>OY735209.1:37950569-37995569 GCA_963457665.1 Thysanoteuthis rhombus | reverse complement strand
TGAGTGTTTTTTGTTACTCTAACTTCTTTTTAAGGAGAGAGGTAAAATGGCTAAAATATCAATGTCTGTAATAGTATGAGATTACAAACTGCTGTCAATTGGTGTGCTTGGGTATTATGCTTTCTCTGAGAGTGGGGATGTTTTAGGGAGGGGCTGTAGGGCCCTTATAAATTAGTTTAGGCTGATAAAGCTGTGGTCAAGTTATGGTGGGTTTACCTATGTAAGTGAGACGTGTGTCAGGCCGGGGAAGTGTGATGGCTTATACTGTGTTCGAGATGGTTGTTGGGGATTACATTAGATGTTGGTGGAGGTCGACTTCACCATTTTCAAGTTGATGTTTCAATTAGAAATCATACTTGCTTACAGATGTGAACAATGCACAAATATGACCCAAACTTCTGGCTGTATTTGTTTCAGTTACGTATTCTGCCAAACATTATTCATTTGTTGAATTCCTGTTTATGTATTATTTCATTTTTATTGGGTTTGGGTTTGATTAGATTGTTCTTGTTCTTGTGGATGCCTTATAGAGGATATATATATATATTGTAATAACACGTTTGTGTGTTACAGATCCAAGCATTAATCATTACACGCAGAGGTCACATCACTACCACGTGACCACCGACGAGTTCACCCGAGCGGAACTGAATGATGAAATGGTTCAAGCAGACCCAAGAGAATTTTTGATCAAAGACAGATATCGAACGGTCCGTTAGTCAGCCGACCTGATAACGAAAGTTTCATTAGCACAGTCGTAAAATGTAAGCTAATATTTTTTTTCTAAATCAATAATACATTGATCCCAAAAACACAAAAGGGGGATAACTTGCTTTTTTTGTTTTCTTTTTTTCTTGTTTTTTGTTTTTGAAAGTTTTCTTTATTCCACAGGCAAAATCGTTTTTTTTTATTCGAAATTTTCAAATCATCAAATTACACATCGTTGGAAAACTATTCCTCCATATATATATATATATATATATATATATATATATATATATATATATATATATGATAAAGTAAGAATTCGCTTCCTGCTTTGCAATTCATGAAATAAACTCATAACACATTAGATATTGTATTATGTTTTATTGCACTCCCGATTCGTATTGTGCGTATGAGCTGATAACAGAATTGCTTCAATTTGCCAAAAAAACCTCAGACGGAATTGTTACTAAGAAACATTTTGCATAACTTTCAATTTTGAGTCAATTTAACATTGTATCCAAGATCAGCGAAAAATAAAACCCTACATCAAATTCTTGTCACTATCTCCAACGCATTGACCTTGAAAGATTGTATCCCATTCTTTCTCCCTCATCCTCTCTTTAAGTGAAGGACCAACTGCTGTAACGAGCGGTTACAGTCAGATTGCCACTTTCAATAATAACCCATTAGATAGAAGCTTGCAGATCTTCAACTCCCCAGTTATACTACTTATACTCATATTCCACGCTTTTTCCTTTGTGCAGTGATCTAAAAAGTCTAAAAAGGATATTCAATATACTAAATCCAGCTAAAATCATTATAAGTATATATAAGAGTACATTTTAGGGGCTGCATTTTCAGTATATTCAAAAGCACTGCTTCTCCCCTTTTTTTCCTCTTTGTTTCTCTTTCTAAATCCCATACCGTCATAACTTACAGGACTGCCCGGTTTAGCTCTCCCGTTAAGATCCGGCTGGTGACTTACATAAACTGAAATCACAGCCAAAAACAACAACATGATAAGAATTAACAATGCTTCTTTTGTGAAAATCGATCAATACTTTTATGTATAAACAAAGAAAATTGCGGTATATCAGGCGTTCAGGAAAAAAAACGAATGGTTGCGATATGGTTTAAGTTGAATTACTGGTTTTTATATGTTGTCCAATCGATAAGGTAGTTGCCCTCGACAGGTAAGCTATTAAAGCAAAGTTGACTTCTTTATTCCCGTTCACGTTGCGTATCAACGATTATCAAATGACGATACGGGATTTTAGATGAAAGGCAAGTGAACAAAGTTGAAAGAAATACGAGTCAAAATGGACGATAATGTGTGAATTTGTTATGTATATGCGTAAATAGTATTCATGCTCGTTCGTGTATATGTAGCAAATGTTCAAAAGTATAAATATACATATATGATGATTGTGTATGTGTAAGTATCTGTGCATGTGCCTATGTGTGTGCATATATACCATTAGGATCTGTGTGCACATATGTCCATGCATGTGTATTGCGTGTGTTGTGTGTATGCACGTATTATGTGTATGGAATGTATGTGCAAGCAGAGCGCGTGTATCTGTGTATCTATATACAGCTTGTATGTACGTGTGCACCAGTGTGCAATGAGTATGCAATCGTACTTGTGCTGATTTAGTAATTGTGTGTGGACCTTTTTGCATTCTACCAATTGCATGTGTATATGTGCATGTGCACATTGTGTCGGTGTACGCATAATTTGCTCATGTGGGTTCGTACACTTGTGAGAATGGAACATGTGTACGTGGCATGTGTACATAACTACGATAGTATGTGTATGCACGGAGCATATGTGTATTTGGGATTTCCGCGTGTGTGTGACGTATGCAGCGTGTGTATGTGTGTGTTCATGTGCACTTGGGCTGATGTGTGCATTTATGTTGTGTGTATTGACGTTCACACATGCATATGTAGCATGTATCGTGTGTGTCTATTTGTTTAAATTGTCTCTTTCGCATCTGAAGTACTTGAGCCATTGGATGTTTTTAACAAGATTCCAGAGAGCTAGTTCAGCAACGGGGAATAAGTAGCCAGGTTAAGTAAAGAAGACAGGTCAGTTAAGAAACAAACCTTCAATGACAGAGACGACACCAGAGTATTATTTTTTAGAAAATGCATCTTAGGGATAGTTAGAGGCTTGCGTAAATATATGTGCTCATGTACACATATGTGTATCATGTGTGTAAGATGTGTATATGTGTATGAATTGAACTTTTTGGCATTTGATCTATGATGATTGAGTCTTTTGCATCGGATCTTATGGGCCGTGATTGCATTTTTTGATATCAGGACGTTGAAGATATTTGCATGTGACATTTTTACATGAACCCTTTCTGCATTATACATGTTTGCATTGACTTTTTTTTGCATTAGCTTTTTTCCATTGGGCGACTCTTCATCGTTAGCCCCTTTTGGCTTTGATCCTTTGCATTGGACCTTTCTGTATCGGGTGTATTTGAATCATTAGAACTTTTGAAAACAATTCCAGAAGGCCTGTTCAGCGACAATAAATGGATAGCTAGTTAAGATAAAGGACATTTTAGCATTGGACTGACTCTTTTACATCGGTCGTCATTGTATTGGGCGTTTTTGCATTGGACGTTTTTACATAGGCACATTTGGCATTGAACTTTTTGCATTATATGTTGTTATCATTGGACTTAGTATTGAAGTTTTAAAAGTTAAACGTTTCTGCATTCGGATGTTTTTACTTGTGACCGTGAATATATACATATATATATATATATATATATATATATATATATATATATATATATATATATAAATGAATGATAGATTAGGAAATATCAGTAAACGACGGATAATACATAGATAGATAGATATTAAGATGCGCCTGAACCACCCATTATGAGTCTTTTGCATTCAATATGAGAGGGAAACCCGTTTGCTCAGTAAATTCAACGGCTTAATTCATTCGTTTATCACATGATTTTATGGGGTTTATGATTCAAATTTCTTGTCAATTTTCGTATCATTAAGTAAATATTACAATGAATTTGTGAGAAAGTTGGGAATTTCATCTGACAATGTTAATTTTATTGATCGGCTTCTCAAATAAATGGACCAATACAATGCATTACAGTGTTTGTGATAATGAGGCAATCTAAAATTTGCGTACAGTGTTCTAACAAAACATATACACATACCTGACGGTATATTGTTATAGAATCCCTAATCATGTGTGGAGAATAGCTACAAGTGGCATTGGTAACAAGTATATCACATTCACGTAAACAGGTATATATATATATATATAGAGAGAGAGAGAGAGATAGATAGAAAGAGAGAGAGCAAAATTTGGGATTTCAGATTTAGATATAGATGAGAAGATAGATAGATAGATAGATAGATAGATGGTACAACGGGGTAATATAATAATTAACGGTGTGAGTCAGCCCACTTAGCTAAAATCCGATTTTTTTCGAGTTTTTTGTCATGAATAATCTAATTGTTCGTCCTGTAAAACAACATTTTTGCAGACATTGTTAGTTTGGAGGGTTTTTTCCTTTTGATATATGATTTCGTAAATTTGGATTTTGGGGGTCGGTGAATAGAATTAGTTGGTATAATTGAGACAGTGTGCCGAAATGCCCGAATTTTTTAGCAGGATAGCATGCATTATTAGAATTATTTTAGATTTTTTAAATGATGCAATTTGGTCAATAAATCCCTCAGCGGTAGCGGGTTGACTTTATTAAATCATATTCACAATATTGTAATCGAATTTGGAATTTTTTTACAGTAGTTACCCTTTGGATCTTTCACGACTATCGAATATGTTTTCTTTACAAACCTAAAGAAAACTGTTGTACATCAATTCCATGTCAGAATTAACAGAAGAAGTGTGCTTGGAAAAAATGGAGACTTAACAACAGATGGGGACCGAATCATCGAACGCGCCAAGGATTTTTCCCCCTAAATTCTATTCTACTATCAAAGGGACACTGAAGAATAGGCAAAATACATAAGTCACGAATAACAAGGCCGAATAAAATGGATGGATTCTGCACCAGATAACAGCACCATTGATTGATAATATAATCATTATAGCTTTACCCATCTACGCAACTTGAAGCAGGGTAAAGCACACGAAATTTGAAAGATCATCATCATTGAAAAAAACGGAAAGATTGAGAGATCAATAAACCTTTTCGACTGCATCTAAAAACCTTTTACCAAAGTGATCACCAGCTGTATTACCGGAACACAAGATGGAAACCCACTGCAGGGTAATATCAGAACTTACAAGGTCATTGATCATTTCCATCAGGTAAATCAACTAAAAGGCAAAGCAGAAGAATACAAAGTCCCCCTCGCTGTATCATCTGTTGACGCCAAAAAGTCCATTGACTCAGTGGTTTTACAACAAGAAGTAGACAACGTACGTGTCAAAATCTTTCACCAGGCTACATAACACGGCAAGGAGAGCCACCAAAACACTTCACAGTCCGCCTTGTGATCGAAAAAGGAACCAGGATAGATGTCACCAAAGATTTGCAGACGACATTGTCCTTTCTGTTGAGAGCCATCATGACCTCCAGATGTTTCTGGACGATCTGGATGGGGAAATCAAGAAAAGCTGCCTCCACAAGTACAACAAAAATGCTGAGATTAAACAGAAAACAATGAAAGTGGAGAAGGCAAAACTGGAGAAAGAAGATCACTAAATCTACACAAGACAACACATCTCCATGTAGATTTCAAAAGATGAAATCGTTTGCAATAGCTGGAGAGAGAGAGAGAGAAAGAGAGAGAGAGAGAGAGAGAGAGAGAGTCAACATACAAGAACAAAACAAAAACATTTGTGCTGGAAAAAGAACAGCATATAACCAATGCATCCTCCCGATTTGCACCAACGAAGTTGTAACATGGAACCTCACCAGATAATGACCCTCAAACTGAGAACCATGCAATTTGCATGAGACAAAATCAAGCTCACTATCAAATGACAGCAAGTATATAAGATTTAAAAAACAGTAGTCAGAGATATCATAGAAAGCATATAAAAACTCAAATAACAAATGGCCTGCCCTATTACAAGACTGTCAGACAACTGATTGACGTCACAACTCACAACATGAATCCCCAAATAACACAAACGATACTGTGATCGACAAACAAGATGCGTGACGAAATTGACAAGTTCATGATAGAGGTCTAGCAAATCTTTGGAAACGCCCAAAAGCTGATGATGATGCTACTGTTGCCGATGATGATGTCGAAGTGTTGTACAGAATGTACATCTCTCCTTTTGCTTGAATTCATGAACATTGATATTCAAAGTTGACCTAAATCTTCTAGTATTTAGGGATTTTTGTGGATAATTGATAGTCCAGCTACGGTACTATAAATTATAGATATAGGAAACTAGACATTTAAATCAGTAAAGTTTAAAAATGAAGGCCTTTACGATACAGACTCGGACACAAATTTTATTTAACAATTGCGTGTTTTTGTCAGTATTTTCTTCTATTTCCTATTAACTGTAAACTGATATGATTTTACAGTTTGAATATATGTACATATGTGTGTATTTTATCATGCGGACCTATTTTACCGGGCATCTATGGTCGTGATGTAGATTTTTATTCCATGGGAGCCCACTTGCTCTAAGCCATTGCGTAAGTAGATGCTATCATTTTGATTTTCTGTTATTTGTATATTGCCAAAAGGATTGGTTAACATGTTCGACGCAATGAAGTCAATAAAAATCCGATGTGTGTTTAACTGCCACGGAAAAAATCGAAAACGCGGGCTCACTCAGCCCGTTTTACGATGTGATTTTTTTTCCTTTCTCTTTGTCAGAAATAATGGAAGCTAACATCGTTGCTGATAAAAATATCAACTACTCACGATTCGAAACAATTGTCTCTTCCATACACACACACACTTGCACACATATATGTCTACATATATTTTATCAGCTCTTATAAATCTACTGCCAAAGCACTTCTATAACAAACGTTATTGTGCTAGTCTCTCCGATATCTTTCCGGAAAACAAGTTTATTTAATCACTCAATCGTGTGTATGGTCCTCTCCTTACTGAGTTTGCTGTCTTACAGGCACCAATTGATCAGCTTCTTTTGCTTGATCTATTTCCGCTCTTTCAATATGTGCCCCGTGGGACTTGATGGTTGGGCATTACTTTTGCCTTTGTTTTGTTGGCTTTTTCTATTTATCATTTCTATCATGAAATAACTTTGATAAAGAAAATGTTGACAAAGACTTTTTGATAGCCAATCAAGTTAGTTAAATTCGTTTATAAAAGAGATCATTTAGCATTCGTTTGGTGGTCAGGGGGTTTTCTGCGAGAGGAATAAATTCGTCTTCAAATCTCCCCATGGTCACCCATGGAGCTGAAACATAGAATCTAACGAAGAAACTAACCCTAAAACTGAGAATCAGGCTTATTCTCACATGGAGAGACCCCGATACAGCACAATGTATCTCGGAAAAAAGTGAAATGAGAAGACCCCAGAGAACTATTCGAGATAAAGAACAAAAATATTCGCTATAACTACGAGGAATTAAATTCAACAAAACAAGGAATTACAACATTGACTTGTCTCTATAAGTTAACAAAAAAATGCTTCAAGATCATAATGGGAAACCTCAATACTCAGGTTGGACAAGTCAATGAATATTGGGCAATCAAGTTTGGAAACACATTACAAAACAATAAAACAAAATGGTAAACACCTTCTTCAAGAAGGGACGCAACAGTAGATGGACCTGGGGGAGGGACAATTACGAAACCAAAATAGCAGGCAAGAGTGACAAAGCCAAAGTAAATGTAGGAAGCAACCACTGTTTGATGAATTGTAAATTCCAAATTAGCACCAGAAAAGGACACAGAAAAATTGCCCATGCCAGGCAGCAACCACCTGACGTGCGAAAAGCTTTCATTCGGTCCTTCCGACACTAACTAAATAATAGACATGAACTCCCAGCTGAAACAGAAGACAAAACATGAAAAAAAAACCAAGTTATAGGAGCCTCACAACAGAATAACGACCCCTCTTTTTTCAATTTATTGGTGTCGTATAGTAAAGTAGGTCACTTGTAAGTGCGATTTTGGAAATTCTATTGCAGGCTACCAACCCTGTCAATAGTACAAATATCAGATTAGCCTGAATGTTTTCCGGGTCAAACCCATTTCTACTGGATTATAAACTCGAATGAACACGTGCACTGTGACACTTTACTAATTTGTTCTCTGTAACAATCGACCCCAGATATTTTCTGTTCAGTTGGGCAGCTTAACTGGAACATTCTATCCAATTATGCATTTTGCGATAAAAGCATCTAAATAGGAAGAAGTACGGCCGGGGATATTAAGAGAAAATTTGTCACCCATGACAGCTATTTTTCTTCTTTGAAAAAATTCCTCGGTTTATTTTGTTTTTATTCACTGCAATTGTGGATTTTTTTTCTTTGTTTTATATTTGTCCTGCAGAACCTTAAACCTCAAGTTGAAGTGTAATAGAGTGAAAGAATAGCTTGAAATGCTAGTCATGCAACCATAGATGCGTACTAACTTTATTTGGGTTCAATGATGAAAAAAATGTTATTAGAATTGATGATATTAATGAGGGTGATTATAGAGGCGTTGGTGATGATGATATTGATTGCAATAAGGATGGTAATGGCGGTGATGATTGATGTGGTGGTATTATTATTATTGGTGATGTGACGGTGGATGGTGGTGGTGATGGTGATGGTGGTGGTATTGGTATTGATGATGTTGGTTATGGTAGCGATGATGGTTTTGGTGTTGATGGGCATTGTGATTGTGTTGATGATTGATTAGTGGTGGTGACGATGATGACTGTGATGGAAATAATAAAATAACATATTATTCTCAACAGAAAATATTACTTCAACAAATATGAAATACGTTGTCTCTATCATAATTAAAACAGAACGCCATGTGTTTGGTCGTATTCTGGTGTCTACTCCAGCATCCCCATTCACTGTGTAGATGGGACTGGTTAAAGATATCTGAATGGTAACATGAGCCCATAGGGACACGCCAGCTAGATACAAGCCTGCAATTTTAAGAAGAGTTGCATTTAGCAATGCAAGTGCAAAAAATGCTTGCTCAGACTGCAAAGCCTCCAACTACTGTGAAGAGTTGTGTTGTATTTACTGTCTTGCGGTAGGCCTTTCGTCTTGATAATTATTATCACCTATTTTGAGTTTGGAATTGTCTCATGGCTACGATATAGCAAAAAAGACGGCCATCTTGAATTTTCAATGATTTGCATGTATTATCTAAATGGCAAGAGGGAGGCCAGGAGGGGTAAGTGAATTTGAAATGAAAACATGACTGGATACAAGCCATTGAAATTCCTGACAACAATATGAATAATGGTTAGTAATTCCAACTAAATATCGCTTAGATACCACATTATATCCATCGTTCATGAGAAGATTGATCTGAAAATAGTCGTTATTGGCAGTTATTCTGAGAACTGGTTGCCATGGCCGACATACTGAACATTCATGATGGCTCAATATCCAATTTTTTCTTGGGGTATGTTTGGCTATAAGCGTATCGAATAATATACTTTTATCAAGAAATACATACATGTTCGACTAAGCTGCCTAAATGATTTCTATAATGTCAGTAGAGATGTGTGCGTGCCTCAGACTTTAGTTAACAATTGGCTCCCTTCAAGAGATTAGAAAATGATTAATCACAAAACACAAACTGGGGAAAATTTTTAAAATATCTTCTTGAATTTTTTCATTTTTGTTCTTTTTTGGTAATTATCATATTTGCATCTAGTTATGAAACTCGTCTAAAGATTTTGGATAGAGAAAGAGTGTCAGGTCGGAAACGTCTGTGATTCTCTGTTATCAACATCAGTATCCAGATGAAGGAAAACTAAATCATTCATTTTTTTTTTTCAACGAAGCAAATGTATTCCCTAAATACTCTTTGTTGTGTTTTCTTATTGACACTGTCTGGAAAGTTTTTCTCTCTATTTCTCTCTCATGTAATCTTCCTTCCATGACTCTTCGAGGCTACTCGAATAGCTCTGTCAGTAGAGATATGTTTGTGCCTCGGGCCCGAGTGGAAATCACGCACCCTTTAAGAGATTAGAGAATAATTAATCGAGAAAAAAAAATAAAACTGAAAAAATGGGAAGCCATCTTGGAAATGTTATTCATTTCTTTCATTTTCTGTTATGTTATGTCATTAGCTTGTTACAACTGGGATGTCAGTTTTCAAATAGTAAGACGAGAAATAGAATGGAAAAAACCGAAAACAGTGAATATTGAACCAAAATATGATACTTTAATAATGTTTTTCGAGAGATCCTATTATAATGATATGCCATTGCTGTGAAAATCTTTGGGTTCAGTGGTCGAAAATTCAGTGGGAATATGAAATATGGATTCTCTATGATGTAACTTTTTATTATGATTTTGAGGTTCGGGAAAGATTAAAATCCGTTGGAAAAATGTTAAATGAAGTGAAGAGCAAAATTTTATGTCTTAAAATTGTGAGCTCATGCACAATCAGTTGAATTTGGGCTCTGGAATCGTCATAGAGTATTTTATTCCATCCTTTCAAGTCTTCCATCTGTCTTATTGCTCTGAAATTACTTGATACAGACACTACACTTATGACCGAGGTTTCAAAGTTTCCGGGAATAGCTCGAACTAGTGGCCGTTTGTTGCTAGCGACTGCTATCGATAATTTTCCTCATTAATTTCAGCGTTGTTTATATTCAGCATCAATTTTTCTGGAGTCAAAACTCAATTCTAATTTGTAATTTAAAATTGGTAAAAAATCATTCTAAGGTACACTTGTGGTTAAGGGTTCACAATCAAATTATATATATATATATATCTACATTGCATTGGCAAAAAGTCAATTTCATCAGCAAACTTTCCACGTTAACATTATTCACAGTCATCTAAAAATGATATTCAACGAGTATAACTTGATAGTTACTCATAATCAAAATTTTCTTTGGTAATATACACATGTTTATCGAACTGTTCACTTTGTTTTCACTCCAATTTATTATCTACGGTGATGGCAATATTTTCTATCATTTGTTTACAATAACTACATCTAATTTTTCTGGCCTAAAATTGGGTGATCTTTTTGAAATTCAGAGTCCTGGCAGGGTGTTTTTGTTTTTTAATATTATCCTAGACATTTCTGCATTGACAGAACAAGTCTTTTGCATGGTTGTTAGTGAATCAATTGATGTTCCAAGGCATATATGATTTTCACTTTTAATCCAATCTGGTAAATTCATATTATATGGTTGACATTCGCATCCTTATCTTTGCACTGATTTCATTCTCTATTTTGGGCTTTGTCTCCTTTGTTTTCGATATAGTTCTTACAAAAACACTTATTGTAAACTGTTGTTATTAAATATTATATTTCTTTTAATTTCAAGCATTCGTATATTCAGACCTAGTGTATTGCTATCGCTGGAAATTGAATAACAATAATCTACCTCTTATCCCTAGCAGCTTTCACGGTATTCTCAGACACCTCAGTAACGTTGTTGCTGGACAGCCTCAAATATTATAATTCATTCGATCCGATTATCAGTGTATCTGACATGGTGAAAACTGTGCCAACTATCTTATGAACAATCCTAATATTAATGCCTCAAGGTTTTTTAAGCTCCCTTGCAAGGGACCAATATTTCAATTTTTTTTCTCCTCCTCTTGTTTTTATCCATGTGATCAGTTGTTGCAGCTACGTTAATTATTTGTAAGGTTCTCTTGTTTACGACTATCCGATCAAGTATTGCTTAGATGGAGGAATCGACATAAATACTACAGTCTAAGAATATCTTATTTGTTTGTTTTCTGGGGGGTTTTGTTTTTTGTTTTTAGGACAACATTTTTGTGTTGTTACCATTGTTCTCATGATCATGATACGGTTTCTTGTGTGTCAGTGACTTTAATATGTCACGACTGATTTTGTATTCCTTGTTGATTCCAGCACCGATGTGATCAATCAGTCCGTCTTTTCCTGCATAGATGCAGCATCTATGCTTTTTTTCTTGGCAGGAGGATCTCTCTTTTTCCTGTTTTTATCGAACGGGTTTGATGCATTTGTCGTGAAAAGCATTGACGAAACTATTTGGTTGGCTTTTCAGGAGTCCTCTGCATGACAATCTGTGATTGTTTGTCTATGATTGTTTCTTTCTGCTTCTTAAATTCTCCATTAAGAGTTTTTCCTCTGTTGTGTTTCTCACTTTCCAGTATCTGATTTGTTTTGTTTTTTGTTTTGGGGTTTGTTTTTCTTGTCGTTGCACAGTTCGGAACTGTTTTAATGATCTTTTCTCTTCTGTGCACATCTTGGCAATTTATACATAGTATTCAATATTGTTGAGTATTTGACATCTTTCTCCACCCATAGTCTATTAGTGCCTGTCCCGGAATTTTAGGGGAGTATGGCCCCTAATCCTCTTTCAAAGTGCTCCCTTCAAGTCATTACCCATTATTCCCAGTGTACCTTACACTTTTCGGAGGAACATTCCTCTTTCGATATTATCAGCTGCCTCCTTGTGTTGTCTTTAATCGCTTCCCTTTTAATGGCGTGAACATAAATTGCAGAGAGTAAAATTTGAATCGTAGGCGGCTTAGATATATAATTGATGCAATGTTATTCTACGCACGAATATCTGTTCAAAAGTGTGCTGTTCTATCCCCTCAAATTGATAACAGAGATGTATCATGACCGTGCAACCAGTTGCAGAAGTATTCAAAATGAGTGGATACCTTACAGACAATAGATACTACGCCATCTTTGTATTAATGGTATGCCGTATGTAAAACATCATAAAATATTATATTATCGTGATGCCCATCAGTTTGAAATGGTTTTATTTAACTCTTTCTTATTCCATGTAATGAATTTCTAATCCCTGTCACAATAGTAAAATGTCAGACGTCATTCGCATTCCTGAAGAATGTCATTAAGCAATCGAGATATTGTCGCAGGCAGGAAATACATTTTATCAAACGAGATTATGCATACGAATGAACACGAGTGGAAGTGCAGAGGTGACAGCCTTATGTCTATGAATGGAGTTAAATTATGATTCGCTTTGTGCGCAGTGCGCATGCTCCGTAGTTCTGCTCTCTCCCTCTCGTCTGTTTTCTTTCTTTTTTATCTTTTTTTCTTTCATTTATCATCGATAATCGATAACTAACGAAAATAGCGCGCGATCTATTTCAGGAAGGAATTGATTGACCAGACAAAGAAGACAAAAAGTAATAAACATTTTGAGAGACGTGAATACAAGAGAAAATAATCAAATAATAAATGAATAAAGATGAAACGGGGCAAGTTTATACGCAGGAAAAAAAATTCAACTAATACAATGTACGAGTACAAATTTAACAAGAAAGAAGATGAATAGGGAGGAAATGAAAAAAAAAAAAGATTGATGTACAAAAATATTCTGAAGACGATGCGGTAAAGGACTAAGAGAGAAAGAGAATTTTGGAAAAGAAGCTTGAGAAGAGAAGAGTAGCAAGACAAAAATCAAAAAGAAAAGAATGAGATTGAAGAATCGGAGAGAAAGAGGATGGGATGAAAACGAAGGGAAGGAAA
Source organism: Thysanoteuthis rhombus (assembly GCA_963457665.1). Taxonomy (NCBI): domain Eukaryota; kingdom Metazoa; phylum Mollusca; class Cephalopoda; order Oegopsida; family Thysanoteuthidae; genus Thysanoteuthis; species Thysanoteuthis major. The sequence goes on along the minus strand of OY735209.1, from coordinate 37,982,195 downwards.
GGAAAAGTTCGGACAGAGAGTGGGAGGGGCAATGAGGATGGAAATGAATAGGAAGGAAAGGAAGGAAAAAAGAAGGAACATAGATGAGCATTCCTGCTGAGATATCCTTCAACTCAATGGAGAAGAAGATGAAAGAGAAAAAGGAAAATAAATCGGAAAAAAAGAAGAAAAGGGGGGGATAACATGAGGACAAAGAAAAAGAAAAATGAAGAAAACGCAAAGAACAAAAAATAGCAGAAAGAGGAAAGGAGAGTGAGGGCAAAGAAGGGGAAGACGAATAAAAAATAAAAAGATGACCGGATAAAAGCAATTGAAATTTCTGACTACGATATGAATATTACATTCCACTGACAACAACCTTTTTCTTTTCTTTCTTTCTTTATTTTTTGTTTCCTTCCTTCTTTCGCCTGTTTTCCCATTACTTCCTCTGACTGCACCATTTTATAGTTGCTGACCAATAGGTACACGACCCAATACGAAAAATAAGTAAATCCCTTGAAATTAGAGGGGAAGTCAATACATCATTCCCCATGTACGTTTTGTGCATTTCGGATTTATATACCTTTCTTTCCTCGAATATGTGTACAACGTCAAATCTAAGTGGTGCGTTTTTCAAAGATATAATCTCAATAGACACGCCAATAGAATTAACATACCACTTGCCGAAGACAGAATCTCAAATCTTTCCATTATGTAACAGCATTTTTTTTAAAGTCTGAAACATTTCTTTTTAGTGAGGATAACCAGGGAATGTCATTACTGTTGAAAACGGATTGATCATTCATTATATGTATCTATATCTATTTATCTCTATCTTTCCTTTCCTATACGTGCATGTATATGTGTGTGTATACATTATACAGAAATGGTTATATATACTGGCAGAGATTATAAGTTGTCTTATATCATATTGAAACTCTTATTTGAAATGATGTCCCGTCATTACACGGTGGAAGTATAATTTGTCTCGGGAAACGTAGAGAGAGTGAACAATTAAAGAAAATGGGGTTGCCGTAATGCAATTCTTATTCCTACCATTGTAATAAAATATCAGACGTTGTTAGTATTGAAAGCCATTGAGCAATCGATATACTGTCGCAGACAGGAAATACATTTTCTAAACGAGATTCTTTAATTGTTATTCTATTCGTATTGTCTACGCCGAATGATACATTCACCGTGTAATAATGGGATATCATTTCAGATGAGTTTCTATACAATACAATGCAATTCATACTTATATATATATATATATATATATATATATATATATATATATATATATATATATATATATATATATATATATATATATGTATGTATACACACACACACACACCAAGAATACATAGCTGATGATTCTCTTTCAGAAATTCATTGAAAATCAGAAAGATATATTATCAATGATAACGAATTGAAACTTACTGAATAATAATAGGGCGTTTATGTGCACGATATAAATGCGTTCCAGATGATTTTAAGATAAATATGCATTGTAAATGAGTCTTCCAATACAAATGTCCCAAATATAGAGAAGAACTGATTAGTGTTCAAGAATTAAAGAAAGTATTGCTAACAGAACATTTCTATGATATCATACTGTAGTTACGGTGCTTAATGTTTTCTTTCGTATGTATATATATATATATATATATATATATATATATATATATAATCCCATACTGGGATATAAATTACCAACATTTTTTTGATAAGGTCATCAGCCTTTCAGCATCCACCGTTAGACGTTAATCTTTCCCAATATCACTCTGATCTCTCTATTATGGTCTTCACGGTGCCAATACTTTCTTACCTGATCTATCCCTTACTCAATCTTACATTTTGCCAGCTACTGTTTCAGACAGGACCAGCCAATTACCATTTGTTATTTTCAATTTATTCTATGATATCCTTCACTCCAGTTTTTTTATATGGTATACTGTGCTGTTTTATATTTTCTCCATTTTATGTTAAGTATGATTCTTTTTTGTGCATGTAGCATGATTCTCAGTTTGAAGGTCGATGTTAACATTAGTTTCCATGTTTCACCTCCATAGCTGACTATCGGATGATGTATTTGTTGTAAAAACTTCTTTTGAAAACTAATGAAAATCTCACGTTCTTAAAAATGGAGCTTGCTCTATGGAATGTTTGGAGTAATTTCTCGCTGACTTTTATTTCTAATTTTTGGGACTTCATAGGTTTAAACTTTTGTCTCTTTTTTTCCCTAACATGTATTGTACGGGGCAATAGTTTTGTTGAAACTCTTGCCATTTTAAACTATCATTTTTCTCTTTGTTCTGTTCTTCTACCATTACTTGGAGATCATGAAGGTTTTCTTTGTAAAAAAGACGATCTTGAGAGCAAATTTGAAGTTATTTATATATTTACTATCCACTTTGATTCTTATATTTTCCCAGTCTAGGTTTCGAAACATCATCATGAGTTGAACTGTAAAGAGTTCCGGTGAGTTGGAATCACCTTATCTTCTTCCTTTTTCGATTGAAAGGGTCCACAGATTTTATTTAGACAAATGAATGAACTGCTGAGACGGTCTATATGTTGCAGGACTCAGACATTCACAAAGTGTACGCATTGTTGTATGAAAACATCAATGATACTGAAAATCTCCGCAGTGTCAAAGACCTTTTTATCGTAGACAAATACTACTGCAAGTGGCATTTTATATTCTACTGTTTTCTCTTTTAGTTAAGCCAATCTTGTTGATGGTTTTCACCCAGTGTTTTGGTGATTTGGTTGTTGAGTAAGAAAATTAGCCTGTAGTTGTTAGATATTGTTTTTTTTTAGGGGGGGGGTAAGAGCATTATGACTGCAATATCCCAGTATTCTGCGACTTCACTCTGTCTTGAGCATAAGTTGAATAGAGTGTCTAGTTTCGTGATGATGATTTTACCATATTCTTTTAGTAGGTTAATAGTGATGTTTTCTGGTACGGGTCTGTTTCTTTATTTCGTTTTTTTACTGCTTGATTGAGCTTTCAAGGAGTAAATGCTGGAAAATTTTCAAATGCTTACTCTTAACTTGTATATTGTGTTTGTTGCCTTATGTCCCTCGTTTAGAGGAATTGAAGATTTTGTAGAATCCTCAAATACGTTTGGCAATTCGGTGTCTATCCGTTAGTAAGTCTCCGTTTCCCCAGAATATATAAGTTATATGTTTTTTTCTTGTACTGAGAGATTTTGCAATGGTATTTAGACTTTTATCTTTCCCGAGACTGCATATGATGACTGTTGCCTTTTTTTTTTCTCTTGTATTTTTTTTTTTTCATCTTTTGAATGATTCCGTTCAATTTGGTTGCTTCAATCTTCTCCCTCGTTGTTGTCGGTGGATTGAGATTTTTTGTGTTGTCGCATGAGATTCTATTCCTGAGAGTTAACCAGTGATTTACTCGCCTTATGGCTTTATAATGGCGGCTTCTACCGGAGAAGTTGTTATTTTGTCGTTGGAGTTGTCGATGTCCTCTTCTGGCTGGATGAAGTTCTTACCTGTTCTTTCAAGTTCTAGCTCAAATTATATCTTTTCGAAATATGATTGGTTGCAGTTTTTGCGGAACATATTTCTGTTCTTTTTCTTGATATCATTCAAATTTTACGTCTCATCATTCCGTGGTCGCTGCTAACACGGACATGTTTCAGGACCGGAATGTTTTTCGCTATGCCATCTTTGTCCGCCAAAATGTAACCGATTTCATTATTCATTTCGTGATTGGGGATCCCCCAAGTCCATTTGGGAAACATTCAGGCAAATTTGATTTTAGGTCTATTGACACGATCGTTATCTTTCAATAACATCTCCCAACTCGCACCTACAAGTGACCTACTTTGTCATTCAACACCGATAAATTGGAAGAAAACGTGTTGTTATCCTGTTATAGACCCCATTAAGTTAGTTTCTACGTTTCTCGCCCCTGGTATATATCTATAATTCATTTTTGGTCGGAAGGAACCGGTGAACACTCTCCGCACGTCCTGTGGTTGCTGCTCGGTATTGGACATTTTTTACGGCCCATCTTGGTGTCAATTTTGATTTACATCTCACTATTCTGCGGTTGCTTCCTACATTGAATTTGATAGTGTCGTTTTTGTCTGTTATTTTGATTTCGAGATTGAGTTTCCTCTAGGGCCATCATCTGTTGGTTTGTTCTTATCTTGAAAATATGTTCATTATTTTGAAGCAATTTTCCGTTGCAAAATTGACGAGATCGTCACGTCTTCCACCGCTTTACACCACTTTGTATCAAAACTTATAGACGCATCAGTGATGTATGCGTCGTTATCTTGAAGTCTAAATCATCGCGGACGTTGTTTAATTCTTTTTTTGTTCACTGTGGAGTGGGAGCAAAAACTTATTTGAGGACAATGTTCAGTTTTCATCCCTTTGAAAGCTCTACAGTGATACTGGCTACGCGCTTTGAGACAATTTTAAATCCTACAACATTATTTTTGAGTTGTCTATAGATCATAAAGCGAATGCCGCTTTTTTTTCATTTTCTCTTCCCTAGCGGTAAAGATGTCAATCTTTGCTCGACTAGCTCATCCCCGGGTCTTTCCAGTTCGACAAAACCGATAATGTCCTGGTTGATGTTTTCATATTTATTCTAAAGAGCTGTTGCATGAATTTTTTGCTCAGAGTGTTCTGACGATTTAAGCACCTTTCTATAATGTTGTTTTCCTGATGATTTTCTGTTTCTGTTTTGGTAATTGCATTTGGTGAATGGCACTCCACTAGAGGCAAGTGATGCAACATAGCCTTTAGGAACCCATGACCCTGCACGAAGGGTTGGTACATCTTTGATCGAGTAGACCATGGGGAGTGTTAGGCCATGCTCTGTTGCACTGGCCAAAAACAAGTTGATTTCGATCGAAGTAACCTCAGAGCTCTGACAGCTCTCAGGACCAATCGTATTCCCTCTTGTTGCGGGGTGAGATGAGTGTATGCAGCATTGTGAGAGATGAGAGGATGATTCGCTATTTAACGCTTTCTACGCAGAACAATGTATGTTGATCCTAAAGTAGCTCAGTTACCGTTATTTGTTCATCTATTTCTTTCCCTTATACCACTCAAGTTTTTACTCGACTGAAATAGTCCGCACTTGTACACAATCATTTACTTATACCGAAAGAATTATAAATTAGTAATATATATCTCAAAAACTCACTAGTGATGATTCTATTGAGAACCGAAAATGTAAGCTGACCTTTCTATTAGAAACTTTCTAAACAGTACATTGTTTTCCAACTTTCATCACTCATTATTATTTTTCAGGTCAATTACTCTGTGAATGACCATCCTAATCTTCAACTACGTCATGAAATTCTGAAAATCAGAAATATATTCAGTGATCCGCTATCAATATAGACTGGCCACGAAAATTCCATGTAAAAATAGTCATGTTTTTCAGATATTCTTATTCTAATTACATTCTTTAAGACTGCCTCAATCAGCTTTTCTGATACTCATTTGTAAATACCGTAGGAATAAATACGGTACCAGTGTCTTTTCATTTAAAAAAAAACGTTTGATTAATCAAGTTGTTCTCAGTAAACTCAGCAAAGCTTTCGTTCAATGCTCTATCTCTAGAGCTGTCAGGAGGAGAAAGTTCTCAATGAATAGTTAGAGAATCAAAATCAAATCTATTCCCGTTTTGCAGGCTTCGCATGAATATATCATAGTTCCATATTCGACTTTCCAGCCTTCTCTAAAATCCACATCGATAATTGATTATGCACAGAACACTTCTATTGACATGAACAATAAGCTTATTAGCATTTGTTCGGTATTCTTTTTCTATTGTGCAGTCAGTAATGACGTCTTTACTATGGGTTCTCCCACACTCAAGACAAGTGGCATAGATAATAAAAAGTGGAGTGTATCATTTTATATTGTAGTCGAAAAAAAACTCCTCCAGGACCTTTTTTTTTTTCATGAGATCAAACTTGGAAAGAAGAATTCTGAACCGTGCAAAAAATCGACGAAGCATTCAGGTCAATGGTTGGTCCCTGATGGTACCGTTCATAAGTAATTCTGATGGTTCAAAACGGGAGAAAATGATCTTGAGATCGATGAATGTCAGAGAAGAGGAAGTATTATTTGATGACAGTATACTATGTTTTTCCAATAATTATAAAGAACAGGGACGATGATCTTTATGATACAGGTATAGATGACATTGATGCCCGATGATAAAAATGTGTTCAGTCGCATGAAAACTTCACAAAATGAATGTATTTTATATATTTTTCTGGAAATGTGATGAGGTGCTTCCGAAAAGTTTCCGGGCATTATATGTTTTAAAAAGGCCAACCTAGTGTCAAGATATTTTGTCCTCCCGGTCGTGGTACCCTTTGAATCTCACGCACTTATCTGGACGCCCCTGTCAGATTTCAAAACAGTCTACCCAGTCCTTCTACTTTATTGCTTCAAGTTGTCTAGTTACTCGCTTTATAATGTCGTCTACAGTCTAAAATCAGCGATTTTAGCTTTAAAAAAAAGCCAGAATTTCGCAGGAAATCTAATTCTGACAATGGGTTGGCAAAACAACTAGGTTTATGCTACGCAAAAAACTCTGTTTGAGACGTGAAAAATGGCCATTGCTCTGTCATTTTTGATGAGTTCATTAAACAGTGTCTCATTGTCAACAACGTGATACCACTGAACAGTGTATGTCCATGCGTACACAGAAAATTCCCTGTTAATGATAAATAAGTTACATTTTGGCCATGTAACCAGTTCTGGGGGTATTCAAAATGACATGATAAAGTCGTTGCTTGATATATCAAGGAAACATTGGGAGCGTAGTCTGTAGTTTCCGTCCATGTAGTCTGGCTGTTGTTGAAATCACATTAATCCGCTTTGAATTTTCTGTCATTGTAAATCGGTACCAGATGTTATTTGTTGTTGCAGCGCCTGGAATTTAAGAAATTTTTATGCATATTTATCTGTTTTCCTTATGGAGTTATCTCCAACCAGACAGATTCTAACCAAAAAGCAATTGAAAAGTTAAAAAACAGGTGGGTTATCTGCTCGTAGAAATGACGTCTTTATCATGTTATGTGACATAGGATTCTGTTCTTTGTGTGATATAATAAATTGAGAGAATGCAGTGATAGATAAACACTTCTGGGAAAAGTTGTTTGTTTTTTATCTGTTAATTATTTATCTTTGTTTCAATTTTAGTGGAAATTGAAAAAGAACAAAAAATTGATAATGATTCTATAAAACCGAAATAAAGATCTTCTTTTCAGTACAACCAGCATGGATGAATTTGAATTAATGTAAACAATCCAATCATCAAAAACACAGTGAATGTGAAGGGAACATTTCGTGATTTGTGGAAATTCATGGAATAAGGCCGACAAGAAAAGGCGTATATTGTTTGTATGCAAAACTTGAGCGAACCAGTCATCGCATCATTCATCAGCTGCCATAATTTTCCTCGTTGCTAAATCCTCATGCTTGTCTGATAGTCTGGAGTCGATCTTCAGTATGTGTCGACCAGTGAATTTTTATCAAGAACGAAATAATTCTACCGAACTGCATTCCGTATAACTCAACCTCAGTTTCTTACATGAAATTGAACAACAGATTTATTTAACAATGATATACGAGACACTTTTCTCGAATTTTGAATTAAAACCCCTTCATATTTCAGATACTGACGGTCTGCTTCAAGCAATGTACGCAAGAAGTGAAATGATCACTATTCTTATTCCTTGAGATAAGAGGTATTTTGATTATGAATTGGTGGAATATTTATCTCAAATCATGAATAATATCCATAGTAATCTGGTAATGCATTGAGGAACAGAGCAAGGATGACTTGACAATCACCAATGGCGTCGCTCATACATTTGAACACAATCTGGCATTATTTTACCGTATATTCCCACACCTTAGTGTGTTGAAACATAGGCAAAACATAGAGGTAAAATGAATCATATTTATAACAATGAAACCCGATAGAAACAATCCCGTAGATAGATAGGACTACAGCGAATGTTTTCATTAGAGCCTGAAAACTTTCACTTGAATCTGTAGGCAATAAGTTTCAGGGACAAAAACTACATGAAAAATTATATTTGCATTCGACAACGTTGTCTATTATTTCTAATTTTCAATGTTAGAATCGATAAGCAAAAGATTTCATTGCACACTGAAATGATAGCTGTCAGAGTACAACCAAAAGTTATCATTTTTAAATAGAATATTGAAAACCAAACAGTTCTAATTCTATCTTATGACAAGAAAAAAACAGATTTCTGATCAACATCACATACTAGGGGATTTGCAGATGGAAGACAAAAGGTTACTGATGATGAGATATTTCTAACTTGAGGGCAGTGTATATCGCAAAATGAATAAGATGCTTCATCTTCGAAGTTATGCAGTTTTCTTAAAGATGTCACTGTTCCGTCGATATCGTTTGAAAACAGAACGGGTTTTCCATCGGAAGACGCATCAACCACACTTGTTCTGTGTGGACACAAATACACCGGACACCCAATTATCAAACGTACACAACTACAGATCTACACGTACGTATATACTTATTCATACATATTCATAAAATCAATTACATACACACGCCTCTCGAGATTTCTGTAGGAAAGTTACACGTCTTCGCATCTTCAATCAATATCTTGGTGAGGAATTTTTTAATCGAATCCAGGAGATATCATCCTAATAGGACTGTATTCGCATCGGTGGAAGATGGCGAAAGATAAATGTTTACACTCAAGGCGTTCAAGTGTTGCCGACAGGCCGTGATGAAAAGTTTAGAGATGAGAGAGGAAAGGACGGAGAGAGGAAAAATAGCGAAAGCTCAACTGAATTCCCCAAGCTATTTTCGGGGTTTTGGTATTGCTTTATTTAGGTTATTTATAAATTGCATGTTTCTGGAAGACTTGTTCCCAAGCTTATTTGGCCCTTTGAAATCTGTATTTATTTAACACATACCCATGCACACAGACAAACATGAACACAAACACATAGACTCGCATAGACGGACATACACACACTTACATATATATATATATATATGTGTGTGTGTGTGTGTGTGTAAGAGAGAGAGAGAGAGATAAAGTGTCTGTGTATTTGTGTGTGTGTGTGTGTGTGTATGTGTGAGTTTGTATAAATATATATAAGGATAGCATTGTAGAAAAATAATCTACGCTCTCAGTTACCATCTGATTTAAAAAAATATATAACATGAGTTAATATTGAGGATATACATGTATGCCAGTTTCACATTTATACATAGATATATTGGTGTGTGTGTGCACGTATGCATATGTGCATGTGAACATAAATACGGGTACACACACACGCGAATACATCGATATTACAGGCTCACATAACAGGATAACTTGGGTGCAATCTAATCTATGTATTCATATGAGTGTTTGTCTGCAGACAAGCATACACACACATGCATATTTGTGAGTGTGAGTATGCACGTGTATGTTTAAATGTGTGCATTTGTGTGTGTGTGTGTGTGTGTGTGTACACACATGTGTGTGTGTGTGTGTACGGGCATGTGTGTGCGTGTAACTGTTCATTATTCCCCTCTACTCTGTTAAATAATGAATGTCTCCGTATATGTGTATCCAAGTGTATTGCTTCTCGTGCGCTTCGTTCTCATGTGTGATTTAGTTTGACTTTTTCTGCGTACCATCGAAAATGAATCACCAACGACGGTGAACGTTTCTCAAATCTACAGAGAAATCTTTTGCGAACCTCATTTAAGAAAGAAAGAAAAAAAGGGCGGAGATATATATGAAAAAAATAACAAGAAAGAAAATATTCTGGATGAAAATCTATAGGTAAAAATCGAGAAAGACTCTTGATGGGTCTTTCAGGTTAATGTAAAAACATCTTCCTCGTTAACAACTACTTTTCGCCCATAGTTACTTTTCCAAGACTTGTTTTTTTTTTTTGTCTATCATCTTAAGTATCTGACGGTATCTGACGGATGCAATCTCTGGAAATCGTGACTTGCGAATTAACTGAGGGGGCATAGAGATCTCCTGTGGATTATGGAGGCCAACAAAATCACGAGGCATATTAATTGTCCCCGAATCATCGTGCCAAACTTTGAATGACCATCTCTTACTACTACTCAAGCAAAAATCACTATTTCCTTTTTTTTTCCTTTTCTCTTCTCTCTCATATTTTTCAGCACTCATGAGATATTGTTGTTGTTTCTACCATTAGAAATCTTCAGAGATATATTAGTTTATTTGCCTGTCGGAGGAAGATCGCATGATGCCATTCTGAACTTTTCTCCTATGGCATTTAAAATGACGAGAAATTCAATCGATGGTAATATGAGACGAGTTATTTTAAATCACTTCTTGATAATTCACGTTTATTGTTCCTGTCATTTCTATCATCAACTGAAAAATATTATCTTCAACACTCCCTTATTTAGGGTTGAGCACTCCATGAGTGAGGTAACTCATTCATTGTAAGCTCATGCGATGCTCTTCCAACATGGAATGGAGCACTCTGGTGGATGAGGAATATCTTTGAAAAATAGTATATATCACTTAAATTCAACCTTACTAACTGCCCAGTTCCGTGGAATAAAGTGAGGATACCAGCATCCGAGTCTGAAGCTAAGGTTTCGATTCTACCTCGGTGTACTGGATAGTGTATTGCTACACTGAAGAGTTGTAATACAACGAACCAGCGGTCGGTGGATTATATATATATATATATATATATATATATATATATATATATATATATATATATATATATATGAACTATGGAGAGCGAGACAGTCACAGGAGTAAAGTGTATGGAAGTTAGGTTTATTCATCCTTAAATATTTCTCGTTAATGGTGTAGACATGTTTTGGGAAGCTATCCCATCTTAAGTAGTATGTGCTGTGCATGCGTGTATGTGAGTTCTTTTAGGGGTTATAAGTTTGATTTGAAACATGAGTCCACATTGTTTCAATTTTTAACGAATAAAAAAAGAACAAATGAAACAGATTTCATCCGGTGTCGATGTTTAATCACAGTACTTAATATTTGATACAGTTTGAACTAATCAAAAGTCTATCTGCTATTAACTCCTTAGGAGTGATGATGAAAAGTAATAATGAAAATCAAATTTACTACACAGGAGGAATAGTAATAACAGAGGAGTCTGTTTGTACGGGGAGGGCGTTAATCAAATCCACCTAAGATATACTGGGTCCCATTTTAGAAGAATTGTTCAGGATTGGAAATTCAATGAGCACGCAAATAAACCGTCCCTTAAAATTAAGGCATTAATTGACGTAAGGTTTTAAGTAGAACTGGCTTTCGACATAATGTGACATTTTTGTGAGAGATAGAAAGAATCCATCAATATTAATGAATATGAACTTCTGTACCTCTAATCCAAAACGAACAACACACATAGATTTCAAGTGAACGAAAAATTGCATAAGCAAAGATTTGTCTACATGAATTTGACATTCATGGCGTTTAGTAAACTATACCCTAAAAGAAATTTTTTTTTCTAAACCTTGTTGGAAATGTAATGCAAGCAATATAAATAAGATCGATAGTTACAATTAAATTTAAATAAATAGAACTCTACCAACGACTAGTAATCATACGATAGAGTTGGGAAATATATTTAGAAGATAGAAATTAAAAAACTAAAAAATCAATACCTTTAATGAAAGGTAAATACATAGATAAACTAGGAATGACTATACTCATTTGAAAGTAGATAAATTAGATCAATTGTCAAAAAACCGTATTATAAGGTTATGATAATTGAGATTATATTGGGAATACTGACTTTTTGAATGGAAATATTGTATAAATTAATAGAAAGTTTCAATCTGAGATTTTGATTCTGAAAACAAATTACCACAAGACAAAGACCAAACGGAAGTCAATAAAAGAGACACGTAACATAAAAACACTCAAAGCACTAAATTGATCTGAAATCTGTCATCTTGCTCTATTCATTCGAGGCAAACACTTCGAATAATAGTCAGAATAGGAGTTATATAATATCACTAAATATCCTCATCTGTACTTTTCAATAATCGTTAAGTTTTTACTAAGGGTGATGGTTCCGATAAGGGTAGTTAAAATGGTTAGATTTATCGATATATCTACCCCAATACTCATTAAAAGTAAATGTAGTTGGACAAATCCACATCACTTTACAATAGCTGCTAAATGTAAAGGCAAATACACACCAGATATTTTATAACTGTCAATGAAAGGTAGAGGGCAGTAATTGAGTTATGATGGTTGGAATACAGCACACAATTTTCTACCCCAAGACAGATAGCTTTGGTAACAGACATGTGGTTTTGGGAGATTTAGTAGCATAGGCCACTTCTCCTCCCACGGTTAGGGAGGAATGGGAGACAAAAGAGAGAGACGAACCCCTTCGTTCACTTAAACCTTCCCAACCAAAAATTCCCAACAGCAAACTAACCCTAGTTTAGACATATACAAATAAAGGGAACTACCTTGAGCTAAACAAGAAAATCTGACTAATTCACAAACAACTACGAACTAATCAAACCTCCAACATTTCTTGGAGAATAATAGAATCAGTAATAAAAAAGCAGAGGATGACAGTGAAATGGAATTTGTAATAGTATCCATATTGCTGTATATTTATATTGCTATACAAACGACAGCATACTAAGTGTAAAACTCTGCTTGACAAATAGAAAAATCTAGCAGGGAGGAATAAGCCAAACTTAGCACCTTGCTAGAGGGATCCATGTATGATTATTTATAGTATGATCACTTTTATAACTCAGGATTAGAAACGCTAACTTTGTATGAGAGATGATTACCAATTTAATTTGAATGAATTAACAGAAGACGAAAATGAAAATAACGCCAAATCAATGGAAATACGACTAATGTTTTTTCCTAAGTCGAATCTTACCTAAAATAGCCCTCAGAATGACGTTTTCCTCTAAGGGTTAGTAGATCGTGAAAATCGCTAAAATTATCTTCACATTCTTTCCTGACACCATTTCAACTGAACGGTTCAAACCCTAGCACTAAATGTTTTCGTAAATATGGATATACAACATAGAGTATTAAAATACGCGAAAGCTCGCTAAAACGAACGAGGAATAGACAGAACAAAAGAGGGCAGAATGAGAATGGGGATTCGATAGGAAGCCTCTCCAAAAAAGGAGGTATGCCTTAGTTTTCGTTCATATACATACGTAGTAGTAATGTATGGAGACAAACTCGATTGGATGATTGCAATATACGGTATCTAAATGTAAATTGGGATAGTTATTTACGGAATCCGAAAGAAACAGCTGACAGCGGATTGCTGACGAGTGCAAGAAGCAAGATATATATATACATTTCCTTATAGATATTTTTTCAATATATATATATATATATATATATATAGTGGGAGAGAGAGGGATAGAATGTGTCAGAGAGGATATATATATATATATATATATATATATATATAGAGAGAGAGAGAGAGAGAGAGAGAGAGAGAGAGGCAGAGACAGAGACAGAGACAGAGAAAGTGAGAGAGACAGAGAGAGAAATATGAATGCTACGATGTTTACTTACCTTAGTAAGGCAAACTGACTGAGGGGAGGAAGATGGTGCTTGGACATTGTTCAAAATAAGGAAAGCCCACCTGCCAAGAAAAAAAACTCATTTGAAATTATGGATTTTTCACCCCTATAACTATATTCAATATCTGGATTGTCCATATCACGGAGAGTAGATATCAGGATTGGATATATTTTTCCCATCACATATTTTCCAAGATTTATTCGTCCAAATGAAAATTTATTGTTTTTATGATGTTATATCATCAGTTTAAGCAAAAATGAACATAATATTGCGTTTTCCCATTCATCATCTAGCACTTACAAATACATCTACTTCAAAATGTTTTCCTGACGTTCCATTGTTAATTCATATGCATTTTTACAGAGTAAATGCAATATTTTGAGATCATAGAAAAGAAATGTCCTCAGATATCCAAGTAAGTTTGAAGAGGAAGCGAAGCTCCTCGACAAAATAACAAATGATTAAATTCTAAAAACTTCGAACCGTGACTGTCGTATGGAAAATCACCCAACTTTCAACCTAAAAGCCTTGTCTGACCACAGAAAAGTAGCATTCTGATCTCAATTTTATAACAAATTACATTTACTATATGTTGCTAGAATTTTGAATGTAGATTCTATGGGTAATGATCTCTCTCTGTCTCTCCCTCTGATTACCTCTCCCTGTCTCCCGAACCTGATGACATCGGTGAGGCTAAGACTGAAATTCCTCATTGTTTATCACTGTGTATTTGAAACAAACCAAACCAATCAAAACAAAATTCGACAAGGGTCCAAGAAATATAAGTAGTACATAAATACCCCAAATATTTTCCCAACAGAAAGGATTTTAGAGACAGACTCCTAAAACCAAGTAATAAAAAAACAAAAAAGAAGTCCTCAGACACCCAAGTTTGAAGAGGAAGTGAGACTCCTCGAAAAAATAACAAATGGTCGAATTCTAAAAACGTCGAACGTATGGAAAATCATTCACTTTTTAACCCTAAAAACAACGCAGTATTAAAAAAAAAAAAAAAAACAGGAGTTAGGGATATCATAGAAGCCATTAAAAAACTCAAATGGCGTTGGCTGGTAATGTTGCATGAATAACAGACAACCGATGGACATTGTTATTCACAACATGGATCCCCCAAATCCATATGCAGAACAGTGACCGACAACATGTAAGATGACATGACAAATCAGATATTTGAAAGTGTTAGCTCTAAAATGCTCATGATGAGGAGGTTTGGCGAAGAGAAAATTGTAATGTCTCTGACCCTCGTATTTCTTCCATTATACTGTGCTGTTTTGTGATCATTCGATGAGAGTTCGAGCATGATTTTCTCTTGTGACCACCTCATGGTTCTCAGCTCGATTATCAATATTCATAGAGGCATAAATCCAACTGCCCCGACTATCCGTCTTACCAACGTACATTTTACCATTACGTTGTGTCCGGCACTGTACGGCAGTATAGCATTACGTGTTGTAAATGAATATATGAATGACTAACTGAAGTGTGACGATTATTAAGTGCACGATGACTTATCCTTCAATATTCATCGGGTTTTAATTTGTTTGTTTTTGTTCTTTTTTTGGTTGTTCTTTGGTTGGTTCATGGATGTGTTTTCATTGAATATCGATTTCACCCTTTTGGGTCGCTGAATTTTGATCATTTCTTTTGTTTGTTCAGAAAAGTTTGGTTTTCGCTCAAATTTGGCACACTATATGATCACTATCATTATATTGTTTGGAATCTCACACCAGTTGCCTGGTGGTAACCGCTGGAGTTTGAGTGACAGCAAGTCTCCTCAAGTCTCCAGCCCTCCTCTCCCAGTACTCAGAGGTCGCAGAAATTCCGCGATTTACACTTTCACACCGGCTGGCCAGTGGCTATCGCTGAAGGCTGAGTGACAATAAGTCTCCTCAGGTCTTCAGCTAAAGTCTCCTCTCTCTTTCACCTATCATGTCAGGGCTACAATTCATTGCAGTCCTTATATCTCTAGCACCTTCCTCAGTATCCGTGCAGTTCCCAGTAGTGCTGTGGTCTGTACGGTCTCTATCCTTCCCCTGATCCTGATCTCCTCCAGTCTCACCCTCAGCGTTTTGGGGACAGTTCCCAGTGCGCCCACTATGACCGGTACTACCCTGGTTTTCATATTCCACATCTTCCTTAACTCTCTTGCTAGGTCCTGGTATTTTTCCCGTTTTTCACTCTCCTTCTTTTTTACACTATGGTCTGCAGGTACAGCAACGTCTACTATTTGGTAGGCTTTCTTTTTCTGTCTACTATTACCATGTCCGGTCTTCTTACTTGGATGAGGTGGTCAGTTTGGATGTCAAAGTCCCAGAGTAGTTTGTGGTTGTCATTCTCCAAAACTGCCTCTGGCTTGTTCTGATACCAGTTTTCCACATGGTTGAATCCCATTTGTTTGCTTAGTTCCCAGTGTATCAACGTTGCAACTCTATCGTGTCTATGCTTATACTCCTTCTGGGCAAGTTGACTACATTTACTAGTTATGTGGTTTAATGTCTCATCTCTTTCACCGCACATGCTGTTCTCACAAATAAATTATCAGATTAACCTGCCTTTTTTTAATCGTGGTACCATACGTGGTAACTTCACATTCTCACTGATTCACTGTTTTAAATGGCTGAAACATAAAACATTTTAACAATTTAATACATTTAAAGCAATAACAATATAATTTTTAAAGTATGAAAGAGATAATGAGATCAGAATACAATCGTCTCCCTGCAATACTACATTTCAGTCCTTAGCCCCCAGCTTATAACTGATAGAACGGACATGAGAATATGATCATTTTTGAATGAGTTTGAATTGGAAATCAAACCCCCCGTCTCAAAAATATTTTCTGAAAGGGTACTTTTCAAAATTTACCTCATTAAAAGCTTCTTTTGGGCTCAAAGGAGTCCTCATAGAATATTTGATGTGGTTATGTCGAGTGGTTTTTGCGGTCGGCTGCTGCACCCGGGCAGTCTTGCATTGGGGGAATTTGTTGTTGTTGCCGTTGTTATTATTATTATTATTATTATTATTATTATTATTATTATTATTATTATTATTGTTGCTGTTGTTGTTGTTGTAATACTCACCGAGAGTTCAGAGCAATAGTAACTGGAGATAGTGTCATCAACTCCACGATTTGATTCCAACAATGCTCAGGTTTCTTCCTGATTTTAGTTATGACTCAATCAGGATAGTTTTGAGTCTTTCTTTGATTTCTAATTCAAACAGACTTTTCCGGGGTTCAGTCTTCTTGCAAGATTGACGATTTCTCATTTTGTTTACACTGACTACACCAGGTCTCCTAGCCAAAATTGGATGACCCATATAGATTTCGAGGTACCTGGGAATTTTACGTTCTTTTTTTTCCCCCTGTGACTGCATCTGGTTTGTGCATAAAACAATAGTTTGCATGATAGGATCCCAATTATTTAAACGAGCCGAAATGCATCACCTATATTATCCACTTCTGTCTAATGTTGTATTGCTTTTGAAGGAACTTGCTGTATTTCTTTATTACATGATTGATTGCTTAGTGTGCATTCCTGCACAGTCTAAATGTTCTAATTTGCAGAGTCCTGTCTGTCTTGGTTTTAATCTAATTAGCTTTTTAGAATTGTCCATACTCAGCATTCATGAATATTCAGCTTTACTTCCTCGAGTGTCCTCTTCGAAACCATCTATACATATTTCATTTGTTTTCTTTTAATGTCCATTCGAAAGTTTTTTCTTCGTAGTTTTTGTTTTGGAGTTCTGATTCCATTTCTGTTGTTCTGTTGTAACTTGAAATTAAGCCATCATCATCACATCCTCACCAACATCATCATCATTATTATCATTGATAGTAGTAGTAGTAGAAGTAGTAGTAGTAGTAGTAGTAGTAGTAATTATATTTTTTATTTAAGATCCCATTCGTTATAATGGCTGTCATTGTGCGCAAGTGAAGGGCACAGACTGTAAAGAAATCAATTTCAGTTGTGAAAATGCCGATTATATAAGATATTTTATTTCGACTACGGATGCAGAAACAGCAATAATAAAGTGACTTGTAGAAATGGATTTTTAACATCGCTCTTTTTATCAACGAAAGAGCGAGTGCATGGAACAATCGGGAAAGGAATCAGTCTGAAGGATGAATGAATCAAGTATTAGAGACAGGTTCACACCATTTAACATATATGTATATATATATATATATATATATATATATATATATATATATATAATGAAAAATAATATCAAACTATTGAATTAAATTAATCTATAATACTTGACTTTTGTAGAAGAAAATACTCTCCAAATACGGTTATCCGTTTATATAGGACTAACTCTTTTATTCTTCATTATTAGTTTTATATAAATAGTCACACCAATATTAGGTGATTATCCTTTGACTTATATTGACTGCCAATCTTCTCCAATTTCATGCTGTCGTCTACAGAGATCCGATTTTTACCCTTTTTCCATTTTTTTCTCCTTTCACGAGGGTTTTCCCTAACTGTTCCAAGCGCACCCAGTAAATTCGGCACTCGGTGGTTCAGTTCTCTGGCAATATCTCGCTATACATCCATTTCTAATTCTCTCACAGTTTCCTCATGCGTTCTCCCTGAACAGCCGAGACCAATTTCTGACAGATTCTAGTGTCTCTAGACACTCTGATCAGATTCGATCCGTTTATCAGCATTGTTTAATTAAAATTACCAAGATATAATGCTAAACATTTTCTCGTCAACAGCTTCTGCTTTGTGATTTTACCATTGGTCTGATTAGTGAAATATCACTCGTTCATACGATTCAAGGTGAATCACTCAGTCATATTTGTTTCTCTACTTCTTACAGTAGTCATCATTAAGATTACTGCAACTACTACAATTGCACGATCACAACTATTAGGCACTATTCAATCCTAACATTTAACTGGTAAATATTTGGAAGAATCTTTCAATACAGAGGAAACCGTTTCTTATAATCACCAATAAGAAATTCAAATGGTCCAAATTTTTTTCCATATCTTTTGCTTAATGTTCTGAGTCAGTGATAACTGCCAAGTTTCTGATATATTCGAGATAAACTCAGATCACATTTGAGTTTCAAACGTCTATGAATTATAAGTGACATAAAAGAATTCATATCTATATTTGTGTCGCCTTTTTCAACTTTTTACAATTTTATGAAACCAATTTTTCAGAGAAACATATTGGCTGGATCATAACAGAAGCAAATTTAATCAAAAATAGTTCATATGTCTTTCTGATTTACAAATCTATGGGCATTTTTTTAATTCATTTTTTCACATTGAGTTGTTTATTCAATTCAATTTCCGATAATATAATTTCTTTTTCTTTCTTTTTTTCGATGTTTTGTAGCTATTATTCTTTTCGTATTAAATGTCTTGGGGCAGACAATCTTAACTTGATAAGATGCATGACAAAAAAAAAAAAATTACCAGTGATATTGCAGAGGCAAAAAATGGAAGAAACGCCTTTTGTGACAGAATGGAAAATCAATGGTGAGAATTGGAAAAAGCCTGAAGGTTGATGACAGGGGAATGTTCGTCTTTCTGAACATGCCACATGTTAAATAATTCCAACATTATACTATCCTTATACTGCACATTTATTCTGTCTTATTTCTTTCTCTGCAATTGATGTCAACATTTCAACAGTATTCAAGAATTCAGTCGATGAAGCAGCATCATCAGCTCCACAATTCCTCTACTCCAAAAGTATCTATAACATATAAGCATGCATACATATATATACACACACACATTTATATATATATATATATATATATATATATATATATATATATATATATAGATAGATAGATAGATAGATAGATAGATAGATAGATATACGATGAAGCAAAGGATTTGCTACACGAACACGTTTATGTTACTGTCCAATTTATGTTTCTTCAATATCTTATGTATTTGTATCGTCTTTTTCGAGACTTTATCTTCGAATATTGCTTCTGTTTTTGCATTTATCAATTAGCGTGTTTTGTATATCTTCGTAGTTTCTGATATTAATATATTATAATCGGAGCACCTTACTTTGTTCAGATAATACCAGTCAATGTTTACTTGATTATTTCCCTAATATGTTTTCCAAAACACTATTTTGAAAACTTACTGAAAAGAATTTTAGTGTTATCATATCTCCTTGTCTTACTCCTTTTGAAATCTCTATTATATTAGTTTATCTCTGTATTGTAATTATTGCAGGGCCTTTTTTGCATACATCATCAACTATTTTCACATTTTGTAAATATTTTTGTGAAAAGGTTGTAGATATTGATTAGTGAAATGATTGGGTCATTGACCACCAACATATTTATGGTCCCTTGTTATGGGTCATCTTCTGGACCATTGCCTCACTGATGTCATAATCGTCTTATCTCATGGTTGGATCTTTTCAAAGTTTGTGTGTGAATCCAGATCACTTTTAGTGTTTATATATCGCTTAACCTGACTATTATCCAAGTCTGATACGTTGTCAAAAAACACTCAAAACGTCATTACGATGTTATTTCTTTTAAAATATCAGAAAACCTGTCATGTGACGGAAAATTCTTTCGGTAAATACCCACCCATATATATATATATATATATATATATATATATATATATATATATATATATATATATATATATATACAAAGATTTACAGCTTTGAACACTAAACGTTGGAAAAACTTTCACAAAATTGTTTGTGTCACTTCTGTCACTTATTTTCAAATATTTGTCAATGCAAATAATCTAATTGTCTCCCTTGTTCAACCTATATCTGTTATTATGGTACAATCTGTCGACTCTTTTTTGTTGGGATCATCAGTTTTTTACTATTTTACTGTTTAGGGGATTTTACATTTGCGATATTCCCAGCTTTACGGGAACCCTACTTTTATATTTCAAGTAAAGCACACAGACATGCACACACACACAGAGACATGCACATACACACACATATATTCATATACATATATACATGTATATATTCAACTCTTCCTCTTTCTCTCTCTCTCTCTCTCTCTCTCTCTCTCTCTCTCTCTCTCTCTCTCTCTCTCTCGTTACGTTTTCCCATTCTAATCCACCCGAGTTGTATCATCGGGGCCCAACCGAGTATCACAGAACAGTTCCCGATCGAGGCTCATTCAATGAAAAAAATCTGCTATCTTCGCCGCGATAGCTGTGTATTTCCTACCAGAGCGATCAGTTTCTGTTTAAATTGCAGAAAAGAAGTCCAGAAAAAAAGGTCCAGGATGAACAAATCTAACACCGCATCATCTCCTTACATCCACCATTTTTCTCAGCACCATTACGTTTTTTTCTTGCCAAAAATGTTCACTCTTTATCTACCATTTTTTTTTTAAAGTTTGTTCTGATCTCTCCCCCATTACAACGAATTGTATTATGTCATGTCTTTGGTACCGTTTTTGTTTGTTTTTACATTCCATGTTTACTTTTTTTGTCGATTTATTCCCATTACGGTGTCGACATTTTCATCCAAGCATTTTCTGTATTTCTTTTGAACATTTTTGTATAGTTTTCTCTCTCTCTCTCCAGCAATATATATATATATATATATATATATATATATATATATATATATATATATATATATATATATATATATATATATATAGTACAATGGTAAACCATTTTTTAAATTCAATATAGTCTGTGCAAATGGAACCGATTTGTTTTCATCTACAACAGCTTTTTTTATAATTCCACTATTGTTTTCCTAGTTTCACTGATTCAAAGAAATTAAGCCGGAAAACTTTAAAATATTTTTTTTGCGAAAAAAAAATTAGTTTTAAAATGTTTTCTGTTTGGCAAAAAGCAAAATGTCCTGCTGTACAGAAGTTACGCACCTCGTCTGCTATTTGTAGAGTTTAATAACTTAAGAAGGTTGTTTATCCTTTGTGCTGTTCGCAAAAATTATGTACTTCCTCGAACAGTCCCCTTTTTTTTTTACTGGATAAATACCTTTCTTGGTAAAAGAGATTCTGCTATTGATTTCTTTCGTGCTAAAGGATTTTTTTCATGGATATCACTTTTGCCATTCTCTTTCTTTTCATCAACGTTTCTTCCCCGATTTTTTGTTTCATTTCCCCACACGCCGAACAAAACTAATGGTATATTTAGCAGATGTGTCCCAAGTTATCTTTACATACTTATGAAAAAAATCTCCAAGAACCTGTAGCCTTATCCGTAGTTCTATTTGCATTCGTATTTTCATTTTCAGTTTATTCAACACATTTCCCCGATTTTGAACAGATTTTCTTGTTTAGGAGAAACAAAGGAGGCGAAAAAAGCTTCCATTGTATCCTGCAAAAGAATCTTCACTTTTTTCAGGGACTTCTAAATTCTATTTTTCAAAAGTAGCCGTTTTGTAAAAGTTGTGACTAAGTTATCTGAATCCTGCATCAGGGACTGTATGAATAGGATCTGTTTCTCTGACAGTATCTGCCAATTGCTAAAAAAAGTGGTGTGTACCTGAGTACACAATTGTGTTTCTAATAAAATAAACATGATGTTTGGACAATTACACATGACAAATTATATTTCTCGAGTATATATGTATATATATATATATATATATATATATATATATATATATATATATATATATATATATATATATATATATTATCGTTGTTCAGACCATCCTCATCTTGGTTGTTTTCCATAGAATGTTTCGGCCGTTCTACTTTACGGCCTTAACATGTATCATCCGGTAGGTGTGGGGAAGTAACGAAACGAACTTTCCATTTAACCAATGGGGGTATATAGACTGTAGTAGTAGTTTTGAATTATTGTTATCTTACACCGGGATTTAGAACCATTAGATTACTTGCAGTAATTCTGTCGATTTTCTAACCATTACGCCATGCGTCCATGCGGACAACCGGGGCTAATTTTTAGGAGCTTTAAATATCAGGTGGCAGTTTTTGTTATTTGATGTTACTGTTTTCTGTCTTTCATTATTAAAGGTTCCCATATGATTACCATTTCGATGTTAGGGTTACTGAGGCAGTTTTTTTTGCCTACCATGTGGGCTGACTCTTTCAAATTTTGAATCTTCCACTGCTCTTCCCGATGAATTATTTCAACCTGGTTCCACAGTAGGAGTAGGTGGTCTCCCTTTTTTCTCCTTACGTAATCAGCTGTACCCAATTTGTTGGTTTCACCTCTGCTCACAGCTTTTTGGTGTTTTTCCACCCGAATCTTCGAGGGGTAGCATGTTTCACCTGTGTATTGGTGCCCACAGCTGCACGGTATTGAGTATACACAGATTTTGGTGTTCGATAACTCAATGGGTGGTTTAGTGTGGGATAGGTAGCTGCGTAGCATTAATCTACTTGTGAATACAGCCCAGATGTTATATTGGGCGCAGATCTTCTGGATCTTCTCAGACACATTCTTAAGGTAGGGGAGACAGACCGTAGCTGGTTTATGATTGTCATCCTCCTCCTCCGTCACTCTCCTTTCTCTAGTTGTGATAGTTAAACCTTTTGGGTAACCATTGTTGTGGAGATTCTCGATTATGGTACGCATCTCACGGAGGTATGTGTCAGTGTCACTACTTATCAGTTTTGCTCGGTGCTGTAAGCATTGGACAATCCCTTTCTCAACACTGTATAGATGGATGTATATATTTGCCATCACTGGTGATAGCGGTGATACCATAGCTAAGCCTTCGTTCCGTTGGTACATCTCATTGCCCGGCTGGAAGTATGTTGTTTCGATGCAGAAGGTCAACATTTCCATTAGGTTGTCAAGTGGGATGATGGTGCATTAATTCAATGTGGGATCTTAACTATATGCAGACGGTTGAATAAATGAATAAATAAAGGGTTCGGTTTGTTACTTCCACACACCTATCAGATGATACCTGATGAGAGCTGTAGAGTACAACAGCCGAAACGTTGTAAGGAAAACAACCGAGATGAGGATAGTCCGAACAATAATAGAGATAATGATAATACTTCATCTCAAAAATTCATATATATATATATATATATATATATATATATATATATATCCACACAATCTAACACCAAATTGCTTCCTTCCAACCCTGAATCTTAGGTCTTCTCCAAGACTCACTGCTCCTGCTAAACCATAGACTTCATCACTGGCTGAACATTCTCTCACACAATAGGATGCCCCAAGCGAATTCGATACCATTTTTTTACTCACAAAGTAAAGCTCCTAATGGTGAAAATATGTTCCACATCAAACAAAACCTCTAAAAGTACACAAACACTAACACAGCACACACTACTAGGGAATAGCTCCGGAAACATCTCTAGACCATTAATGAAAACATTTACTGACAAATCAACTTAAGTTCCATACACTTTACTCCTGAGTCTGTTTTGTTCTCTATAGCTCAAATTATACATATATATATATATATATATATATATATATATATATATATATATATATATATATATATATATATATAGATAGATAGATAGATAGATAGATAGATAGATAGATGGATGGATGGATATTTAGACCGGTTCTATTGAACGCAGTATTTTGAGGTAATTTGTACCAATTCTATGGTCTTTTTATTTAAATCGTTATCACAACGTTTGAGCCGCTGTATTTTTCTAACTATCCTCTCCTGATTTGAGCGCTGAATTTTTTATGTTCCTTTCAACTTGATGAACTTC
Organism: Thysanoteuthis rhombus; assembly: GCA_963457665.1. Lineage (NCBI taxonomy): Eukaryota > Metazoa > Mollusca > Cephalopoda > Oegopsida > Thysanoteuthidae > Thysanoteuthis > Thysanoteuthis major. Next base: position 37,957,881 of record OY735209.1, on the reverse strand, counting down.
TCAAACACATTCTCTTAGACATCTGTCTATTTCAGCGCCTTTGTAAGTGGAAACTCATCGTTCATTCCATCTCTTTCATCGTCAACAATTATTTATTTCCGCCTCCTTCGATAATTATTTGAGCATAGTGTGTGCACAGATTTCTGAAACCGTCTTATTTCCATGTGCTCCCCGTTATTTTGTTTTTTTATTTAGATTTCAGTACATGTAGGGTGGATGTGCCTGCCCCATATCCCTCCACAGTTAGTCGACCTTATCACCTGGAGGGGTTCTGAAACATGCTGCAGCTGAAATGTTCTGATGGAAATAACAAAAAGACGAAAATCTCCGTCCAATCCAACCAGAATGCTGTTTTCCAAGCCATCCGGAATTAGAGCGTTCCTATGAAATTTCCATCAGTCAAAATGGTCTTGAAAGTAGAAACTCATACCATTAATTCAAATGGGAAAATATATCTGAACATTTCTAACCATAATATTGGCCAATTTTGCTCTGAGTATAATTTTTTTTTTTTACTTTAGGACACTTCTCGGTAACAGATGTACAAAATGGATCTATATTGAATAAAGATGCCTATGGACCCAGTGAAAGGTTTTTGCAGCTTCAGTTCTTCTATTAAAATGTACATTTGATGTAAAAAAAAAATATTTTTTTTAATTCCTTTCAATGTATTGTTTTCTAAATGTAACTGTACGGATTACTGAATCCAAGTAAAATCTAAATTAGCTATACGATTGGCATTCTTTTCTTTAGTAGGCATACATTTTTGAATTTATCATCGATCATTTCACTTTACATAGTATGCGCAAGAAGATAAAACTATCTAATCACTGAGAGACACCAGTGATAATATCTTCTATGAGAATAAATAGACAAGATGTGAAGAATGACAATGACATTAAATGGTGCCTTATTGCAGATTACGTAACATGGGAGTGTCTGTTAATGTATATGCGATAAGGTCCTTTCTGTTCGCTTGCATAGTGAAATCACGCAGTCACCACGGCCACTGACGCCAGCAATAGGGTGCACTTGCAGACATAATTTCATTTGATGAAGTGGGGACATACTGGAATCTCCGGGGAGAAGTTGGTGTCCATACAAAGATTCTGCACGATATTCAGACAAACCACGTACAAAATACATGGACTTCCGACAGAGTGGTAGTCAGCTAGCCAATGTACAACACTAGGTGTACCACTATTGTGAAAATTTGTCATACGAATTTTATGTAAATAAATAACAATGGGTGAGTGATGGTTATCAAATTTATATGATAGATCGTAAGCGCTGAAGTGAGTTTGTTATTCGCTTGGAGCCACATATTCGTAAATCGCTAAAATTGAATCAATTATCTTAACAACATTTGTTAGGGTAATTAAATATTCATTGGACAAATCTTGTCTTTTTCCTTCCTTTCAAAACCCTCTATGAATGAAACTATCCTGATTTCAATCATATAGGTATCTACCGAACTTTGATTAATCCGTCGCAACGCAACTATCTGAAATTAACCAGTTAGATTGAAACTAACTACAAAGTAGTAACTGTCTATTACACTTGTTTGCTGGTGATTCTTTAAGAGGATGGGGTTCCTGTTTTATAGGTACTTATGAAGCTTGTACATAAGGGCAAAAATTGGGCACAACCAGCGAGGGTCAAACTTACTGAACAGTAGTCATGGTTTACTTGACGAATGCCTTAACCATTACTCAAATAACAAACTGCGTTGTGTACCACAAAGGGACTTGCTAGCTTTGCCCTGTTGGAACTTGAAGCGTTTTGGTTAGTTTTAAGAATACTTGGATTTGGATGAGCATGTATTCATATGTATGTGTGTGTCTGTCTGTCTGTGTGTTCGTGTGTATAGTAGCAAATTTTGAGAATATAGATCTGAAAGCGTTTATATATAAGATTATGTGTGTGTGTGTGTGTGTGTGTGTGTTCATAGGAGTGTACGTGTTGATTGATATTTTAGTCTGGGTTAAGCTAAGGTCAAGAAGCACTTGACCTATGCAAGTGATTTGGAGTTATTATCCAAGGTCCGATACACAATGTCTAGGTTTTCGTCAGTTTAAGAGAGCCCGAATTATTTATTCACATAGCAATTTTATGCCTGACAGCTAAGTATCAATTAGTTTGATAAATGTATTTTTGCGAAACAGATGTGTTTTTGTCCATCGCGTGTTCTTATATGACCAATCGGCGCTCAACGATGTCGGCTAAATAAGCTCCAAACATATTATGCTTTGAGTGAGTTGAAATGATGCACTCCATGGAAGCAGGCGTTGGACAAATTTGTCCGAAATGGCTCGGAGAGAGCTGTCAAGTGAGCAGTGACAAATGGTCAAGTTGAAAAATGAGAGTAAAAGAAAAGAGGAACAAAAAAAGAATAGAATGGAAGACACTTGATTTGTTGCAAAAGTTTTGTTGTTTATTTGGAAACTTATAGAGGAAATCGTTTTAAGAACTTTTCGTTCAACATTTTGGTTTTTTTTTAAACAAATTGCTTGACGTAATACAGAGGAATTGTCTAATTATTTTACTAATGCTCAAAGAATGCAATTACAATTTTATTTACAAATACAACGATACTCGGAACACGTGGTGCATCAAAAGCTTTTTTCTTCTTTGTCTCTGCTTGCCTGTCTCTTTCACTATGTTTCTCGATCTTCTCCTCCAACTCATGATCTTCTGAATGACGCTTCTGCTCTTTCATTTATATCAGCTTGGTGTAGTTACGTTTTTGTTGAATCACAACACAGTCGATACAGACATGCCGTGAAACGATACACATTCTGTCGGATGGTAAGCATTGTACGTATTTTCATATTGACTTCTAGATGACAAGGCTGAATGCCAGATATACAAAACTGACATGATATACAACCTAACTTAAAGAGGTATAAGAGTGACTATACGAGTCTAAAATCTTGTATATAACTTAATCAGGTTCCCGATCAGTAAAGATATCAGATTTAACCAGCTTTGTCCAAAAAGGAATCGAAAGCAGTCGAAAAATTTGAATAAGAGCAAAGCAATATTGGTCATAGTATTTTGACGCTTATTCAATTGTCCAACCCAGATAAAAACTTTTACATATGATCGAAATAATATACTTAGTTAATTATGTTATTCGTTCACCCTAAGTGGGGTTACATTAATGGGGTTCCTTGAATGTGATGGGGATTCCCAATAAAGACCAATCTTGATTGATTTCATTTTGCATTTAGCAAGGAATGCAATTCGATCAATCTGGATGGGAAGATCGTACAGTGAAAACCAAGAGACTTTATTGAGAGTCATGTTCCGATTAATTTCAACATAGTAAGTCAGCGTTTGCATCACTCGTAACAGTATGCATATCGTATACGTGATTGCTAACATTAGTAGATTTACTTGTCTCATGTTTTCAGTTAGTCTTTCCAGTTTGTTTTCTAATTCGTGCACAGTAATATATCTATATGCTTGGCGTATTTTTTTAAATTGTTTCCCCTCAACTGTGCATCAGGAAAAAGTTGAAAAATATTTTTACTTATATATACATATCTAATCAAAATATAAGGATTCCACCAATCAATGAACATCTCTACAAAATTTCCAACACATATATATATATATATATAAATATGTGTGTGTATATATATATATATAAATATGTGTGTGTGTGTGTGTGTACATATAAATACCCACATATATATATAAATATGAGCGTATACATATGTACATATGTTTGTATACATTTATATATATATACATATAAACACAAACACACACACATATATATATATATATATATGTGCATATGTCTGTTTGTGTGTATGCATATTTACATATGTATGTGTTCATTTATATATATATATATATATATATATATATATATATATATATATATATATATATATATATATATATATATATATATATATAATGGAAATACTTTCAAATGTTTTACTCACCTTTTCCAACATAGGAATCAATAGGTCACCTTCTCACAAGTATAAATAGTGTCAATGAATGTTATGTTTCATCAATTCAATCTGAGGTTTTATTTTGAAAAGTGACAGCTTTTTGAAAGGATTACCAAAGAATTTCAGGGCAAGATATGCTGCCTAATGTGAGGAAACAGCGATGCAGAATCTAAAATACACACCCAAATACACACAAAAACTGGTTGAAAAGGGAAATGTCTGCTTTTTTGAAGCAAATGGATCCTGTTGCCAATCCTATTGGCAATTCCATGGAGATAGTGGAAACCTACCACCTTCTTCACCAGTTTCAAATTTCTAAACGCAATCTGTTTATTCACCTTCAACAGATGGAATAAAAGTTCATATCAGCCAAATTATCCCCTGCTTCTCTCCATGAACCTCTTAAAAGCATTAATTGTAGAGTTGGAGTAGACAACAAAAGCACTGATACCAACATAAACCAGCAAACATACATGCACACAATGACACGAACGCATATATGTAAATAATATGCACTGTTGTACATGCGCAAACATGAATATGTATATCGATGAGCTAGTATGTGTAATATGATGTATATATATATATATATATATATATATATATATATATATATATATATGTGTGTGTGTGTGTGTTTGTGTGTGTCTGTATATATATATATATATATATATATATATATATATATATATATATATATATATATATATGTGGATGTACTGTTAAAATCAAGATTGAGCCAAAGCTATTGTGTAGATATGGAATCTTTATTTCTTCAATTTTCTGGTTGAAATCATATTTTCCCGATATATTCCGAAGCTCAACTCAATCATCGGTAGTAATTAGTTAAAATTCTCGAGCGACAAAATATATGTCAGGTCAAAATGGAAGGAGAATAATTTTTAACAAGTTAAGTTGATATATTTAAACATTGTTTGAGTTATTCCAACTTTTGTCATTCTCAAGGAATAGAGTTTTGAAACAGGAAGCAATAAAGAAAAATCTAAAAATGGTAACATTCGGAATATTAACGGATTAAAACATTAAAAATCACAAGGGGAGATTTAATTGTACAGAATTATAGCATATATCTGGAGTTCTTACGTTATATTGTTTTGTTTTTTTTTGCATTTCAAACTAGGGTATATATTCCCATCAATCTAGAAAGTGAGTTAGAATGACATACATAATACTAAGTATGGGTAAGAAAACAGAAATACATTGAATATGTTGATTAAATCATCAAATACTACTCTAAATTGAGAAAGTTCGAACAAACTATAAAAACTCGTACGTGAATTACTTTAAATTGATGATATTGATATTGTTAAAACAAAGGGTTTATACAAATTTTTTTCTCTGAAATGTATGATACTTGCCAAAAATGATAGATACGTGTCGATCATCTATTGACATTAATCAGCCTACATGACTTTAGCTTTTCTCACAATACCTTGTCATCAGTCTTCTATGGTAGCAAACTGATGTCCATCTTCATACACTCCCCTTTCGGAAATGCTTTAGTTAGGTGGAAATCAAGGGAAAATGGTGGCCAGTCCATCAATCTACCACTCTCTGGTTCAATTTCAATCAGGTAAACTATCATCGCGTTCACACTGGGCATGGGAGCGATGTCTTCCGATAAAATAGGTTTCGTACGACTGAAAGATTTGTTCCTAAACCAAAGCTGAAAGTTTTCTTTTATCATATTTGAAACCCACCAAAGCACAGCAACTTGTCTTCTACTCTTCCAGCCAAAAAACATATCTTTCGGCCACCCCACACACAGCACTCATCAATGATAAAAATCAACGTGGCATTCAATTTTAAGATACGTTTCCAACCTGTCTTAGATGTTTAATCATGTTTGTTGGCTTCAAAGTCGTATCTTTCGCTTATCACAATGTGCAACATTGCTGAGAATCCAACATAGAAGCGATTTGGACATGTCACATCGATCAATTTCTTTGAATATAATTTTTGCTGCTCAGAGCTATTCTGGTTGATAATACACTTGATTCGAGACACTTCCTGTCGTAATTTAACCTTAGACTTGCCTCGATCTGATCTAAGAGATAGAAAAAAGAAAACTCAAGAGAAAGTAAATGTTATATCTTGGATATATCCCGAATTTCTTTGCCATTCTGTGAGCATGTTTTGATGTATTCACACGGGTGCCAGTATTTTTCTAAGGAAAATGTTAACAGCAGTTCATGGAAAAGTTTGCTTCTTCAATGTTCGATGCCGAGGAAAAAAATCAGATATTTCTGTGTCGCTTGGTCGTATAGTGAAGAGCTGCCGGTGTGTATCTGCGTTAGTAAGTGAAACATTTGGTTTGAAATTAGATAGGTCTGTGGGAGGAGGGGTCAAAGGGTGTTTAACCCTGTCTCTCTGGGTGTTTGGCTTGTCTAATATTTGATGGAAAGTGAGAGGAGAGGGGCTAAAATGGTCTGTTCTCTGGAAAGTTTTTGTAATAAGATGGAAATGTGGTGTCTTGCATTCTATCGATATTCAATTATTCAACCTTATACGTTGTCTACTTAGAGTGATTCATTAACAGTGTAAGAACGGGAGATTATTTCGAATGTGTTTCTATATGATATAATGTAATATATATATACATACATACATATATACATACATATTGTTTTTATATGTATTTATATGTAGATATATGAGAGATATTCATATATATATATATATATATATATATATATATATATATATATATATATATATATATATATATATATATATATATATATATATATATATATATACTCAACCTGTGTGGAGATGATCTTTTGAAACCTAGACTGGTGAAATAAAGGAATCAGAATAGTTGGCAAATACATGACCAACCTCTGATTTGCAAATGATATTATCCTTTTGCAGAGAACTTTCCTGACCTCCAACTAATGGTAAATGAAATTATTGAAGAGAGCAAAAAAGTTGGCCTTCACTTGAACTCCATTGAAAATAATCATGTCCAATGAACATATCGGAAATATAAACACAATGATCAAAATCTAAAATGCAAAACTCGGGAAAGTATACTGCAACATCTACCTAAAACAATGAACCTCTATGAAATCATATAACGGAGAAGAAATCAAAACGAGAACTAACCAAGGGTGACAAGCTTTTGGCAGAGAAAGCCCAACTGAAATCTGATTAGGCTCAGAAAAAGACGAATATACAAACAATGCACCACCCTGATACTTACCTATAGAGTTAAAAATGTGGAAACTAACTGAGAGACGACTGATCTTCAAACTGAGAAATCATGCAACATGCACATCAAATAATCATGCTCAACTTCATATGTACAGATCACAAGA
>OY735209.1:37828069-37945569 GCA_963457665.1 Thysanoteuthis rhombus | reverse complement strand
GAGCGGGCCTGTTGCGATCTTAACTGGTCGACGGGCCTTTTTTCTTTTTTTTTGTTTGTTTGATGGCTTGTTTCACTCCTTCTGGCGTAACAACTTGGATATCTCTGAACTGATTGCTTGCATCCTGCTAGTTTTTTTTTGTTTTTTGCTGTTTTTTTAACGCTCCTCATTTATCAATACACGTCAATATATTTACTAGGTTCAGCTTCGTTAATGGATGAACATTAAGTAACGCTTATCTTTCAAATGGGGAAGGTTTATGCATATGAAATCTCACTATTGGAAATCTTCGATTTTTCCAAGATTGTAAAATTCTGATAACGATTGGAGATACATATTTATTTATGCTGCAGTGCATTTGCCAAATAATAACAAGGCTTGCTTTCGGCTGACAGGAGACAACATAAGTGAAGTATCAAGTGGGGATCCTGTACACTGGGACGTCGGTCCACGGAATAGACTTGTACACTACTGCGCCACGGCGAGGCGCCTGGTGTATTTACCTAGTATTCACATCACATCAACACGCTCCCTATTTTTTCTTAGTAACCGTCCCTTTTTCACTGGCATATTATTGCGCACGTCGGCTAGATATCAAGAAATCTTTATTCACATCGATCGATCGATTTTTCTTCCAGAGTCACCCACTTGGAACGTGAATTCCAATAAACGATTAACGGAAAACCTCGGCATCGGGACGCCAAACCAGTTAAATTTGGCCAGCTAGGAAAGAGAAAAAGCAGAGAATAAAATCAAAATGATAAGCATGGAAGGAAAAGGAATAAATGGCTGATCGACACTGGCTTCGATTCAAATCATCATCGACTCAACACTTAAACTGAACTCATCACAAAGTACGCCGAGACCTTTTCTCACTGTCCACTTCTCGGTGCTTAGATCTTTAATTAAATCGTGGAAATTGATATTTCAATCTCAAACCTACCTGTCAACATTGATGTTGATGGCTCTCCAAGAATAAATAGATTTTAGTCGACTATTTATGAACGATGACATCCCTTAAGTATCTAATCCTGCCCTTATTATTATCACTAGCTCTATTCCGACCCTACTGGTTGTGTTTGTTTTTGTTGCTTTTTTTGTTTTGTTTTTGTTTTCTTTTATTCTCTAGCCAGTATATATAAATTGCAGTCAAAAAGAATAATTAATCTTTTCTTTCACAATTGGGGAAAAAATTCACGACCTTGAAAAATGGGGGAAAGGGTTAAAAATGTTTGGGGTGCCTAAAAATTGGAGTTTTGTGGAAATAGAAAAATTCGTAGGGGTGCAAAATTTGTGGTTGTCCAAAGAAAAGTCATATGGGTTAGTATATAATTGATGGGGGGTAATGAATTTAACCTTTCTATGTATTCACTCTCTTCCCTACAGTATTCCCATAAATAAGTACATCCCTATTGATATATTGAAAAAAATTTCTTCTAAATCATACAAAACAGGATTTTATAATTCCTACACGACCATTACACAGCCACAACAGATATCATTTTGCATTATCTATTATCAATTCTACAGAATTATAACTCTGTAACCAAAATTATGAATATAAAGCCGTCCAAAAATAAGTATGCTGCTACGAACGAAATTATCTCAAGACAATATTCACTGTGGCAAACTCTATTTTCTACAGCTTTTTGCAGTCTTGATGACATCGATATTACATGATTTGCACAAACAATCACTGGAGTGTTTCTCTACTACGGCATTCTTTCAATTTTGACGCTGATGGTCGTTGATAACTCTCAGTTTACGTATATTCAACAGGTTCTCATTTGAATTTGAATCTGTTTGCATGGCAGAACAATCGAGCACTTCCAGTCTTTGCTTCTTGAGAAACTCGGTTGTCTCTTCATTAGAATGTTTGGATAGTATGCTGTCACATAGCTCTCCAAAGCATTTGAGGGGGGGCATTCGATTCCGTTCAATATTATGATGTAATCCTTAGCATTCATGATTCTAAGGACAAATGCTGCTCCCCAGTGCAATTATGGCTCATGCAAACCCAGACAACAATGTTCCCACCACAATGTGTAACTGTTGAAACCGAAGTCGTTCTCGAGTAAACCTTACCATGACGCCAACAAAATTGTTTGATGTCACTGTACCCAAAAAGGTTGATTTTTGTTCCATCTGACCACGGTATGTGGTCTCAAAACTTATACTTATATTCATTCTCCTTAGCAAACTTTGAATGAGATCGTTTGTGTCTTCATCTCAGTAATGGTATTTTTACGCCGTCGTCGGCCATTCATGGCATCCACTTCTGATACTTCATAAGTAAAACCCACAAACGATTTCCTTGGGTCTTCACGTATACTTTTGGGCCAGCTTGCATGATCAACCAACTTGTTTCTCTATAATTTCGACTTTTTGAAATGTTCTTATATTCTTCTCAATTTTGACAGCAGCATATTCATTTAAATCGGTTTAGTATCTTTTTTTGGTATCCGTTATCATGTTTGCACAAATCAGGAGACAGCTTTGTTCTACGTGGATCAATTCCCAAAATGAACGTCTGTACACTGAAAACTATGACTTTATAAGATTTGATGTAGACAGTTCATGCTCTATTCATATTCAATGTTTTTTTTTTGTTATTTTGAAAATTTGGTTTGAAAATATTTTCATATGGAATGGAAAAGAATTTTTCCGTTGGACGTACTTTTTTTGCGGTTCGTACTATATTCATATTCTTTGTCGAAAAGTTCCAGTGCTATAAAATGGTTGTGAATAATGCATGATTATATCTGTTTTGGTGGTGTACATCCCCACTAGAAATCGTAAAATCTGGGTATGTTTGGTTTAGAAGAATGTAATTTTTTTATTGAAAAAATTGTATTGATGTGCTTATGTATGGGTGATACTTTGAAAGAGACTGCATGATACTGGAAGCAAAGTTTGTTATTCCAAAATACAGCAAAAAAAACAATAGGGTCGGAAAAAGTTGAGACTGGAACGTTGGTATCAGAAACAACCATGAAGGCAAAGAAAATAATCAGAATGAAGCAATATGTAAAGTGGGATGCTTTCATTGTTATCCCCAGTATCAAATATGCAAAGTATCCGACATGTCGTCAAAATATATGATGTCATTAAAGATGAAAATAAAGGAGATATGGTCGCCATTTTGGATTATAAAAACTGACGAGAGAACGGGCGGAAACCATTGTGGAAAAGTAGTAAAAATGAATACACACAAAGGAAGTCCAATCTCATGTGGAATGGAGTCAAATGTCAATAGTTTTAGACGTATCATAAACATTTAATAGAAAAGATAAATTATGGTACAAATGGGTACGCATATTTGAGCATTATGGACAAACATAAACGAGAATGGGTGATTAGGAAGCATCCAAGTGAAAGGAGAAATATGGCTGAGATACTAAGCTGCTAGATTTGACAAGTCGGAATAGAAGAAAAAAATTCCTGACCGCCTTGCAAAATATGCTACATTTTTGTGTAGAAAAGAGAAGTAAGTTCATCGAAGAGTGAATGCTGCAATATCAAAATGTAACCAAAGACGAAGAAGATACAGTAACCAAAGAAAGGAAAATTAAAGGAGGCTGAATAAAGGCAACCCGATATATCTAAGCTTGTTTTTAGCAACTGCTGTTAGCTCTCTAGACATTTTTTTCAGTAGCGTGCAGTAGAAAATCCAGGTGAGGTTAAGATTCTACGCCAGGAAGGAAAACGGCATGGCAAATACAAAATCAGTCACGGTATAAAAAAAAAATATATGCACGAAGTTAAATTAAGAGAATTAGAGAATTCGAGTTGAGAATTTGAAGAGAGAATTAGAGCAACGAAGTTAAAGCAAAGAATTTAATTATGAAATCCCGGCACAATTTAATTACAGAATCCCAGTACAATTAAAACAGAATTTGAAAAAAGAAGTAAAGTAGATCAAATTTGAATGGAAAATCGAAGTATTGAAATCAGTTAAAGAGTTTCAATGAAGATTCAAGATTCAAGTGAAGGATGTAAGTTATACGAGTATCGAATTATTGTTTTATCTACACTTATCTGACTGCATACGTAGAATTTGAGCTATGTACTTTAGAATATTATTTCTGGCTTCTGTTAGAAGTAGTGATACTTGGAGGTACAGTTGCAGAGAGAAAGAGTCATGATTGCCCCAAATAACTAAATGATTCTTCCAACATCAACAATATATTTCGGAATACATGAGGAATGAAATGGAAGCTTTTATAGAGGAACATTTCTCTGAGTTCAAAAGTCAGAGGTAAAAATGAAGTAATATTCCATGGATACGAATCTTTTTTGTATAAAAAATCATTAGTAAATTATTATGATTGTATGTACGTGTTGTGGCAGTATATTATTTACCTATCCGTTGAGTTTGTGTTCTTGATAGTTTAATCTGCCCTACCGAACGTTACCACTTTAGAGTGATTCATCGCTTGATTTTTTTCTTCATAGAGATATTTCTTCCAAAGTAGAAATAGTAGTGTACTTTCTACAGGTCTGTGCTTTCGATTTTATCTTAGTATGTTTGTCATTAACATATTCGGTGTAAATAACTTATGTGTTGCTGATGTTCATGTGAATGTTTATGCTTCCTTCATTCCATCTGTCTTGTATTATTTAGAAGTCACGAGGTTTCTCTGCAAAAAAGGACAATGTCGTCTGCAAGTATGAGATTGGGTAATTACTCTGATTCCTTCATATCCTTAGTTTAGTTTTCCGAAGATCATTTTGGGACATGCTGTAAAGAGTTTGGATGAGCTGGTATAATCTCGTCGTACCCTTTTATTCAGCTCGATAAAGTTGATATCATAGTATGTATGTTGCAACACCCTGACATACGGTACTTAGATTTTGTGTAGTGATAGCATCACTGACCGAAAGAATTCCCACTGAGTCAAAAGATTTCTTGAGGTCAATAAATGCTACCGCATTTTATATTTATTTTATATTTAGTTGTTCTCTCTTTTGGTTAATTTATCAAATGAGATAGTCAATATTCGTGTAGATTCTTCATTTCCATCTGGCGTTTGGGTGATTCGATTTGTAATAACTTTGGTAAAAGGTTTGTCGATGCAGTTGAGTAGGCTTATTGGTCTGTTATTGTTTATGCCTCTCGGGTTTTCTCTATTATATAACAGCATCATGTTTTCAGTGTTCAATTCTTCTGGGATTTTACTTTGTTTGAGGCATAAGTTGAATAGAATGACTAGTTCTCTGATGATGATTTTACTAGTTTTTCGAGTGGTCCTGTTGCGATCTTACCTGGTCGAGGGGCCTTTTTTCTTTTTTTTTTATTTGTTTCATGGCTTGTTTCACTTCTTCTGGCGTAACAACTTGGATATCTCTGGACTGATTGCTTGCATCCCGCTCGTTTTTTTTTTGTGTTCCTTGTTTAGTGGAGATGAGTTTTTGGTAAAATCTATGGATACGTTCGACGATCCGGTCCCTGTCTGTTATAAAATCTTCATTTTTTTTTTGAGTAAGCAAGTTATTTTTTCTGTCCTGAATTATGAGTTTTTATGAAAACCTGATTTTTTTCAAGAACTGTTTTGATTATTGCTGTCGTGTCTCTTGTTTTCTCTTTTTACCTCGTCTTGGTTTTGAGAGGTCTTGATCAGTTCGGTAGCTTCAACATGCTCTCTTGTTGTAATCTCATGGAATTCGTGATTTTATCTGTAACTTAACTGATGGTTTGTGCACTCCTGGGTTCAAACATAATAGCAACATTAGATAAGGAGGAACTAACATTGATATTCCCGTTGGTTTTGTTCTCTTCTGGTTTGGTGAGAAGTTCATATCATTTTTCAACTCAAGATTGAATGAACAAATTGGCTTAGTAGTTGCAGTTTGGTAGAGAACATTTTCCTGTTCTTTGTTAGTTTAAATTTGAATCCTAGATCCTAACCCCCCTATGTTGACTTGATTTAGGATATCTGTTGCTTTTGTCCTCTTGGATGTAATCTATTTCGTTCTTGGTTTCATAAATAAGGCTCTGTCGAATCCACTTTTGAAGGTGTTTATGATTTTTAATTTTTTAACTGTTGCAAAATTCACAAGATTTCTTCCGTTCTGTACATTATATCCTATTGCGTCGATGAAGAGTTCATTTCCTTGTCATACCTGTGTGTTGAAATTTCTTATAATGGCATTGAAGTGTTTTTTTTCTAATTTGTTGGAGTATGGGGTTCAAATCATAGTACAATTCGTCTATTTCCCCTCTGGTTGACGGAATATTGGAAGCGTAGACTTGAATGATGTTCTGTTGGTACTTCTTTGGGAGTAGTACGGTGACACTGGCTATGCGGCCTGGGGCAACTTTGAAACCTACCACATTGTTTTTGAGTCCCTTATTGATAAAAAAAAACCTGCTCTGCTCTTGTAAGATAACAGGGGAATAGTCCAGAACATCATAGAATCCATGAGAAAACTCAAATGGCAATGGGCTGGTCATGCTACGAACATGTCAGACAACCGATGGACTTGGCTCAGAATGTGAATCCTCAGGGATCACATGTGAAGCAATGGTTGGTAGAATATAGGAATGTTAGTCGAACTAGACGAATTCGAAAAGTTTGGATCCATGAAAGTTTAACTCTACAATAACCTTTTGAAGATGTTGCACAATAGAAAAGCACCACTACATTGTTCAGTTCTATTTCTGCTCCTTGCATAATGTAGAATGTGGACTGTTAAACCATGCTTTCACCTTCGTTCCATTTCAAATTACGCTCGTACACATACATACATATATACATACATATAAACATTCTGCCCACGCACAAGCTATCATATGAATCAATATTCATCTAATCAACATTATTATCTCTAACCTGCATTAAGCAAAAAGTAGTGAAACCAATCGGCAAAGACATTGTTTCTTTCTCCTAATGAGAATTTAGCCGTAGTATAATATGGTATGCACATCTCTAATTAACGCACTATACTTATTCGAATATTTTTGTGCATGCAATGTACATTTTTATCTGTTTCAGTAAGTAAAATGTATACAACACCACAACTAGAATCAATAATGCATGTTTCAAAATATACATCAAAATGTGAAGTGTCGATGGTATTTGGTCAAAGAAATCGTATGAACTAATCTACTCATCAAGTTATATGAAGATGCACTACAAGACATACACACTATCCCTTAGAATAACTTCAAAAACCACACCCCAGAACTGGGATGAAATGCTGAGAACGATGTCTTGATAGTTCTACCTTGCCATATCGTGAAGAATCTCAAATATGTATGCAGAGATCAGCAAACGATGAAAAATAATACAATGAGACACGTCAAGTGTTTATTGCTACGAATTATATGAGACAAATAACCTGATATTTTCTGTAGCTTCAATTGAATGAATAACACTACGTCGTCTCAACGGTAATTATCTACTATGCTTTGCTTAGTATGTCGCAAAACCGCAGGGAATGAGTTTTTAGGAGGATCTCGCTCACTGCACTAGTTATCATCAATCTTTGGCCAGTATTTCTTTCGTACTATTTATGTTGCTTTCTATCACAGTACCCACACTCGATGGCTAATTAAGCCGCTTGGATAAAAAGCAACAGAAAAGAATAAAATGAATACAGGTAAAAGAAAAATAATAATTTTCAATCAGTCCATATCTAACAGAGCCGATACAATCTGTTTCAATCTATATATCTATACTTTCGTCATTCTTTTTCAATTTTATTTTATTTTGTTCATTCTATCAATCTATTAGTTTTCCCTTTGTTCGTCTATTTTCATGTGTGTATCAATCTATGTATCTCTCTCTGTCTCTCTCTCTCTCTCTCTCACACATACACACACAAATATATATATATATATAGAGAGAGAGAGAGACAGAGATAGATTAAGATATATAGTGGTAGCGGTTTGACTATGTGGGAATTGAGTTTGAGTTGTCTGGTGACACAGTTGGAGTGGGAGTGAACGACCTATGACGTTTTTGTGCCTGGGATCCGTGTATGTAGAGAAGTATGTTCAGATAAAGGAGATCGATTTGTACACATGGACGAACATATCTGTCAACTTTAAATGCCACTCTACATACATACAAAAAAATCCCAGGCACAAACATATCATGTCATTCTCTCTCCACCCACAACTGTCCCCTCAGCCAACTCAAAGCTTCATCTCAGACCAATCCAAACACTCTGTTACCCTTTCTCTCACCTTCAAGTTCAACACTGATCTCTTAGCATTTATTTCATTTCAGCTCATACCATGTAACAGGCTGCTCCGTAGAATTTTTTTTCATATTGAAAAGATTTCTGATGACTCTGTGGGATAGAGAAAGTGGCATGAATTCCAATCTCAATAACAAAATAAAGATTTCCGAAATATATCACCTGTTTTCATCATATTTCATTTCCACACTATCAAACCACTACCATTAGTGACGGATCACCTCACACCCACGTAACAAACATGCGCGTGCATGCATGCACACACACACATATATGCATGTATCAATTATTCCTTATACATTCATATATATATATATATATATGTTAATATATATATATATATATATATATATATATATATATATATATATATATATATATATATATATATATATATATATATATATGTATATATTACACTGTCGCTATATACTTTAAACTCTTGCGATGAATATATTCCCATAGATTGTCATCTTCTTCAGACACTTGTGAATAACTGAGAATTATTCAATCTGGTTTAGTTCCAAGTACTTGACTTATGTCATGATCTCCTGAAATGACTTAAAAGAATGTCTGACAGAAGGATTATTCATTCTTTGAATTATTGATACCTCCATCGTTATCCTCTGTTGAATATGGAAGACTGAACTTCCCACTCGAGTCGTTGCTTGCGACGCTAACGACCGAAATATTTTCATCGCAACAGATGCTGTTGATTATTACGTAAACACACATACACGCACACTCATATATATGGATGCACGCACATACAAACACAAGCACACACTCACGCATAATCATCTATCTATCTATATATCTATCTACCTATCTATATCTCCATCTCCATCTATATCTATATCTATATATATATATATATCCATCTATCCATCTATCTATCCATCTATCTATCTATCTATCTCTCTCTCTTTCTCTCTCTCTCTCTCTCTCTCTCTCTCTCTCTATATATATATATATATATATATATATATATATATATATATATATGTATACTAGTAAATAACCGTAAAATATGGCAAAGATCCAGATACTTGAATGACGTAGTGATTCTTAAGAATACCTTTGACAGGGTTTTCAAGTGGACAACAAATGATAATCCATTCTTTAAATTATTGACCACATGAATTTGGGACGAAGCCATCGGTAATAATCCCTTCGTGATCCGTAGTGGTTAATAAGCTGCTACTAAACTGATCTTTCATTGATTATGCCTATTCTCCAACGCTATTAAAACTAAACCCATGTTGCCTAATCATATTATAAATCCTCTCCAGTCAATAAGGACGCCACAGGTTCTGAATTGGAACAAACCGTGCCAGGGTTGTTAGGTACTAGATGCACTTGAAGTCAAATGCTTTCACATTCGGCTATTGACAATTGAGTTTTATTCGTAGCACTCTGCGCATGACTGAATATGCCATTATTCGCCATAATGGGATTATTAATGTTTTGAAGAGAAATCTTGAATGAGGAGTCAGAGGGGGGATTTCACGTCATTTTCTTTTGTTCTTTGTTTTGCCAAATCGGGACGTTAAATATGTCACTATTGCTTTTTGTTTGATCAGTGCTGCCATATTTATTGAAAAATTACAATACTAATCGATAAAACTGAGTAAAAATATATGTTTAGACGCGGTCTCTGCTTGAGTGTCTCGTTTACGCCCATTGATTTGTGTTATGTGTGTTGTACATTCGACTGGGGTAATGAATATGTCTCAACTTGTATATATATATATATATATATATATATATATATATATATATATAGAGAGAGAGAGAGAGAGAGAGAGAGAGAGAGGAAGAGACAGACAGAGAGAAACAGAAAAAGAGTGAGAGCACAATACAAATCAGGAATACAATATAGTATAATATAATTCAATATCCGATGAGTAATGGTTTTGTTTTGTCAAGTGCTCTATGTATTCGGCATTAAGCATTAAGTTGATTTAGAGTAGAGCATAAAATACAATGAACTAAGGATTTGCTACTCAAACACATTTATGTTTTTGGCGTACTTGGGTCCCTTCGGGTGATTGTGTCATGAACCCTTATTCCATTATATATATATCTATATATGTATATATACAAGCATTCGGAACAGTTGTAATACAACGAAACAGCTGTATGTGAAGGACTCAATTATTATTATTATTATTATTATTATTATTATTATTATTATTATTATTATTATTATTACTACTACTACTACTACTACTACTACTACTACTACATGTGTGTGTGTTTATTTTCATTTTTGTTTTTGTATGTGCACACTGTATTCATATCACTGTACATTTTTCTGCCTATCCGTGCATCAATAAGTGTTTATCTCACAGACGAAAAAATACATCATTTTACATTAATGTCTTTAAGATATCCCTATCAACGTCACTGTAATCAAATGTGTCATTATACGTATAACATTACGCTTGTATACAAGTTTGCATGCATGGAGGTAACAGCATAGAAGGGTAAGAAGGTAGGAGAGTGGGAGTGTGTGAGAGAGAGAGAGAGCGATTAATTGAGCGTGTAGTAATGTAACTCGAGTAGGAATTAGCTTCTATATGTCGCTGTATATGCACATGGATCTTGCATATATATTCGTTGTCCATACATGTATTAATAAATAAACAAATTTGAAAGATATTGCCATACATGGTAATATACATACATGTACCTAAATACTCGATCATTCAATTAGGATGGCCAGTATTATATATATATATATATATATATATATATATATATATATATATATATATATATATATATACTGAGTGCACAGTATGGAAAATATTAAATACTAGTAAATAAATCAAGTTTATAAAACTTTCATGTTTCACTGAACAGTTCTGTCAAAATAGTCATTTCAAATGAAACAACATTAAAAGCTAATTCATTCGGGTAAACAGTATCACATACAATCACATCGTGAGAGCACAAACACTGAGTGCTTTAAATATGATGAAACTTCCAAACGGAAAATGGATCCATATATTCGAAAAAAAGTTGATATGAACAAATATTTAAAAAAATTATCTGGTTTTAGATTTTATGGTATTTCATAGTCACTTATTAAATGTGTGTTTGGAATCTTTTTTGAATGATGGAATCAGAAGCCTATTTGAAATTGATTACGAACATGTTTGCTGATGACTATTTTATATTATTCGGAAATTAGTTCAAACTGGTTGAGGGATCAGTTAAAAGATTCTGAATTATAACATTCATGCAGATTCAATGCACTTTTTTGTTTTATCAATTTTTTGCCATTATTAGGTCTACGTTACACCCTATTTTGTTTTGATGATTAATGAAGCTGTCATACAACAATTTTTTATGCCGGTTCTCAACAAATTATCACCATTTTTTGCACGAGAGTCTGGCGTCTATATGTCAGAAATTTCCATTTAGATTGTTCGTTTTAAAATGATATTTTCATTTATTTTTACCCCATTTACAGGTTATGCCGACAATAACTTCTACATTATTGCATTATACCTGAAAAAAATTTTGGTATCTCACACTACTGAGCTTTAGGTTTCAATTCATATCACTCAGGCAAGTGAGACATCACCATTCAATTTAACCTGCTTTTTTTGTATTAAAGAGCGATAATTCGGAAGTTATAGAGTTATTTCCGACATGGAGAAACCTTTACCTAAATACAACAACAGAATGACGGAAAATATAATAAAATACTTATTCACAGGATAATTTTGCATGACAGATTTTTGCTGGAATATTTTGTTGACACGTAATGATTTTCACTGTTACAGTTCTTCACTGAAAACCTTTTGAAACCTTTGTATCGACGCGATAATTTTTTTAACTTTTTCAGTGGGAGTTGTTACACGCTTGATAACACTTTTGGTGGAAACATTTGCTGACTAATGATATTTTATAAAAAAAATGTCAGATTATCAGCAGTTTCCTTATTTTCATGTAATGTAATTGTCCATTTTAGCAATGTTATCTGAATAATATTAAGTGGTAATAAATATGAATGATTATGTTTTTCATGATGTTTTTTAGTGCTATTTTCCGCTGCAAAGATTTACACCTGATATCGTATTAAAAATTGCTGTTCTGCAGCAGTTTTTTTGTAGGATATTAACTGATAATGTCTTTTCTGAATTTCAATTTTTTGAATGCGGAATAATCATTCAAGGTAACTATGATATCTAAGAAAAAACATCAATTAATAATAAATATGAATAAATAATAATAGAAAATTAATAACTTTCCAAAATTAATTCCCTCTCCATTTATCCTAGTAAACACCAGGTACCATTGCTTGTATCTAATAATGCTTGAAATTAAAAGAGTTCTAATGATATATAATCCGGAATATCCATGTCTATAAAAATGGGTATTTATCATGCACAAATATATGCCAAATGGTTTGCATAAGTGCTGTTGTCCGACAACATGTTTTATTTGTTCAAAGAGATGTCACATGAAATAGGAAATCTTTACACTACATGGAATATTGAAGATTTAGGAACTGTATACATTAAATGTAAGTTTTTTTCAACCTTCAAAAATAAGAAGATCCCATTAATCCTAAAAAGAAGGGTGTATAACCAATGCATCCTCCCAATACTAACTTATAGAGCTGAACCATGGAACTTAACCAAGAGACAGATCTGCAAATAGGGAACTATGTAACATGGACATGAAAAGTTATGCTGGACCTCACATGGAGTGACCACGAGTCAGTACAGTTCATCCAGGGAATTACAGGAGTCAGAGACATCAGAGAATCCATTAAAAATCTCAAATGGCAGTTGGCTGGGCATGTTGCAAGAATGGTAAACAACTGATGGACATCACGACTCATGACATTGATCCCCCAAGATCACATGCAGAACCGAGGCCGACAGAGTATTAGATGGAGAGATGAGTTCGACAAATTCAGAAAGTACAGGCTCTGCGACACCCATGATAGAGAAATGTGGCGAATCCTGGGGAAGGTCTATGCCCAAAGATGGACGTTTAAAGACTGATGATGATGATGATGATGATGATGATGATGATGATGATGATGATGATGATGATGATGATGCATTAAATGAGACGTATGAAATTAGTTATTTTCTACAAGCTTGCTCACTGTAGATTTCGAATTTTCAGGATTTTGCTCAAATTAGCGCTAAAACCGATTTACTAGAATATCAAATATAAAGAAATTACAAATAAGAATTTCTATCTCTGACGCAATATAAATCTGCTTTCGAAATATATAAACCCGCTTATTTTCTCATGAACAAAGAAACAGAAATGTAGAGTTGAAGTTGTTAAATACTTGAGAATTTCAAAATCAACTTCTATAAGACTTATGTTACTGGGGATAAAAGCCCAGAAGAAAAGACGAAAAAAAGAACAGGTAATAATTTACTCTTTATCTCTTAATTTAAAATGATATTTTTGTACGTAGATTTATGTATTCCAATGTGCAATACTTTATTAAATCATAAATCTTTTGAAAATTTTAAGACGATTATTGCAAAGAACGCTCAAATCGAGCCAATTTAATCCTTCATCTCTTCCTCCTCCCCCTCTATGTTGATCAATTGCAAACCATTTCGTTCAGCTTGGGTTTATCAGCCTTAAATAGACGTCCATCTCGAAGTTTCTCTCATTCTGCTGCAAAAAACATAGAAAAAATCTCGATGTGTTGAGATCATATCAATAAAAGCCAGACACCAACTCCCAATTATCAGAGTTGAGTGTCTGACAGACGTTATCGCCCTGTATAATAAAACGCAATGCGCGTTTATTTATTAGTTTCCTGTCTAGTTTTTATACGACCACATGATGACGTAATGATATCAGAATTATAGCGTCTGATGATATAGAAAAAAAATATATCACGTTACTCTGAAATTGATCACTGAATTCAATTATTATCCAATTTTTACGGCTGGAATGTTCATATTTTTACATGAAAATAAAAGTTTGCCAATCTCTGTGTATTGGGCTCTTCAGTTTTGTTTTGCTTTTGTTTTTTTCATATCACTTCTTAATTCAAGATTTGATTTTGTTTAATATTCAGAAAATATTGGGTATAAACAAAAATATGCTGAGCAACATGTTTTTATCGAATCATTTCTGAATCACTTGATATTCGCCGTCCAATAATGATGGCAAAGCTAGCCTTGTCGTTTCGATAAACACTGTTTATCTGCAAGTGCTTTTTGTATGTGTGTTTTCTATTCTGTGTGTATGTCTATGGATGAATGTATATGTGTGAGCATGTTTATGTGTATATCTATTTAAATTTCGCCCCTCTGAGTATGTGTGTGCGTGTGTGTTTATATGTGTATGTGTGTGCGTGTGTGCTTGTATGTGCTTGTGTGTTTGTTTGGGAATTGTATGAATAATAAAATTGTAAAACAAAAGACTGAGTTTATTTTCAGTGCACACATGCACTTTTCAAACAACAGAAATGCGATGAATATGACTGAGACCAATTTATTTTGTTCTGAAAAAAAGAGGGAATGCATACTTATCACCAGAAAGAAATAAGATATTTTCATAGAATCACATTAAATCATAACAGATATCAAAAATCTAATGTTACATGTTGCAGGTCGTATGTTGAATTATTTGAAAGATGTATCTAACTGTTTAAATTATCCTAGCAAATGAACACAACTAAACAAAGCTTGGGCACTGATATAAGCATAATTGTCACTATGAATAGCGTCCGTAGCACGTCGATTGGCAGTTTATACACCGATTTAAAAAATACAAAAAATATTGAACAAAATCGTACTGATGTTATAGGCTGGAAAATAGGGTATCTCATTTTAGTAGAAAACAGTTTAAAATCTCGAAAAATGAATTAGGTTCATGAACTTATTGGTAATTGTAGCCAGAATGAAGTGTTTGAAACATAAAAATTGGGTAAGCCAATTAAAAAGGATACCATCTGGAACATTTGAAAAGAATAGAAAAGAATATACTTTAATTCACCTTACAAAGAATAATAAATTGATTTTAATTTTTTTTTATGTATACAACGATTGGTAAATATAGAACAAAATAACCGTAATGCATTACTAAACAGTAACCATTTCTACAATATATATATATATATATATATATATATATATATATATATATATATATATATATCACTTTGCATTACGATTATCTGCTTCGTGAACATGATTGATATGAATTATTGATTTTGTTGATCTTTTTGAAAAAAATCTTATTGCAATATTATTTGTGTTCATTGGAAGGGAGAATTGTAAAATTAATCCTCGCTTTGTTTACAATCACAAGCCGGTGAAGCATGGAAATTTCCCTTAGAAGAGTTTATCCCATACAGATAACAATAGAGGTTAAGTCCCCGCTACTCTCCTAACTGTTGAAATTTCAATTGTTACTGCCCATTTCTATTATTTGGAAAAAATTAAAAACTGGACTTTTTTCATATTATTTTTCTTGTTTTTTTTGGTCTTTGTTTTTTGTTGTGCTCATCGCTTCATTATCAGAGTCGACTATGAATACACAAGAGGTTCAAATATTTGGCGCTGT
The DNA here is from genome assembly GCA_963457665.1 of Thysanoteuthis rhombus. Classification (NCBI taxonomy): domain Eukaryota; kingdom Metazoa; phylum Mollusca; class Cephalopoda; order Oegopsida; family Thysanoteuthidae; genus Thysanoteuthis; species Thysanoteuthis major. The sequence continues at coordinate 37,929,795 of OY735209.1, read as the reverse complement.
TAACTACTGCAATCTCAACTTTAGGTACCACGCGAGGTAGTTGCAATTGTGTATGGTGAATTTCACACTTTTGTTTGCACGATTTCTAAAACAAAAAGAGAACTTTTGAGAGAAAAAAAACTGTACATAAATAAAAAGTTACACACTTTCGTTCACTAGGTGTTAAAACAGTGCACAAATTTATCACTCTCCCCCTTAGGAAAAAAATGAGAATTGAGCAGGATAATACAATTCGAATAAGGAAATAAAACCAATATAAGCAATATTTGTTGTGCACCTCTTATCCGAATCGTAACCATTCATTTTTTGCAGTTTTTCATAGTGAATTATGTTTATCTGATGATAGCCAAACCAGACACAAAGCCGCCAGTTTTTTGTTTTGTTTTTTGTGGGTTTTTTTGGAGGGGGGAGAGTACACAAAAAATATTTTTTCGTGCTGTTAAAATTGAAATGAACTGTTCAATTTTTTTGTATGGAACAATGATAATGATGATGTTGATGATTTCGGTATGAGCTGGGTATTTTCTACCCAAGCAAATACTGCTAGAGTTTCAGCTTGGATGCAATCAGCAAGTGAGTTGTGGCAAACGCTACATAGGGGTATCAGTAATTTTGTAAACTAGTTGAGCGACTCTTGTCGTATGCAATTGTTCAAATAAACGTTTCTTAAATCTATAATTAGGAGGAAGAATATAGAAATAATATCAAAATATATTCCATTGATGTATATAAAAAAAACAAATAAAAGTCAACTGAATCATCATCATCATCATCATCATTATCATTATCATCATCATCATCGTCATCATCATCATCATCGTCGTCATCATCATCATCATCATCATCATCATCATCATCATCATCATCATCATCATTCTGTTAGCGTCTTTTGTCGGACAAAGACCTTCCCCAGGATTCGCTAGACATCTCTATCTAGAGCCTAATTTATCTAATCTTGTTTAGTTCGTCACAAAACCGTATATTTTGCTGATCACCAATCCTGGGGAACCATGTTGTGAGTCTTCATGTCCTTTGTTCGTCTGACATTCTTGCAACATGACCACCTGAATGCCATCTGAGATTTCCAATAGATTCGGTGCTATCCCTGTCTCCTGCTCTTTTTCTAACAAGATATGCTGTTACATAAACTCTCCATGTGATGTTAGGCATGATTCTCTTCTGAACACGTTGCAGGGTTCTCGGTTTGTAGGTCAATCTTTTGATTCAGTTACATTTTTCTGCTCCATAAGTGACTTTTGAGAGGATGCATTTATTGTATACACATTTTCTTGCTCCTGAAAGTTGAGGCTGCTCTATCGAAAGCTTGCCCACCAAGAGTTATTCTTTGCTTGATTTCTTCGACATCTGAGGGTTTTGTGTAGATTCATCGCCCTTGGTAGATGTAAAGGTCCAATATTCTTCGGGTCTGTGCTTTTTTTATTTCGATTGTTGTGTCTTTGTCCTCAACATGTTTGTAGTATTTGACATTTGTTTTACTAATGTTCACACTGGGACAAACGTTTTGCTTTTTTGTCTAGTTCTTCTAGCATTATTTAGAGATGAAGGAATCAGAATAGGCAGCGAATACTTAATTAACCCTTTACAAATCATGGGATATTCTAAAGTATGTGGTAGTGGATTTCCAAGTATATATATATATATATATATATATATATATATATATATAACAAGTAGAAAATTATTCCTGCATATATGTATGTATCAAGAACCATAATCATTAAGGAAAAACAAGGGCAACTCGAAAACAAGCAGGTCTCTGCTCACTTCAATTCACATTTTTAGATCGATGTCTGTTTAGAGAGAAATTTCTGTGGAGAATGCTGTCGCGCTCACATGACTGAAACCTACTGACATAGCAAAAGAAATCTGTGAAAGAAACAATGCAAAAGTGTTTGGACACGAAATAAAAACAATCGTACAAGACCCGACGGGGGAAATGTTTCTTTTTTTTTATTGATTTCATTTTCTTCTATCTGCTTTTCAATATATCACAATGTGAAACCTTCAGGAAATTTGTCAGTTTTGAGAAAATTTTCTATTTTCTATCCAGCTATAATGCTAAATTGCATCTCTACTTTCAGTATGCTATACGTAAATGCAGATGCGATTTCCTCTTTCTCACATTTCCTTTGTCAGTTTGGCAGTAATTATTCTGAGTCAAACGCTAATCTGACAATAAAACCCGTTTTTTTAGAGCAAACGCTCAAACCAGCAATAACTTTAATCCCAACCGAGATGCAATAATAGGGTCGCAATTTAAACTCAATAATTCACTTTGACGTGCAAAATTCTGATGCCAAAAGGTTGCACGCTTTCGACAGGAAGTAATTCTCTTTGGGTTTTACGATACAAAGACTGACCCATGGGTGTGCGCTTGCCTGCGTGGCCTGTGCGTGTGATTTGGTCCCAGCATATGATCTTCATATGATTTTCATGAAAACCCTTTTAGATAGCTTTCCATTTCCAATGTTGTTAAATTTCGAGGCAACGCTAGGTAATCCAAGATTGTATATATATATATATATATATATATATATATATATATATATATATATATATATATATATATATATATATATATATATATATATATATATATTCCTTAAAGGAATAAATGTGGCCAGCTGCTGCTAATATATTAATATATTTATGAGTAATTTTCACGGCTCGTTTCGGATAGCAGATGCATTTCTTGCTTCTTTTATGAAACTTTTATTAATGATTTATTTATCATGCTCCCCATAATGATTGAAAAGTTTTATTTTTTTTGTAATATTCAAGGAAGTATTAGGGCCTTACTTTATGAGTGTTTACCTTTTCCATTAAAAAATGATTTTTCAAAGTTTTCCCAGTACATGTTTTGTTTTATATTTTCATTTTGCTTCAATCCTCAATCAGATCAATTTTGTAGCTTGTATGCTGTACATAAACCTCTTAGCAAATCAATATTCTTTCCGATGTTTCATGTTGGAGAATATTACTTTCTATAAATTGGGACCATGTAATATACAAATCATGAAAATATGTAGATTTCATTTTTCTTTCGGTTTACTCAATTTTGTGGCTATGAACATATACAGCCTTTAAACATCTCGTGATACATAGAGCAAGCATTCATAATTTGCCAAGTTTCATCAACTAAGTCTTTGTTGCATATAAACATCCACATATACAATAAATATGTGAAATCAGACCAACATGGATCAGAAAAAATCATTGTAGATGGAAGCAAATCTTATTAATATATTTGAGTAAGATGAAAAGAGGGATCAACTTTGTTGTGGAATTATATGAAGATAATAAAATAATATTTCCCCAAGTAAGCAACTGGCAGAGATTAATACTTTGATATTTTTGATACTCTGTGCTGAAAACAGTGGATTATTCCCCGGGGAATAGTGAATAAACATACAATTGAATTATTCCAAGGAGCACCGGTGTGAAAAGTGATGTTGATTCGAAGACTGTTTCAATATGTGAGCATAAAGAACAGTACGCTCATGAGAAAATTCCGGATCATTTTGACTCTATAATGATAGTAGGAATATCGCTTATCATTACTTTGAGTCTTTTACTTCCTCAGATAATGCTTTATAAAACAATGTTCAAGTAAAAAATATCCTCAAAATAACAATGCAGATGTGCTGATTCGAGAAGTGGATATCGTTGTATATTTGCATTCGTAAAAAAAAAAGCAATTATTCATTGTGCCCTATGATCAAATCTGCACTAGTTTCCCTATTTTTTTTTATAGCCAAAATACTCCCCTAAGCAGTGGAGAAAATATTTCTCTTGCTTTAATAATAGCTATAAAAACACCATATTGACCTTTGATATAGCGAAAATGATAATCCCGATTGATGCAATAGATCTCGCGAAAATATTCCTGTTTGGCGGTAGAAGTTCGAAGTAGACTTTTTTTTCCGGTAATACCATTCTAAGGAGGAAAAAAATGTGAATTTCTAAAGCACCTACCATCGGGATTATCGACTGAGAAGTTAATCTCAACCTTAACCCAGCCGAATAGCTCTGCTAAGGACAGAAAATATACTTATAGGTCGGAAAATGGGCACTATGTTTCAAATTATTATTTATTTTTAAAGCTACGTCGTAGCCAATTTCAGTTCTTGAAAGATTGTTGTGTCGGCATCTTCCTATTATCCATAGGTAATTCGTATAATGAACACAGATACGCGCATGCGTAGTTGGCCAAAATATCACGGCTGCAGAGACGGATTATATTAAGCGAACAAATAATTCAAAGAAGCATGGGATAAATGCAAAATCTACCGTAGCAGCAAATTGCTTTTATTATTATTGATTTTTCTGTTTTTAGAATAGCTTCGCTGGCCAGCTCTGGGTCTTTCCAGTGCAAACACGTAGCACTAATTATCCAATGGATGCAAGGGGGCCCTCTGAGAGATATCCCGAACTCTTTACCGAACTATTTTTTTCAATCCGAATAAGTGCGACTTGATTTATCATAAGCTGGGCCAACTGTATGTTAACACTCGTAACATTGGTAGACTGATAGTGGGGTACACAGGCAGGCGTCAATACACATATACAATCGTATTCCATTAGTGGATCTGTTATAACGTGTGCTGAATTATCAGAAAAAAAAGTGTTCCCGATTGTGTGCAAGAGAACTGCTTTCTCCCCCTTGAAATTCGAACGGATTCACAATTATGCACATATAGTTGATGTTACCGAAATCTTAGGGGAATTTGATATTAGAAAAAAATGATTGTTTAATCTAACAGCTACTTTTACCAATCATCTTCAATATTCTTCATATACGGCAGTAAAAGCGGTTTTTTTTCCAGATTCAGCGTATAAGGTCGTATTGTATAGAGTCTGCGCGAGCTGTTGAGATTTCACGATTTTTTGAATAGCGTATACATCTAGAAATTCAGAAGTATTGATTGAAGATTGGCACTCCATGTGAACAACTAAGATAGAGAACAGCTGAACGTTTGCATTTCAAATGATTGTTAACACGAAGATAGATAGATAGATGGATAGTCGGATTGATTGATGGATACATAGGTGTGAATGGGAATTCATAATTTGATCTAGCCATGGAGAAGGGGTGGATACTCGTTTTTTGTAGCGAGTTCAATCGTATGATACACTGATGACCTTGTGTCATAGTAGGCTACATGGTTGAGATAGGGGAGTACTTTTTTGACGCCACGAATGATCAGTGATCGTTCCCCAGTAACAATCATAAATTTGAAATTCAAGGCAGATAGACTCTCACCTTGTGGAAGATGTGCGCAACTCAATCCTTCAATCAAGGAGATTTTTAGATACGGTAGAATAGGGAAAGATACTGACAATAATTACAGCCTCTATCAACGGTGTATACAGATTTTTTTTTACATTTACTACTGCCTTGACAGCGAATTATAGGATAGTGGTTTGCCCAGTGCCCACTCATCGGCCTTCATCTCTATCAACCATCGTGGAATGCTAGGAACAACTTATTTTGTGGCTGATTACCTGGCAATGGAACAGAGCTCAAGGATGTGGATTATCCCAAGAATATTAACGTAAAAATAGTCATGTTCGACCCCAGCTATCATTCGAACAGTTTTTAGGGATACCTGTTACGCTAACCTGTATCTTTAAAAAGGATATCAATATATCTATATAATTTTAAAAGATCCAAAATAGTGCTTTCATACATACAAGCATACATGCAGCGTACACACACACACACACACACACACACACATGCACGCACATAGATACACACACGCACACACACACGTGCATACATACACACACACACAAACACACACAATTGTGCATATACATGCACATATTTTCTTCTAAAATAAGCAAAGGAAAATTACGGATAACTGATAATTAATAATTCAAGGAAACATGAGGATAATAGCTTTATAATACTTTACTTGAAGAAGAAGCTCTTCAAATTCTCCGGAAAAAAACTGCCAAGGAGAGTGAAGAATGCTTGACAAGTTTGAAGACTCCACCTCGCAGTCAAAATTAGTTACATCGTAAACGTGTGAATTGCCACTTATCTTGGAGCCATGTTACTCTTTTTCGTCTCTTTCATGAAGGAAAAAAATGGATTATGCCATGGACGGTTATAGATGTAGCTATACGTGACAAATGTTACTTGAAATATGAACAATGATAAGGTTTAATAAGAATGGGAAAATAACTTCTTCCCTATTTAATGTTGTAGCTATATATATATATATATATATATATATATATATATATATATATATATATATATATATATATATATATATATATATACATATATATATATAAATTCCAGTATATCATATTGAAAAAATATTTAAGATGATTTCCAATTGTAACAATGTAAACGTATCTTACTCAGTAAATGTGTTGTTAGACCAAGGCAACATAAATACGATAAACAATCAAAGAAAGTGGGACTGTTGCAAGAACTGAACCTGCAACAGATTGGATATCCGGGATCCTTATTTTTTTAGTAAAAAAACGTGAAAACAGCTTTACTTCACACGATGAATCTGCAGTGATATTTTGATTCTCCTTGCCACAAATTTTACGCTAATTTATTGCAGTTATAACCAAAATAAAACTTCCAAAAGAAATATTTAATTATTGCTGTACGGTTTAAAATATCAGTAAAAAAAAATCTGCTCAGTAGATAGTAATGAATAATGTACAGTTCATTAACGAAAAGAGTGCAGTGATAATTAATATTTTTTCATCACTAGACCACTATTTACTTTCATCTTGATGTTATTGTTTTTTTTCCTTTATAATTTATTCGGTCTGAGAGAGGTTTTGATAAAAAAGCAACAGAAAAATCAAGTTGAAGGTAAGCAATAACATGAAAATGAAAAAGAGTTGATAGACATTTATGATACTTCATTCAGTAAGAAATAGATAAATACATTTGTTTTTAGCACAGGGAATGGAGAAAACAAAATGAAAATAAAATACCATTCGACGAACCGGTTAGCAAGTGTAAACATTGACCGAGTTCAAATTTTTGACCTGGTCTATATAGTCAACGTATATAATTGATAACACGGTATTATTACGATATATTTACGATCTCCTAACCTTTTTTTGATATTTTACATTTTTTTTCAAACTGCACAGCATATAGTACGGGTTTTTGCAGTACGCTGCAGAACTCACAGCAGAATTCCAATTTATCAAGGGATAGCTGTGCATATTCAAGAATATGTTCATAAGATGAATATTCATGCAAATTTTTTTTTTTCAATCTTTCAAAAAACAGAAAATTTGGATTGAAGCAAATTACTCAATCAAATGAATAACTGACAGGATTTTTCAAAAATATTGTTCACTTCTTCCGGTAAATATGGTCAAATATCCATTCATTATTACGTGGGGATCATAACAGGAGTTCGGAAGTCAGATCTGATCTCATATAATCTAATGTAAATCAAATTCCCCGCTACTTCAGAGTGCGTCAGGTGGTGCAAGCAAAGAAGCGCCACCAGTTATCAGCTGCCATAAACAAATAACAGAAACGTCTGTGATTGAGATGGAAAAATCAAAATTATTTTTTAAAACAAAAGGAATCTCAAAATCGTTAAAACTTTATATTCATCTATGGATAGAACACTTTTTATGATGATAAGATCTCATAATCTTCTTAGTAGTAAACTTTCCAGTTGATATTTTTTACTGAAATTATCTACTGTACTTCACCTTCTCGAGGAAATTTCTAAACAGAAAAATTATTATTTCTCATTCAGATTTTTTTTTCAAAAATAGGTGGCCGGATCCAATAAACTTTCAACGTATTTAGTTCCATCTTGGCTATTATTACCGATGAAATGTAATATAGTTTGATCTGATAGGATATTTCGTTGAGTTTTTATGAAACTGAAATTGAGGAGTACTTTTGGCAAATCTATATCCATGATATTTTCTTACAAAAAACGTCTCTCATGGGAAAATCTATTCAAAATAGAATATATCGCTAAATTCTTACTGAAATCAACCCATATCTTCTAGTAGAATTTTAACATATTTGTGGAAATCGGGTTCGAATTTCCCAATGGGATTTTTACGAGTATACCAGATCAAGAGTGTTTCCTATTGTTTACTGGAAAAAAGTTTAAGCTAGAATCATTTTCCTATCGATAAACACAAAGAACTGCAAAACGACGGATAAATTTCCAGTTACAAACGTTTTAATCGACATATTGCTTTATGCTAAAAGACTGCAAGAGAGCTTACACAAATTATAATTAATGCAGTACAAGGTATATAGATGTCTTGTATACATATACAAGAGGTGTATATACTTTGTACGGAACTAATTATAATTTTTCAAGATTATTCATATAACTGTTTATGTTTTTTTTCTGCTGAAACGCTGATTATCCTTTCTTATCATTTTCATGTGTATGTTTGAATGAATATTGTGTTTAACCCGGGAACGAGTCACGCTACAAAAAGTACCTAAATATGGGTGCTGTCCAACAAAATTTAGCATGCCAACTCAATGGATAAAGTCAGGAGTTTAAGAAAAACAAATTTCGAGAAAAATATTTCCAAGGGTTTCCAGAGAGGGACTTTTATTTACAAGATTTTGACCACAGAAAGTGAAAACAGATTTACCCGAGATTATAAACTCTAAAAGTTGAAAAAGAATTCTCCCTTTTTCGACCCTTAAAAGTGAACGAAGAAAGTTCTTCATTAATTTTGACCCCAAGAAGTGAATATATAAGTTTTCTCCTCATGACTAACATAACCTAAATCCGTATTCAAATGGCAGTGGGCCGGCCATGTTGCAAAAATGACGGACAATCGATGGACATCACGACTCACAGCATGGATCCCACGAGACCACATGCACAACCGAGGCCGGCAAAATGTTAGATGGAGAGACGAGCTAGACAAGTTCAGGAAGTACTGGCTCCGTGACGCCCATGATAGGGAAGTGTGGCAAATCCTGGGGAAGGTCTATGTCCAACGACGGACGCTAAAAGACTGATGATGATGATGATGATGATGATGATGATGATGATGATGACATTGATAATACAGCATCATAACACGCATTAATAGAAAAAAAGCACTACCCAACGTCTACATGAGCAAATAATAAACATCGAGATATGAAATATGTCAAAATATTTTGATGAACGCCATTTTATGCCTCAATTTAATCTCGAGGGCTGATAAAAAACAAATAGTAACTTTTCTTTTACAATTCGTTGTTAAGGGTTAGGAGCTCATTTTTGTAAGATGAATTTTCGTGTATCGGTCTATTAGACCGACCTAAAAAAATTTGGGGGTCATTTCCAAAAAACTAATCAGCTAAATACATTTCCCAGCGATCAAGTCCGTGCCATTATGATGTTTTCGGGGTTTATGTCGAATAGTTTTAGTGGTAGGCGAGTGATTACATACAAACTGACGGGCAGAACTCTGGCAGATTTCGATAAGATGCTTTTTGGAAACCATATGATTGAATAAATACTTCAATACATGTGAATATATATAATCATCGATTGGCCCATCGTGGTTTAGATTGAATGGTACATTCAGAGCAAAAAAGTTACTTATGACACAGGATAATGCCAATTTGCTTACTCACTTAAATTTTTCTCATTCAAAACTTGTGGCATACACGTGACGAGGAATTGCTGAGAAAAAAAAAAATTTTGGCTGAAGTGGGGTGATGTAGGTGAAATGAACCTTAACAACCTCGTCCGGAATGGGATTAGCTGACTAACCCAGCCCATTTATGCTTACCTATAAAATTGGTTCAGTACGATTAATTAACTCCATTTTACTCGTGTTGACCATGCAGCAAACTTAGAAAGACATCGAAACAATCGTAGCACACACACACATACACACACGATCAAACACACACGCACATATATGTATATAATCTTTGTATACACATATGTATGTGTTTGTATACAATTCTCGATATATATATATATATATATATATATATATATATATATATATATATATATATATACGAGGATTCATCAAGCAGTATTAGCAGGGTGGAGAGTATAGGAGCACTGAGGGGCCAGTGATATCTGTGTATAACATTCCATAAGAAATATCTGTGAGATACTGTGGTACGAAACATGAACACAAATATGTCTAATTATCAATACGCACACACAACATATTATCTTAACCACACACACACCAACACACTCACCCATATATATATATATATATATATATATATATATATATATATATATGTATATATATATATATATATATATATATATATGTGTGTGTGTGTGTGTGTGTGTGTGTATTACACGAATCACAAATTGCAGACATAGGTAACACAACCCTACTACACTTAAACGAAATATGAACTCCAGACACTAATCAGACAAAACAAAGAAATATGCTAATGACCACTATAACATGATCTAAAATAAACACCGTTCACTCAGACACACACATACATATTTAATATATATTCATATGTCAGCGTTCTACAATGTAATTACCGACACGGCAGTTCATTTATCAGGTTTCACCAAACCTTTGAATCGTTCCAGCTCAAGAAACGGGTGAAACAAGGTGATACCAGTTCACACAACATTTTCACAGCCTGCTTTGAGCCGAGAACGGGAAAAAGGTATCAGCTTAGACAGATAATACGAAAGTAATCTCAGATTTGCTGATACCATCGTCATTTGTGCTGAGAATTTTCATGACCTACAAATATCGCTAGACGAACTGGATAAGGAAAGTAAGAAAAATGGTTTCAACATGTCTCCACATGAACTTCAGTATACAAATCTCATATACAACAAACATAATGAGGACAAATACACAAGGATCAGAACCGAGAAAACAAACCTGAAAAAAATAAACGGCTTCATCTACGTAGGACAACAAATTTCAATGAAACCCCCCGAAAGAAGAATCATTTCTTACAGGCAATCTTTCAGTAGAGCATGCTTAACCTGAAGTCCCAAAAAGAAGGTATCAACCATTCCTCCCGATTGTCACCTTTGGAGCTCAAATGTGGACAATCAGCAGAATACTGACCTTTAAACTAAGATCAATGCAATTTGCAATGATGAGAATCTTCGACAACCTAATAAGAAGACAAGATGGCGCATTGAAGAAAAAAAACAGTCGTCAGAGTGATCAAATAATTTATCAGAAAACTCAATATGGCAATGAGCTAATCATGTTGTAAGAATGACAGAAAACTTCACATCATGACTGGCAACGTGAGATAAGAGGCAAAACTGTGGCCACTGAAAATAAGATGGTGTGAAAAATGGGTAAGTTCAGGAAGTGCATGCTATGTGACGCCAACGATAGAGGGGCCTGGTGAATCTTTGGGATATATATATATATATTGTGTCATCCACAGACAGCTGTTTCGATGTATTACTTCTCTTCAGTGTGGCTATAGACTTTCGATTATCCTATCCAGTACCGCAAGGCAGAATTGAAACCTTCACTTCAGACCTGTAGGCCGATATCCTACCTCTGGACGAAAGAACTGGACAGTCATTAAGGCTAAATATAAGCTTTATATCAATTTACACAGAAATCCCTCATCCACTATCCCTATGGAAGAACATTGCATAAGCTTACGATGGATGAGTTACCTCACTTAAAGAGCGCTCAACCCTGAACAGAGGAGCATTAATTACATACTATGTATGTATATATATATATATATATATATATATATATATATATATATATATATATGTGTGTGTGTGTGTGTGTGTGTGTGTGTGTGTGTGTGTAGTATCGTCTCAAACACTGTTGAAAATCTGTGGTATAACCACATTTAAAACACAATGCCTTCAACGGTTTCTCAAACAGATGTTGACCCTTTAGTCTGACACGTTTTCTAAGCTTGAACAACATCACAACAAAGCAATATCTCACAATATTACGAGACATTATTCGTTCCCGTTGGGGAACCATACATGTGCAGTTTATGTCTTCGTCTCGAGTCGCTATTTGTGTTTTTGTGTTTGGGTTTTTTTTTGGGGGGGGGATGTCCGCTTGGATTGCACATTTTTCTGATGTTGATATTCTAAATAATTATTTTCGCCGAACAGAAACGATACTTCAGGAAAAATGTGTACATTTTGTTTATAGAAAACTCAGGCGTAAAATATACAAGGGATACAGGTGGAAAATAAATTGGAAGAAAAATGTGGTATGTAATAGGGATTACCTACGAGCTTTTCTTTTTAGAAATTGACTTACACATATATATATAGAGAGAGAGAAACAGAGACAGAAAGACAGAGACGGAGAGAGACACTGAGAGAGGGAACGAGGAAGAGAGATAGATTGGTAGATATATGGATAGATTGAGAGAGAGAAAGAGGAGGATACAACCCAAATTTACGAGTGTTTATGAATGTATATAAATATATGCGCGTATGTAAAATGAGGTTGTTTAAATTCATTGTTGGCGAACACATATCAAAACGAAACTCCATTGACTTCTGGGGAAAATGATATACACTGATGCTGGAAATATCGATTTTCACTTGTGCATTTACAGTGAGAAAATATTCTTACAATATATTTGTGCTAATGAAAATTACGAAATGGTATTTCCTCGTTAGAAGGTTTGTATTTTTCACTTTTAATGAGATAATTGAGTGATTATCTAAAAAAATATGTGCGTGTTTGTCCGTATATTCGAGTCTAAATATTCGTTTGTATATATATATATATATATATATATATATATATATATATATATATATGTATATATATATATATATATATATATATATATATATATATATATATGTATAACAAACTATCCCATGAGTCAACCATCTAAAATCTTGAAAAGCTAAAACTGGAGTTACCTTCCCATGCTTACTGCTTCCCAAGACAACCTTGTTTCATTCCAAAGATATCACTGTTCACACTCAGTTTTTTCAGGTTCTGGATTGCCTCTTTGACACCAGCTTCGGACAACATCGGTTTTGACATTAAAAACCAATTAAAACATTGTTAGTACATAAGAATTGCCCCCACCCGAATCTATACAAAAAAAAATTTCTCAATGTACCAAATAGATTCATTTGATGTCGATGTTCAAGTGGAACAGGATTCATAATCAGCAATTATCTTTTATAAAAATCTACTGATGGTTTTATTGTTCTAAGATCTACTTGATACATATACATATGTTTGTTCAGGTTTTTCAGTGGAACTGCCCCGTGGTCAGCCTCTATATGGTCACAAAAGTCAGTGTATGCCTGGATGATTCGGTTCACTTCACGTTAACCGCTATATCTACGGGGGCTACTTTCATCGAGTCCGGTGTTTCGAGGCGTCTGACTGGTCTTCCTTTTGATGATACTAGTGTAGTAATCCATGGAATCTAAATCAGGGAAGTCAAGAGGCCACATAGTGAGATGACATGACCGGTAGCTGGAACGTAGGGGGCTTCACTTGGGCCTACCTTCCTTGATACAGGTCTTGACCATCATTCCAAACGTTTTGCAAATGTTGTTGTTGGCGATGTCTTGAACCTAATGGACGAATATAACCGTCTTTACGATGTCTGGTCACCGGGAATTTTTTCCTGCAGGCCACGAATGACGTGTCCCCACCAGTGGCACATAGCTCATTCCTATTATTGAGCATAAAAGACTTAGCCATATTCAAGAAGCTGGCAGTTTCTGAGTCGCTGTGGTTTGCACTTACGGACGTTGACACAGCATGCATTTTCCTTTCCCTGAATCAGATTGGGTGCAGTTATGTTGATGCTGTCAATACGTTCGAAAGAGAAACCAGTTGGTGTATGCATGGTAACATTACATTACGTTGTCTTCTGCTGAAGTTGTGTCCCCAAATACCAGGCATACCCAAGTAAAGAAATCGATGGATAGAGAGAGGGATAAAGAGATAGAATGAATCTGGATAGAACCCAAAGAAAACCTGCCACACTCTATAACGTACGTTTTGTCTCATCCGGGTTTGAAGCTACACTAACCCAAAAATAATTCCCCCCCTCTTCTGACCTATTCCCCAGGTTGGCTGAACTCAATAAAATCACGAACAAGGATTCATACTAACCTCATCTCTCAGGGTCATTGCTCTCCTTTCGTCAATTCAGCATCTTTCCTCACTCTTCGTTTTCTCCCTTCTTCGTTTCACTTGACAATGGTGCCATATTTCATTCACCTTTCCTTCTCAATGTGTGATATAGCAGATTGACAGAATGGAGGTGTAAGTTAATTAAATTGTATAACATCTTCTCGCGTCACGTTTAATTAGGGAAAACATTAGTTTCCCACGCCGATATCTCAAATCTCTGGGCCCAGGGACAAAAAACCGAGTGCACTCAATCTTGGTGGACCTATAGAGGGGCTAACATCTTTGATCATAAGGAGACACGTTCTTGTTTTTATGTCCTGGTAATTTTCAAGAATGACAAAGAATCATTCACATAACCTAGTGGAGCAGGCGGAAGCGTAGGCTTTCCTTGAGGTGATTTTGGAAATATTCCTAATAAACATATTCAAATTAGCCTCCGAGTAAGGAAGACGTGTGTAAGAAGCTCTCAAAGAGATCAAAAAGTTGTATCTGTTCCACGACAGAGCCTAAGGCGCAGGCACTGACACTTGCCCGTCAAATGGGCCGGAGAATGGGTGTTGTGGATAGTATCAAGACCGAGAGCACCGGTGCAGTACGTCAGCCAATGAGGTTTTACTGAAGCTGCGCACTGCTACGCGAATTGGAGTCCTTTGGACTCGTCTTTAAGCTCTCCTATTATGACTCGGCCAAGCTGCGGGGAATATGGCACCCTGGGGCAGCACTGCTCCATTGCACTTAGAGGAGCAGATCCCTGTGGGGCGCTTTCGTGGCAGAGGTTGTTTTAGCTTCTACGGTCGCTTGACAACCAAAGTCACGTCGGCTGGGGCCATTTTTGAACTGATGGTTCCTATTCTTCCCACGTTAAACTTCGACCCTGTGTCACATTTTGCTGTAGTGGGACAGCGAATAAACACCTCATCCAGCCCCTGGGGCCTCGAGTTGGACGCAAGAAGTGAGATCAGAACAAATTGAAATGTTTGCCTCCTCCCCCTTTGTTTGTCCTACTGCAAAGATTTCTTTTTTTTTTTTTTTTACCATGAAGTATTGGTCACGTTCAAAGTCAGCAGACCATGATTAATGAACGTATCTTAGATATTAGCCTTCCTCTCCTTTCATTGATGGAAGTTATGTTTCCAAACTCTTTTCTCTCTGAATACTGACTACTACTTAATGTGTATAAGGATGTTTTTAACTTTGTGATAAGGCAACGAATAAACAGAAATCACTATGACATATGTATAAATACAGGAGATAGTTTTACATATTGGAAGGGCACTGTGAACCAAAATTCTTGGTTCTTACTTGGTAATTACGCTGTCCACCTGTTTATTCCCATGTTTGTACTGTCCTACAGAAATCTGCAGACATCTCTTCTACATTCACCCCAACCATATCAGTCTGTCACTATCGTACGATTTTGACATTTGCAAGATATATGTGGCTGCTCACAAGATTTAGCTGTGCCGTGTTTGAAATTGTTTTGATAAGCAGTCCTCAAGATAAAAAAAAAACGAAATAAAGGCTACATATTATAGATCTTTTATTTAGAATAATAGATCTACGTTTTGATACAAAATGTCATGATTGCAATAGATCTAAATTTAGATATAAAATATCTAGATCAGCAGCACTAAAAAAGGGTAACTGAGATAACTCTATACCGTGATTTCTTTCGATGGAATTAGGATTTAATTTACCTGAAAATTATAGTAGACTGCGACACTCACCATAAATTTCTGGCATTTTCAAACATATTTCTTTCAAATGATTTCTAAATGCTCTTTTATCTTAGCGTTGTTAGTTTACAAGTATTTTCTTCAAGATTAAAGTATATATCAGATTGATGTGAAAAATACAAGTCTCAATTTTGCATACATATACCAAAACCTTTGAAGTGCCATTCATATTTATGTCAAATACTCAACGACATTACATTGGTTATAAAAATGTTACAAAAATTCAGAAGGTAGGAAAATTGCTACCATGTAAAATTTAGGAAAGAATATGGTCTGTGGTCAAATACTTGTCTTTCTCTTCTTTCTTGTATCATAAAAACGTAATTTTTGACAAGATAGCCGTTGGAAATGGAGTATTTGCAAAAGAAAACAATTGAATCGCTTCAAGTCTAGAATAGCATACATCTTTTTAAACAAAACTGAATGAACTAAGGGGGAGAAGTTATGTTTTGTGTTTGGCAGGATTCGATAGACAAATCTTTGGAACTTTGACAAACTGTTATTGCACAATGCTGCAGTGAGCACATGGCCAGATTTGCTGACCCATTCGGAAAAGAAGTACCCCTTTGGCAAATACGACAATCAATTAATTCTCTGCATGACTGAACCTCTCCTCAAATTTGACCCGGGAAACAATCACAGAGATGAAATGCGAATTCTTGACATAAAGGACGTATTCTCTATTACCTGCTGTCTTTATATCGTCAATTGTTTCGCCCACTCTATTCAAAATTCGTTGATCAGTTGGGTCAGCAGTTCAAGTAATCCCAAAATATCAAAAATCTTCTCGAAGACTCAATCGAATAAGAACCAGGAACATTGTTCCTGATGGGATGTACCATCAAAAAGGTGGCGTATGATTACAGAAAAGTCAAGGAAAATAATCCAAAAAATGAATTATAAAACCATGGAATTATATTAAGAAAGGATTATTGAAGATTATAAATTTATGTTGAGAAACCGTTTCAAAAACAGTGGAAATTCTGAAACTATTTCAATAACAACATGAACCAGACTGAGATACAAGAGTTACTACTATGATTACAACAAGGTGAATAGAACCGATTGATAGATCGACTCAGAGAAGCAGAGAGGGATAGATGATTAATGCCAGAGATAAATAGGCAGAGAAGCATGTTTAGATGCAGAAAAGCATAGTAACACGATCAGAGAGAGGCAGAGACATAATCAAACAGAAGCATAAAAAGATAAACAGAGAGAAGTTTTGACGGTTAAACAAAGAAGTTTAGACAAGAAGAAAAGATAGATTGAAAAAATTGATGTTTCAGCATTAATTTGATTTTGTTTTAGAATGAATGTAATACAACCCAAGTTGTTTATAAAAAAATCATTTTCTCTGTAAAACTGCGTTCTAGTTCGGTCCTAAGTCCGTTGTATCAATTTAACTACTATTTACTTCATAAAACACTTATAATTACTCATTTTGCACTCCAAACATTAGGATGCCCGTCATGGGAGAAATAACAGAAAAATAAAAATAATTTCAGTCATAACTTTTTCGAAAAAAAAAAATTATATTCAATTTGCAAAACAATTGTGAACACGACTGCTACTTCTACTAACAAAAACTAAAAAAGTTGCTTCCATAATAAGTACAATTTTCATTTAAATTTTGTCATTTTCTTCCAACAAAGACAAAGAACGACTGTTATTGTTGATTAGCCGCTTATCCCCAGTTTTGTTTTGCCTACGGCCATGAAACATCAAATACTCGATTAACTCAGTGTTTTACGACCGGAGGCTCGATATATATAAGTGTAACCACCAATAAATTGTAGAATGAATCTATATCATATCTTAAACAATGTTTATGATTCAATTATCTGTAGGTACGGTTGACATTTCTGTAGAATAAAAGAAGAGAAAAACATATTTTTATTCAGTTCATTGATTCTAAGCAGGAATTTTTTTTCTCAAGAAATTTGAACAGGTTTATTGCAATCCAACCCCCGTTATTTGCTGTTTGCTATTGCAGATTAGCGATTTTGAGAGTTCAGATGTTCGGCTCAGTTGAAGAAATTTAATCCAATTGTTTATTATCTAATCGTATATGAACAATTCCAGTATTTCAGCAGAAGTTGGATCGTCAATAAAAAATGATTCTGCTTAATCTGTTTCTGTTTTTTTTGTTTTCTTTTGTTTTTGTTTTTTTTTTGTATGTATCACCCTAACACTCATATAGTTAGTATCAAGTTGGAGCATCTACTTGATTCCTAGCTCTTCTGATTTGGGATCAGTTATGCATCGTGAATAAGATACGGATATCACAGTATTATATAGAAAAGAACTGTGAGATTTGGGAGAAGAGAGGGCGGAAGACGTGCGAAAGAGGGAAGTGTAAAAAGTAAAGGAGCTCGAGAAAAACGGGAAAAAACAGAGGAGTGGAGAAACGAATATATATATATATATATATATATATATATATATATATATATGTATATATATATATATATATGTATATATATATATATATATATATATATACACACACACACACACAGATGCACACACACACAGATGCACACACTCACACACGTATATATATATATATATATATATATATATATATATATATACACAACTTACCCACAATGCATAGCTCCTGGCAGTAGACTCTGGTTCCACATGGGACATTTTAATACACACAGCACACACCACTGATAATGGGAAGAATCCCGAAACATATATGGACATTTTACTTATAAGGATTAATAAACTTTACCTCCAAACACCTCACTCCCGAGTCCGTCTCACTCTCTACAGTACACATTATATATATATATATATATATATATATATATATATATTTATATATATATGTATATATATATATATATATATATATATATATATATATATATATATATATATATAAAAGGAGGATTGCGAATGATGACGACAGAAGAGAAAGATTGAAATGCAGAGAGGAATAGAATTGGGTAAAATTTGCGTTACATGAAAATTCTCATAGAAGTGTGTGCGTACTGAATCCTTAAATGATTTAAACTTGAAATTTTTTCAATATAATTTTGGCACAGCTTATCTTTCATGGCTAATATTATTTAATAAAATGATGAGACATGTATCATAGATGATTTGAAACAAATATCCGTGAACCTCGAGATATGAGCACTGTTCACTAAACAGAACATTGGGATATGAGTACTGTTAAGTAAACATGGTCGCAGCCATATAAAAATAAGATATTTGAAAGACCGAGCAATAAGTTGGAAGAAAAATTTCGATTAGAGATTATTATTTAGTATGATTATAATATATAAACTATCAGCAAGATTGAGTACAATGGTTTGTGTTCATTTGGCTTTTTAACAAAAATTATCTCCAAATGGACTTACAAATCGGCCTCTGTTTGACGGTGAAGAAAAAAAAGAACAGAAAAATACGTATTGAACCCAGTCCCATAGAGTATGATGTCAGAGCTACTTTCGTGTTTCTAGTCTTAGTCTTACCTGATGAACAATGTTGGGGAGACGCTCGATTAAACGATGAAATGAGTTTACCAAAAATCAGGGAGAGCTTATGTTCATTTCGTACTAATGCGGTTAGGAAAAGCATGAAACCAGACGACCCTATTTAGCTACGGGTAAATAGCTTGGTCAGTTTGAGTTCCTTACTTCTCTTTTGACAGTCCATCGTGAGCTTGATAAAAAAATATAATTATTACGAAGAATGATTGGACCAACATGAATTGCTCGAGAGTTCGAGACAAATCCATTGTGTAACGCTACAATTAATGTGGTAATGAATCAATATCGATGCAGGAACAACTCATTTTATCTTCCCGGCAGATGTACGACAGTTGCGAATGGTAAGTGCCTACATCCAAAAAAAACAGCCATCTAAACCCTGTCTTTTCCACTGCATTTGAACACGAATCACATTTCGTAATGAGGGATATGTAAATATGTTAATCATGAGGCTTGTCGACGTTTTCGTACTGGATATGTCCTCGAATTAAATCTTGTACCTGGAAGAGCTCCAAAATAATATCATAGGTTGACTTACCAACGTATCGATGTGTTAAAAAGTCCATATAGACAAATAATAATGTAAAAGTAAGCATCAGACTCCTAAAGTTTATAGGAAGGTTGTTTTCTAAACACTTGGCGATTTCAGACTAGATATCTCTTTGAAATGGACTTTATAACTCAGATACCTCAAAATGATATCATATGTACTGCTAACAACACATCGATGAGTTAAAAAATCTACATAAATTTATTATAATCTAAAAATAAAAATCAGTCTTCTACAGTTTATAGGGAGGCCGTTCCGTAAACACTCGGCAATTTTGATGATCATTCGGAGATACGCCGAAAAACTTTCAATTTTAGACAAAGA
Source organism: Thysanoteuthis rhombus (assembly GCA_963457665.1). Taxonomy (NCBI): domain Eukaryota; kingdom Metazoa; phylum Mollusca; class Cephalopoda; order Oegopsida; family Thysanoteuthidae; genus Thysanoteuthis; species Thysanoteuthis major. Next base: position 37,909,546 of record OY735209.1, on the reverse strand, counting down.
AATATGAAATGAAAGACTTTTCTTTAATATTTTGAAAAGCTAAAGGCAAGACCTCAGGATTATTGAAAATCATTACGATCATTAAAAAACGACAGCGATGGTCTTTATCGGTTGGTAAACAATATGGTGTAAATACCATTAAGATAGGTACTGCAGCTTGTCTTATGAAAATTACCCTCAAATGAAGCAAATGTTTGTTACTTCTCTCATCCATGGATAACATTTTTACAGAATCCCTGAAAATGCCTCGCAGGAACTTAGGCTCCCGCTGAATTGAGAAAGGCTGCGGCTTCCAGTGAAATCGTACTTACGTGTGCAAAGCAGAATACAATGGTAGACACCTTTTTAGCAGTCCATGGTGCTTGTGAATATGATGTCCCTATGATAAGTGAATAATAAATAAAAAATTTGGTTTTGTTTTGATCTAATACTGTGGCTTATGGCATTCAACATACCAATAGGACAGTTCATCTGGCCTGGCCCTCAGATCAGAGACATCAGATCAAAGAATTTAGATCCGTACGATTTGTAAACTAAAATCGAGATGAATGTCACGTAGAATTTTCTGTTTGAACTTTGGTAATTTTCGTTTATTGCTAGACTCAACATTTACCCAAGATGCACAAATACAGATAAAAGGAATCATTTGACACGTGATGTTTTATTTTTTAATAATGATAAGATCACGGATGATGCCGACACTGTACTTGCAAAAAATGCCCATTACAAGGCATAATATATTTGACAGGAATAAAATTGTACACCAGGGAGAAACAATTATTTGGACACTTACAAAATATTTATTTAATATATTTCCGACGTCCACATTTACTCTAAACTGAAATAAACGTTTCCTAGCAATAACTGCAAACCAGAGCTATGCAACTGGGTATCAAAATATCAGATCAATGGTCATGTTTATGTATTTGGATATTTTTTCCATCTATACATTTGTTTATATAATAATCTGCATTCTATTTTCGGGAATATGTATCCATCTCTTGGCAATTGCTGATTGTATATCAGTCTACATCACTTGTGTAAATTCACAGTAAATCTGAGCATCATAAGTATATTGAATGAATATTTTGTGAGTGTCCAAATACTTGTTTCCCATCAACGTATATTAGCATTCACATAGGATTTTACGCAAGGTATTAGAAACACAAGCATTGTTTTCCCTTGCCATGAGACGTGTCGTTTATAGACACACACACACATAGACACACATGTGTGCATATATATATATATATATATATATATATATATATATATATATATATATATAATTGGCCGTACCAAGACAGGGAGATAATACTACCCTGGCCTTCTTATCGGAGCGAGCCTGCCTGCTTGTAAAGTCAAAGATCAAGATGCTTGGTTCGATACAATCTCAAGTATCACACAGTAACATTGCAAAAATATGGGACTCTCTTGAGACATCAAACAGGCTGTATATTATTCTCTTCAGAAACACTGAAAAAATGGATAGTTAACGTTTCAGCTAATGAGTTGGGGTTATTACTGGTAGTCGAGGAGAGGAAATCTAGACATAAATAATTAAAATCTAATTGGTAAGCACAAGGATTTTATTCTTCAGTGGGTGTGATTCTGATCTGGGCCAAAATACGTTCAGGCTGTTGTATTGTCAAGTCACTCCTCTGGGGGGTAAGGAGGTTGCAGACCTTTCAATTCAAGTTAGAATGTCGAGGATCTGTGCGTGAAGTTGGAGATACGTTATCTTTTAACAGGATAAACACGGTTGATACAATGGTTTCATTACAAACATCAAGAAAGAATGAATAAAACCTTAAAACATCTTCACGCTAAACGGTATTCACTGGAGGGGATCCCTTGCTGTATTCAGTAAAATTCTTCTGGGGAAGATCATTTTTTTCAACTTGAAATTCTACAATCAGGACAAATTTTTCGTCTCGGGGATCAGACCATTCATGTGAATTATCTTTCTTGATAAGGGACTCGACTAAATATTTTACTGCATAACAGCGAAGAATTGCATGTTGCAAACACAACCTAGCAAACAATTATTTGATTGGGATGGAAAGTAGATTCTCATGACGCGTATCTACCAGACCTGCTACGTTCGGACAATCATTTATTTCGCCCAATGCAACTCAATATCATCTGGTCAGCAGTTACAGCAACCACAAAGTATGAAAATAATCCTTAAAAAATTAATCGAAACAAAACAAGATTCGTTGTTTGCAGACGTACGAAATTACCAATATAATTTGAAGGTGGCCCAAGATTATACAAGTCTATAGAAAATACTTTGATAACCTAAATAAAATGCAATTAGTCTATGTAAACATTTTTATCGAAGACCTTATTAAACCAATTTTTAAACCAATTTCGAAAACTGATTCCCTGGATAAGTGAGAAAGCTCTACCAATTTGGATTATCAGAAGATGTAGTCTTTGTATCAAATATTTACCATCACCTATTTCATTCAGCCATTGAGCAAAAGATTGTATTACCAATTCATCTATCTTTAGTTGTTAATAATTATTCATCCATCAATGTTTTCATGTCTATCTACCGATCAATCAATTGTTATGTCCATTGTAAACTGTTATCTGGATAACTTTGTAAACTCCCATGTATTGGCTGATTATGATATGAGGCTACGTATATATATATATATATATATATATATATATATATATATATATATATATATATATATATAATACCCGTGGAAAAATACAGTGGTGATGTTTGTATTCCTTTGAATTGATTTTCTGAGAAAGGAAATGAATTTGTCTCAGCTTTCCTTTCAATATAATCTGCTCGTTGATCCCGGCAGTTCTGGGCTATATTTGTTTTAAGATAGTTTCTTAATTTTTTTGTACAAAGAAGATACTGAATCAGTCAACCAGGAAGAGTGCATAGATCGAATGGGGTGGGTACCAAGTTTTCCTATCAATGTATTTCTTACCTCCGAGTTGTAGATTACAGTCTTACAGCCAGTAAACCAAAGCAATCACACACACACACACACACACACACACACACACACACACACATATATATATATATATATATATATATACACACACACTCACACACACACACATAGGGAAGTTGAGCGTGTGTGCATGCATGTATATAAATGCAAAGAAATTGATGGATGGACACTGGAAAATAATTGGATGCGTTATTTTTCATTTTTATTTATTTCTTATTTTTTCAGTTTTCGAGATCCTGATAGTTGAATGACATTTGGTTAATGGAAAAAAAGTCTTAATATTCCCAACGTTCTGAATAACTGTGCCTCATTCAGCCACTTTTTATCCCATCTTATGAATACTCTTTTCTTACCTTACACTCTTTTTCGGTCTCTTTTGTGAGTATGTATGTATTTCAGAGAGAGCTAGAGTGAGAAAAATAGCCAGAGACAGATGGAGAGAGAGAGAGAGATAGTGTGTGTGTGTATGTGTGTGTGTGTGTGTGTGTGTGTGTGTGTGTGTGTGTGTGTGTGTGTGTGCTCCATATTTTCCTCTCTCTTGATACCTATCTTGTAACCCAAATTGGATTGCATACTCGAAGCTGATTGGTCGCTTGTCAAGTTCTGGACTTGATTTAGGATCGTGTCCTTCCTTCTATATTGAAGTGTCTTTCTATTTGGTCAAAAAACTGACAGGATGAATATATATATATATATATATATATATATATATATATATATTATCTGTCATCCATTTTATTTATTTATTTTTTAAGGAAAGTTGAACAGATTGATGTTATCGTGTGTAAATGATTATTACTAGGTTGATATAGATCTCACTTTGTCAGTGTACATTTTATTTCGGCTATATTCACTCCACTTTACAGGATTGTTTCTTTGGACTCCTTCTGTGTTTTTATCAAAAGCGTCTTAATCATTGTTGAAATCATTTTCCAGTTGTCGTCCATGCAGAGAAAGTTGAGAGGCTATCGATTCAATTATACAGTGATATAATCCAGCGAATCAAGAGAGATGTGCAAATATCGATATGAATAGATTCAGAAAAGTCATTCATAGGGAATTGAGCAAACAAAGGAGATTGTACCATGCATAAAAATAGTCATATGGAGGAATTATCTGGGACTCCGAGATTCAAACCGATCCAGTCCAGATCGAGTCATGTCGAACGAAAACAAAATTTGTCGAATACTGGAGATTGCTGTTCAAAAGAAAGTAAAATCCTAAGAATTTGAAAAACCGGAAGAGATACCACAACCTTGCAGGGGAAAATCGAAACTGTATTTGATATATAGTTGACACTTCCATCCTTTCATATTGGAGTGTTTTGATCAACCATAAGAGGTTTTGAAAGGAGTTTGGAAGAATAAGCAATTTAAGGAAATCATTTGGACTTTAAGATCAATGAAATCAGCCAGAAGATCGATGAGTATGCAAGAGTATTGAAGAGTCTTGCTGTCACTCGATATCTAACAGAGGCACTCGTCACCAAAATCATGATAGGTAAATGAGTATACACAGTGATTTAATGCACAGACGGAGTTGCTGTAATGATGATCAGCCAAAAAATCTGAACTCTTAGACTTGGATTCATTTCATAATTTTGAGGGAAGTAGAAATCCACTTCCTGCGTTCTCACCAATCACCAGATGTTTTGTCAAAATGTCTCTTTAGTAGAATTCAACTATAATTAGCAGAGAAGAGATTGGGTGAATGCACACTTGAGTTAAGATATCTACCATTTGGCAGTAATAGCACAGCTATTACTCTCATAGTCGATCTTGGAAGTGTTTACTAATTATTGATGCAAAATTAATCTTACAAGATTTGGTAGGATAAATACTTGCATAATTGATACGAGTTCACTTTCAACCTAAGATTTCAAGAGCTGATTTTTGTTTGGAAATTTGCTGTAAAACATTCTCTCTAATTCACTTACTTCCCGTTTGATGTTGTGGCATACTCAATCAATTTTGTTTCTATCTGGTATTTTCCAGGTTTTGCTCGATTCTTTAATGCCCTAACAGTAGCCACACATTTCCTACAATTGTCAGCATTATTTCCTTTAACATACGAATTTCTTTTGGTCTTATCTTTTCAAGAAGAATATCGGAATAGTTCCCATTGCTGAGGGTATTATCATAATTCCACACTAGACATTTTTGGCAGTCACCGCAAGAGGTCAACTCATACTGAATATTGCTGTAACTACAACAATTTCTTTTAGCGTCTTTTTGTTACTTAGTATCATTTTGGTTTTGGACATTTCTATCTTCTTGAGAACGTCTTCCGTTCTAATTTTCTTTTCAAGAATCTCGGCAGCATTTCAAGCTGTAGAATGACCTGGTGTTGGCAGAGGGGGTGGAAGTCAAAATCTTCTCTGCAAAAGCTTCTTTCTCTGTAATCTTTCTTTATTTAGCAAGATGACAGTTTGAATCGTGTCTATTTGATTCAATTTTCAATGTGTCCAAATTTCTTTGAATTTCTTGCAAAGGCGTCATCAAATAGTTCCCAATGGTGTAGCTATCAACTGAGAAACATTCACTTGTATATTACATTTTTCCGTTGAATCCTTTTAGGAGGATTATTTTTTATCTCAAACTCTTACTCTCCTTCTCTTTGTTCTTCGTTTCTCTTATTCTTTCCTTTTCTTCCCTTCCCTCTTACCTGTCCTTTACTCTCTCTATCTCTCTCTCCTTTTCTTTACTTTTATTTCCTTTTTTTTTTCATTTTTCTTGATTATTTCATTTGCTCTCCTTCTTCCCCCTCACGCTAAATCTTTTTTTCTTTGATTTCTTCCTCCTTTTTTAAATATACTTCATTAATTGTTTACTGTCCTTCACCATCTTCTTTATTCTTCTTCTCTTTTCCTTCTCTACCCTGTATCTTTTTCTTTGTCCTTCGCTTTTTTCTTTGTTCACCCCTCGTTTTTTTTCTTTTTCCTTTATCCCCTTCTTGTTATTATACTTTTATTTTTCCTTTTCTTCGTCGTTTTTTTTCTTTACTCTCCTTCACGTAGTACGTTCTTGCTTTCTTTCTTTTCTTCCTATCTTCTCTTCCTCACTCCCTGGTCACTTTTCTTCACCTTTCTCCTCAACTTCATTGCTTTTTTGTCTTTTTTTCTTCACTATCTTTCACTTTCTCTGCTCTCCGTTTCTCATTTTTCCTTTCTCTATTTTTTCACCTCCTCTTTTTCTTTTTTTATTATTTTTTATGCCCTCTTTGTTCTCTTTGTTATCTTTATCTTCTCTTTCTCCTTCCGTTGTGTTGTTTTGTTTTCTTTCATCCTCCTTTCACCCCTTTCTTTCTTTCCTTTACTTTCCCTTTCTCAATTGTCATCCCTTCCTCCCTACTATGCTTACCCTGTCTCTTTTTATCGATTCCATGTTTTTACACGCTGCTCTCCTTTTTCTCTATTCCCCTTATCTTTAAAACTCATTCTCGACGCTTTTATTGAGCACAACGTTTGACTGCCATTCCAAACTCTTACAATATTTACTTTGTCCATATGATCATTCATTATTATCATCACAGTCCATGCCGTTTTTTTTACTGGTGATGTTGCTGTTCCTAATGATGACGATGATGACGATGATGATAATGACTGTTCGCAATTAGAATGTTATTGTATTTCGTTTTTCCAATTGAATTTGTCGATATCATATCGTTGTTTTAGATCAATGTTATCATTGATTTCTCTTGAGCATTCACATCAGCCGTACCCAGTGGCTCTCTTTTGAGATCGAATGACAGCAACGTCCCCCAATAACTCAGCATTATTCTCTCTATCCCTGACCGTTTCAACAATTACTGTTGCTGGGAGATTTTCAATTTTTGTTTGGCTTTCAACTTCTTCCGAACCCTTTCGCAAAGTTTTAAAGATAGCGCTAAACGCTTCGCTAATGATGGACACAATTATCATCATTACATTCCTCTTTTATTGAAATCTCTGACGAGGTCTTGGTAATTATCCAGATTTTGAATTCCTTCCAATTTCAGTTGGTTGTATACTCGAACAGCGAAATCTAAAATCGTGCTGTCTGTATCCGCTCTTCATTACTAGTATTGACGTATAATTCTCCTTTGCTACCATGTAACTACAATAATGCTGAAAAGGGGACTTAATTCTCGCCGTATTTTCGGAAAGATGGCTTTGGATGATCTCCTTTTTGGTCCAAATTTTTTGTATGAATTCTATAATTTGTTTTTTTTTTATTTTCTTAACATCATAAAGCTTACGCCATTTCTAATATTAGTTCATGTAAGCTGCACTTCCTGAAGAATGTAAAAAACAATGCACCCAATTTTGCATTATAGTTATATCGTGAATTGAACCCGCCTTATAAAATGTTCGAATTTTTCTCGAGACTAAAACAATTTTTGAGAAATTGGAAGTCTAATTAATCAGATGCGCCTAAAATTGGAAGGAAAAAATCCTCCAAGAGAACAACTTATGTACGTAAGACAGGGAATTAATTAATCTTATGTTGTATCTTGATCGCTTAATGTAAATAGCCATAAATACCCGTTATTAAGCGCTAAATTTCGCTTTACAAGTGTAGTTAAGATTCAAGGATATCCATTCGCCGAAAATACGGCTTTAGATGTCTCTTGAGGATCAAAGAGTATTCATATATACATATATATATGTATATGTATATGTGTGTGTGTGTGTGTGTGTATACGTATATGTGGAGATATATATATATATATATATATATATATATATATATATATATATATATATATATGTATATATATATATATATATATATATATATATATATATATATATATATATATATATATATATATATATATATATATATATGTATATATATATATATACATATATTGAAAATTCAATCACTATCATATGAATATAAATGCAACAAGCCTGTTTTCTCCAATCCTAATCTTATTCCAACTGAACTTTATGACTGCTATTTTTGTAATGAATATATAGTAGATAAATTTGTCGATATGTTGGACTTGACAGCCTAGCCCATTTGGTATAAGAGTCACGAAACAATCAGAGTGGAAAATTTGTCAAAATTACAAAAAATCTTTTTCAAGATGTCTTTAATGAGGTTTGTTCAAAATAAAGAAAAAGTCATCCACTATATTTTCATTTTCAGAATATTTTTCGTATATTTTTAAAATAATGACCAGAAATGATTTTAATGATTTGAAAAAAAGTAACCAACTTTTTTGATATGAAGTTGGTCAGCCAAATCTGGCAACTGTGCATCACCTTTACAATGAATATAGCGTAAACATGTTCAGATAATCTTTATACATTCTGTAAACACATGAAAAATTATATAACCTTTGCTTACGTGACTTTAAAATAACTGGTAATGTAGTACCTTGGCTTCATTGCCCGAGTTGGGGTTTTTTTTCTTTACATGTATATTGAATCTTTGGATACAAACCGGACTGTGTCCGTATAATATATTTCCTGAATACGTCTTTGTGCCTGATTAGGCTAGGTGGTGGTGAATGAGGGTAGGAATATTGTGGTGCATCGAATATGTGATTGCGTCTGTTTGCATTTCATCAGGTGTTGGAAAGAAAACTCAGCCATTTGGTAACTTATATTAAGATTTCACCATCATCATCATCATCATTCTTTTTGTATCTGTCGTTGAACAAAGATCTCCCCCAACACTTGTCAGACCTCTCTATCATGGGCGTCGCATTTTTTCTGAATTTTTCTAGCTTGTCTATCGGTCGCTATTTTGCATGTAAAATCTTGGGATCTGCGTTGGGAGTTGTTATGTCCAACAGTCAGCTGACAATCTTGCATCATGTCCAGCCAATTGCCGCTCGAGTTTTCGAATGATTTCTATGTTATCTCAGATTCCTGTCTCTTTTCTAATATGCAGTGTTGTCTCATGATCGCTCCATTGAGGTTTAGCATGAGTCTCTCAAGTGAAAGTTGCATGGCTGTCAGTTTTAGGATCAATATTTTGGTAAGATTCCATGATTTAGCTCCAAAAGTTACTATCGGGGGATTCATTAAAGTTTATTTATTCCTCTCACTTTTTTCTTCTTTTTGATCCTCTTTGCATTTTATATTATAATTTGATAATATCATCAAATCAATTATGAATTTATAGAATCAATTATGAATTCATCAAATTGTGCCGTGGTGGTATATGAAGCAGTCAAACATTTGTTACTATATATGTATTTGATCATCGATTGATGGTCAGTCAATCGTGCTGTTCTTGGGTAGACAATAAACATTCCTGTCGAAAGAACATTGCCATTTCACACACAAGATCAAAAAGTCAAAACAATCACAAAATTTTCATAGGATTCATGAAGAATGTAATTTTTTTTCCATTGATTGAATGTTTCATTCAAGTCACAGACACTGAAATGGATTTTATTATCCAACCACCTTGGGTGATCTTAAGTGCAACCGCTGGCGACCAGAGAACGAAATCAGGTAATACGGATCAGGTTAATATCTTGTGTCTCTTTCCTATCCCTCTCTTTAAAAAAATGCTAACGTCATTACTTTGCCCTTGTCATTCTTCTGCCTTAAGGTCATATCTAGAAAAAAAGGTTTAATTTTATCTGCTGTTTCAGATGCCCACCTTTCACTGTATTTAAATTAATACATTCGATTACATTATGTCTCTATCCCTCAGCCCTTTTTCAGGCAAAAAGCAACAACAGGTCTCTTTCTTCAACCATTCACTTCTAGGGTTAGATGTCAACCGTCAAAAAATATCCCAAGAGACGTTGGGTCGATATCCAAAACATTTCTCCAAATATGGATATTTTGACACAGCGCAGCTATATGGGAATGAATACCCCAAAACTCCTTCCCTTACACAAAAGGTAATTAAGCCTTTTTCAATTGCACAAAACCCTCAAAATGTTTGCCTCACTTTTCTCTACCAATATCGAATATCATTTAACCGCCGCAAAATAATCTGTTTGTCTGGGATAATTTTTGTCCAGTAATAACCACTCTCTATCGGTATTATTTCACAAAAATGATTATTATTTACAGTAACACGTTTTTGTATGTGTATGACATAATGTCAAAGATCGCAGTCTGCATTTAATATATTGGGTATATTCTTATTCTGTCTGTCCCTCCATCTCTTCGAATCTTCAATTATTCTCTTTTCTGTCGGGTCATTACGCAAAACTACCCAATGCAACTTTGATTTCTTTCTTGGTTTTGCTAGGAAGTGAAAGACAAATTATTATCTAGAGAAACGAAAAAAACATTTTTATTATTTTATTTTATTAGTGGAATAGGACATTTTAAACTCAAGACTCAAATTCGTCGAGTTTTAGATTATCGGCAAGACATCAATAGGCTGGGGCCTGTGATTGATGATTAACAGTTATTGGAAGAATTAGCAAATTAAACATTCAAATACAAGTTTTTGTTTTTGTCCAGAATCTCCTACCGACGATTTTTTCTCCATTGCTATAATATATATATATATATATATATATATATACATATATATATATATATATATATATATATATATATATATATATATATATATATATATATATATATAATATGAGCTGTAGAGAGTGAGACAGACACGGCAATATATATATATATATATATATATATATATATATATATATTATGAGCTGTAGAGAGTGAGACAGACACGGCAATATATATATATATATATATATATATATATATATATATATATATATATATATATATATATATATATATATATATATATATATAGGAAGAGAGCAATCTTGTGGATGAGGGATTTCTGTGTAAACAAATATATCGCTTAGGTTCATCAATACTGACTGTATTGTTTCGTAGTCCAGAGGTAGGATATCGGCCTGTGTGTCTGAGGTTACGGTTTCAATTCTGCCTTGCAGTATAATGGAAAGTTTAGAGCCACACTGAAGAAATTTATTTATTGTGTATTACAATACATCGAAACAGCTGTCTGTGGACGACACTATAAGTTATTTATATAATATATACTCCTGGAAATATGTCCTTCTCTCAATTTTAGGCATTTCCAGTCGATTAAAGACCCTCTACAATCATCTGGAAATTTGTTAGTTGTCAGAAGAATGAAATTTAAGTTTTACGAGACACGTTTTCACTCACAATTTAACTATAATACTGCCATCGGCAAAATCGTTTTTAAAAAAATTAACAAATTTCTGGATGGTTCTTGGGTCTAACGGATTGAAAGCAAATGCCGGAGTAAATACAAAAGAGAGTGAAAAGCTAGAGGAATAGCCGGACCTGGCAAAGGAGCGGAAAAAGGTGGGGAACATGGAAGCCAATGTAGTACCAGTATTAGTAAGTGCATTTGGAACCATACTTGACCTGGCCCCTTTTTCTGGCCCTATTTTCGGGATCAAAGTGTAGTATCTGTTCCACGGCATAGACCGAGGAATCGGTACTGACACTTGCCTGTTGAATGGGCCTGAGATTGTGTGGAAGGTAAGAAAGACTGAGTGCGCAAACGTTGGCCAATGAGGTTACACTGAAGCTGCGTTTGCAAAGCGCATCGGAAGGCCTTGGGACTCGTCCTTAGGCTCTCCCAAGTGACTGCGTCGGCTGGAGCCAATTTTGGGCAGTAAGGTACTATTTCTTCCCACGTTAAGCCCGACCTTGTGTCACATATTGCTGTGGTGGGAAAGTGATCAAATAGATACTAGAGACACTGAAAACCTGATTGGAGAAACTGGGGATATGAGGAAGGATTGAGACTATTCAGACCTTAGCACCACTGAAGACTACGAATCCTAGCTGTTAACAATGGCTTAACAGCCAAGTGAAAAAAAACTGTGGTATGTGGAGATGATAAGCGTGGAAGGCTATAGACCTGAGGAGACTTGCGGCCACTCAACATTCAGCGATAGCCCCTAAGCAACTAAGCGAAGAAGGGTGCTGGAGAACTGAGGATATATGGAGTTTCCAACGGTGACCACAACGCAACTAGTGTGAAAATGCAAACGAAAAATAAATAAATAAATAAATAAATAATAATAATAATAATAATAATGATGATGATGATGATGATGATGATGATGATGATGATGATGATGATGATGATGATGATAATAATAATAATAATAAATAATATTGTAACGATGATGATGATAATCCAACCAGAAAGGATGCGAGTGTTCAAGAAGAAAGCAAATAAAAAACAATAAAACAACGTTCAATTTGAAAGCAAACAAGAACAGCTTTTTTCCCCGGCAAACATTGGCATAAGTTTTAAATGTATATATTCTCATATGAAAATATTTGTGTGAACGATATAAACTCAGTACCGTGAGAATTTACATTAGAAAAATAGCAGCCCTAAATAGACACAATTTTTTAAATTTATCTACTGAACGCCTCTTTGGGTTACGAAACGCTGTAAAACTCGTTTTTTTAATGAATCACGTCAGTCCGTTTTTAATCACGAATTATCCAACAGACAACACTTGAGCTAAATAGCAATAGAAAACGAAAAAATTACCATTGCCCCAGTTGAACCGCTCACCCTTCTGCAAGGGAAGCGTGACCATGAATAATTTCTGGATCCGACCCAAATAAAAAAAGGTTTTCTTAGTGCATTGTTCAACTTTTCCAGGAAATTAAAAACAAAATTTTAGAGATATTGAGCAGGGAAGGTCAATTTGGGAAATTCCTGGATCCGCCGCAAATTCTGAATAGTTCTCCCATGACTCATTGCCAACCACGTGACAAACTTTCACTGATATGCATCCGTAAATTTTGGAGGTCTGGTGCTATGTACGTATTGCTACGGTGCAGGGTGATGAAACCCTCTGATCCACCTAATAATGAAAACCCATTCTCCCGAGCCCACTGCCCACACTCCGACAAGATTTCCCTAGAATTTAACGGGAGCTATTGCTGATATTTTCCTGTGTGCATGTAGAACTATGATGCAGGGAAAGTAACCGTCAGGTATTCCTAGATCCGCTCCCAAATATGAACAGTTTTTTCCCTCACCAATTGCCCAACATTCAACAAAATTTGATTTCGAATCAATTCAGAATTCTCAGAGATACTAATCTGTACTGAAAGCCGAGATCTGGATTTGCTTTGTAATTGCACTGAAAATTGAACCCTCCCTACTTGAACATAACAGGTGAAAATTACCCTTATTTACGTCATTCTATCGGTTAGTACACGTCAAAGATGCGAAGCATGACGTACTGTTTTTGCAAGGTTACAGTCACATAAATGTATACATACATGTATGCATAAATACATACATACATAAATAAATACATACATACATAAATACATACATGCATACATACATGCATACATACATACATACATACATATAGAAATTTTATCATTATCATTGAAATTGAAAAGAAATAGCTCCCGTTCGCAGAGCGTTGTTTCGGAAGCTACAAAACTCTTCCTTTCGCTAACTCATAAAAGATTTTTTTCTCTTTATTCTATATTAGAATCAGAAATGACGCGATTTGCATCATATTTACGTCATATTATCATGGTCGTAAAATATGTGTTTATTTCAGTATTGTCTTTTTTTTTACTTCATAAACAGAGCGCCTCCCACAAGTGGACTAAGAAAGTCTCGAAAAAAAAGAAAAAACTTTTCATATTGTCACCTCATTGCGGGTACATTAGCAGAAAATTGGAAATTATGGCTCATTTCAACCATTTTTGCAGACAGTTTGAATTACTAAAAACAAACAATACTTTGCAACACTAAAAAAACTAACGCTCAAAACGTCATCAATTGATGATATCACACCTCTTATGACGTAACAGCAGTTTGTAAATAAAATCTGAAACCCACCTTCGTTCTTTCTGGTGCTTTTTTGAAATAATAAGGACAAACAGATTGACTTTTTTTCTTATTTTCTATTTTGGCTAGTCTTTGCTAATGTTTTTTTCTTTCTTTCTTACACCGTGATCTTGTTGAATCTCCTTGCTTCCGTTTCTTTCTTTTTTTTTTTTGTTCTTTGTTTCCCTTCTTTCTTCTATTCTTTCCTTCTCTTAACCTATTCTTCTGTGTTCTTTATTTTATTTTCATATTTGGCATCAGTTCTGCAAACGTCTCTTCCTGCAGATCTTAAAGAATCGTTGGTTTTGTCTCTTACAATATTTTTACTTTTCTTTTTCTTTCTTTGTATCTTTCCTCGTCAATATCAACTTTTTCCAATCCCGCTAATACCTCCCATCTCCCCTGATATATGAACGTTTTATTCTTTCTTCTTTTCAGCAAAATCAAAAATTGGACTTGACTTCATTTTTTTCCGATTATAAGACAACAATTATCTGAAATAGAAGTAGGGATTAAAACAAGTACGTCAAATTCACATGACCTTACTTTGATTTGGACTCATAACCAAATGATTGCCTGAAGGTTGTCTTCCTGACTGAACTAAATCGAGGAGTCTTATATATCGTCGAAGATCTATCGAAAAATAGGCATGAGTTTATTTCATTCTTATATATAAATAAATTATTGCCAAAAAATATGTATAATTTTTTTTTATTTTTTCCTTTATCTTAATGCAATAAAAAGGTTGTGGTAATCATATTCAGTCAGAATAGAGGTTGGAGTTGAATTTGACCCTGCAGCATTCAGTCTTGTCTGCTTTATTTTTTTTCATTTTTCCTGAATATCTTTCTTTTTTTCTTTCCTGTATCTCTCTTTTCCACATCATTTTTCTTCGTTTGTGTCCATCTTCTCTTTCTTTCAGGCGATAATGCGTAAGTCCATATACACATGTACACACGCCTGTATTTTTCCCTTTCAGAATAGACACGCTTGTATTTGTCAGAAGAATTAAGTGTGCGTTTGTCCGCCAGCCTGCCCGATTGGCGCCATCTCCACAGCCACTTTGGATCGCCAATATCTGTTTGAGGCCGATTAATCCAGGATAGAAAAATCTTGGCGAACTCTAATTTGGATCTATTTCAGGTTCGTGGGCGCTTGGATTAAAAATAATCACTGTGAACCATTTCAATCGGAGATAGTTCTTAATTTGGCGCCAAGTGTCCACGCAAGGGAAAATGCTGGCGATAAATTCGACATTTTTCTTTCTTTTTTTTTTCATTTTGTTTATTGTATTTTCTTCGGTCTTTGTTTTTTTCTTTCTTACTTCTTTTTTATTTCAGCGAGTATTACTTTTTTTTCCTCTAACAAATCTTCCGCTTGATATTCAATAATTTTGTTTTTTGTATATTTTTCACTATTGCTGTTTTTATTTCTCCAAATATTTCCTTACTATTGTTCCTTTTATCTTTCATCTATTTCCTCTGTATTTCCTCTATCATTCCATCTATTCCTTCATTCATCTTGGTCTATGTCTGTCTATCCTCTTCCCCTCTCTCTCTCCATTTTTTCCCTTTTTTTTTTCGTCTCATTTTTTCTCCGTCTGTCTTTTCCTGTCCGACGGTCTGACCATCTCTCCCCTCTCTCTCTCTCTTTCTCTCTCTCTCTTTCTCTCTCTATCTCCCACTTTCTCTGTCTCTCTCTCTTTTCTATTTTTTTCTTCCTTTCTTTCTTTGTTTTCATGTCTCTCAATATCATTTCTCCCCTCTCTCCCCCTCTCTCCCTTTTCCCGTCTCCCTCTGTCTCCCCTATTTCCCTTGTTCTTTCGTTCTCTCTAGCTAAATTGTAAATATAATCCCCTCATATAAAAACTTTAGGAATTTTTTTTTTAACTCAAGAGGAAAATGAATGATCTTTTTTCTTCACGGGTTTTTCAAATTCGTTCCACTGAACGTACGCACTTCGTTTTGGAACACTTTAATATTGTTGTTCCGGACAAATTCTTCATCAATGTAATTAGTTTTTCATTTCATATAAATTGACATTATTTTTTTATATTTTTTTTGTATAATTTGACCCCAAAGGAGGTGCATTTCAAATATGCCTTTCTTCTCCCATTATAACACATAGTTCCTAATTATCGGAGAACAAGCATAAAAGCATGCAAACTTCAGCATTTTATGATATAGATTTTTTTGACTGGGGAGAAAACTCCATACCTAACAATCGAAAGCAGATAAAATTCATAGAAAATCTATGAAAGAAAAACGGACGGGGCAACAGAGCTAGTAGTTATCGTTAAATGCAAATTATTGGATTCTAAGTGTGCTCGCATTCTATTGTTAGGTATGGGTTTGGATCAGGAATAGAGGTAAACTTGGGGTTTTTGGTCTAAGGAAAACGTGCTCCATTGTCAGGTTAGGGTTACATTCTCTTCTTCAAAGGAGAACAGGCATTGAGAGAGTGAGAATTTAAAAAATCACATCTATGGACACCGATTGCTAATGGGAATTAAAGTAGCAATTCAGCAGTATAGCTACACTGTAAAAAGACTCTCCCGCTAATAAATCTGCTAAACATTTCCTGTCACAAAACTGACACATTTATTGGAAGGTTTGAGAGTAAGATACATTGAAAGTACGTGGAATTAAAAAGAAAAAAAATTGTAAGGGGAGAAGAGATCAGAAAAATTCTCTGTTGCATTTTGAACTTGGTCCCGAATCTATTGGTTGAACTCTTTTTTTCATGAATACCAATACAGACCCCTTCGATATTGATCTTTTTATCAGGGAATGAGAGAAGGTTCGACCTGGAAATGTATGCTTCAGTTAAATTGAGACCTGTAGATTTATAATATGACTTTGCTCTTTCTCTGTGATGTGCAGTTTTCTTTAAGAGTAGAACATACTATTTTATTATATCGATGCTGAGGAAATTACTTAAGCATTGATGGAAAGTGGAATTCATATCTGCGTTCTCCAAAGATGAATGAAAAGTAAAGTTTCACTCAAGCGTTATGACCATGCTGTAAATAGAACCCCTTTAAAACTTGACACATTTCTGGAAGGTTTGACAGTAAAATAGATTGAACTTATATAAATTTGAAAGAAATCAAGAACCATAAGTTCAACCATTCGCCCACCATCCATGTCAGTAGTTGGAGATGTAGTAGGAAAAGGAGAAAGTTGTTTTTGAGTCAATTGATTCTCTTACTAGCATGGGGGATACTCCGTAAATATTATTTTCAATAACAATCATAAATGGCTATATTTAGCGTTTTTGGTCATTTTTAGCATTTTACGCTATTTTTGCTATTTTTAAGTATATAAATTGTATTTAAATCAATGGCAGCTGGTAAAAAATGATATTGAAAGTGTTTTTTTTAGTGATACATCACTTCTTTCCTTCCTATTTCTGTTGCTAAACATAACTGAGAACGACCAACCTACTGATCTACGTCAGAGTTTGAACTTGGACAGCCAATTATATTTTCTGTGTCTATAAACATTTGACTATCCAACTATCGCCGTTTTTTTATCATAAATGATCATTCAAATAGGAGCTTAGTAATTTGTCCTTCCTCTGTGATGCATGATTTTCAACGTAGAATAGTGAAAACCTACATACCTTGCTCCTTTATTTTATAGCTATGAAGCAAAGTGAATCTATGTGAGTTGAATTAGAGTTAACATTCTTTGTCGAAAAATAGATAAGACTTTGAATTTTTTTCTTGAAACATTGGACTCCTAATATGTTTGAGTTCAAATAAATGATACAATTTTTTTTTCAGATGAAAATGATATTATCTATTGGGCTGTGATAGTTTTTGAGGTGATCCCAGATGAAAAAGAATTAGATTGGTATTTTCTAGTGAAAGCAGACAACAACCCCATTGACAATTATTTTTTCAAGATTCAACATTGAAATATTTGTTATGGGTGTTTAAGATCGGCTGATTTCGAAAGTGCTTTTGTTTTAGTTCTCAACTTATAAGAGTACATACTCACATACACACTTTACTCTGAGTACTGATTATAGTACAGGGGGTACCCTGCGTTGCCCGAGGAAATAAAACTCAAAACCCAAGAACACAGGGAAATGATAATTTTCACCAATTTAATTGAATTAAATTTGTAAGAGTGTGCACTATCCGACCGGCTCCGCACATATTTTGTATAGGCTTATGCAGGCCAGAATTCACCTTTGAAAAACCATAAGAAACATTTTTTCACAACAGAATTCAAGTGCTCACCACTTGTATTAGTACTTTGCTTTATTGTCAAGTTTAGGTCAGATTTCTTTTTAATGATCAAAATTGAGGGAAAGAAATCGATATCCATAGATTCCTACAATGGATGGATAGTAAAGTTCCAATTAAGTTTTATAGATACATTGTACGTTTTTTTTTTTTAGTCAAAGGTCTTAAAATCGTTTTTTTTTTTTCCTTTTAAAACTGAAAAATTGCTGGAAAGTTTGATTTTGAGAGCATATTACCATTTTTTTCCCTCTGCATTTTTGGGGGAGTCCTTTTCTCATTCAGGTTTTGGTAGGGGTCCTATTTACGATTCGTAATATTTTGGTCAGAAGTTTCACTCAGAAAACAATATTTCGAATCTAATGCAAAACCTGTCCTTGGACAATATGATATCGCTTAATACTAATTTCTTCTCCCCCATTAATTGTTCTCATCTTTCTTTCTCCCTCTAATTTCGTTTATTTAAATCTTTCATCCCTTTCCTTTCTTTCTTTCACGTCTTTTTTATTTCCTTTTTGTTTCATTGTCGTGTCACTCTCTTTTTCCTTATTTCTTCCGTCTATTTCTTATATCATTCTCTCCTACTTTCATCTGACTATTCCTCTCTCCGACCGTCCTTCATTTCCCTCTTATCTCCCTCCTTCTTCTGTATCTTTCTTCCTTCGTCTCAGCCTACTTCTTTTTCTTCTTTATCCTTTTTTCAACATTTTCACTTTCTTTTCCCCCCCTCTTTTCACTCTTTCTACTTTTTCTCCTTCATTATCTTCTTTTTCTTGATGCCAGGACAAATTGTCTTCCTTGAATTGCGAGGAGATCTGACGCTAGCTAGTTCTCTTCAGATTATCATCATTGATTAGTGTTATAATTGATGGTAAAATGTGCAATTAGTGACCTTATAATGACCTAGACATTTTATCAGGATTAGTAGTGGTTTTAAAACGAGGTCATACACGGAATTATCAGAGTCGAATTTTCGACGGATACTTTTTATTTCAGCATCAAATTCAAGTTTGTATGCAATTTTGTTTTCCTTATCTAAACACACAATATTTTAATGCGATCATTTTATTAAATGGCCATCACAGTCATAATACATTTAATTTCAGTTTGAGACGTTGAAACTATAATTGTTATATACCAGAGCCATTACCTCCCAGAGCATGCTGATTTGGTTCAGCACAAAACACTTTTCACCCCATTTCATTGACACAAGGGAGCTCATTAGCTATACAGCGTCAGCCACACTTATTTTGTTTCTCAATTTCTAGTCTTTAAAAATAAATTCTCATGTATTGTGGTGAATTGAATTATTTTGTATCATTGGGCAAGTCAGTATGCCTAGCCGAGTTAGTGTTAAGTAGCAATGAAGAAGAACATCCCCCACCAGTTATATGATTCTGTTTATACACACTTTCCACGTTCATTTGGAAATTCAATAAATAAATATCAAAGATATATATCCCCGTTTTGCAGGCCCCTAACTTTATTGTATTGTTAAAAGATCTTGATCCTCACTAACTGCTTCATAATTATGCTCTTGTGCCCAATTTAAGATCACCTGAGTAAATATATCTTCCCACGTCCTCACACGGAGATGAAATGTGGCACATGACCAGTTTTAACGCATAGGAACGAATTCTGCAGCATTTTGCATCAGGGCACGCTCGTTGACTCCAACCTCTTCAGAGCAATTCGGGAGAGCTGCTTAGGAAGTCGATCCCCAGGAACCTGGCTTATTCAATATTATCGAGCATTCAACGACCACGGACGATAGGGGGCGTTCTGAACTGTTGGTAACTTAGTTTTAACGTGAATGATCAAGTATGAAGGCACCCTGTGAGCATCAAACGCAATGATAATAATCTGCAAGACTTCTTGCTCCCATTCTTTCAAATACTTAAATCCTGCGTTTTCATAAAAGAAAATTAACACCAAGTCAAAAGGGAATGATTGCATTATGGGAAAGGGAAAATGTTTGTAATAATCTTTGTTTTACGTTGAACTAGAATTCGTTGACCCAGTCGAAGAACATGACGCATTTTTATCCAATTACATCATCACCTCCAAAGCAAATCTAGCTTGGAATACTGATCAGCTTGGCTTTTCCTGTTGTGGTGTATATAACCACGTGATGGTTCTAAAATTTAAAAAAGTATGGCTGTCCAAAATCGTTGTAGCACTAATTACTTCATCGACTGCAGTCTGTGGCAGCATCTCCAGGGCTGTCTATGCAGACACCCTTTCAAAATGGATTGATAGCAGTATTTTGGTAATAACCATCCTGTCTTTCTCTATTATTTTTTCTTACGAGGCATTTCCTATATGTTGAGCAAGGAAAAAAAAAAACAATGATTAGATAACCAACAAGAGCCTGAGGCCTCAACTTCACATCAGTATTAAGATTCTATTGATTGTAGTCTTGTTTTTCTACCTGCCTCGAAACACGTACTGACTACAAAGCAGGATTCTCTGCTGACATTTGTAACTGGTATTCATATCCTATGATGTTGCTTAAACAACGCGAATAAAAGACAGAATTCTACTTCCATGGTTAAGAATCTGCTGCAGAAGACATCACAGAAACTGTGAACTTTTTTTCTGTTTTATTTAAAACTAAAATTGAAATGAAGTAGATATCAGTCACGTATGTATTATACATCCCTAACCATTTGTGCTTTAGCTGGGCGCATACATTTATATGTTCCAGCATGTGAGCGTTCCTGCACGTATTGAAGTACATATATATATATATATATATATATATATATATATATATATATATATATATATATATATATATATATATATATATATATATATATATATATATATATATATATATATATATATATATATATATTCTAACCTGCGTCTATCCACAGGTGTGTCTGTGTGGAATTGTTTATGTTGAGGCCGTTCTGGAATGATATTATTTTTCCAATGTATCCCGATGCGTTCAAAACACCAAATTGTTTGTAATGGTGGTGTTCGTCGCAAAAAGTGTTGCCTCGGTCTCAAATTTTGCTTCAAAGCTTCACGTATCTAATTTCCCTTAAACTTTAAATGAAGCTTGACGACTTATATTCGAAATCTTCGATAAACAACAGAAATCTACATCAGTGAATCAAATTCCAAACGTTATGTAAAATTATAATCTATTCATATATAAACTATGGATGTAAATTATTATGCCTAATTGTATATTTATCTGGTAGGATTTTTTTTTTCCGATTCCCGTTATAACCGAAAAGTAATAATGGATTGGTGAAATGTGGAATCAATTAACATAGTTGAAAACCACAATTGAAGGGTTGAAATGAAATAAAGTTTGGTTTTTGTGACATAACGACCAAGAATATGCCAGAGAAAAAGCTGAATAGTTGAAACTAAAATGAAAGAAAAGAGAGTGTAAATGCTATCTTGAAATGCCAGAATCGTCAGATTTAGAGACATTATTTTTTCCTATTTCTTTTGATAAAATAACATTCAACTCATTGAGTTGTATCTTTGATGAAATAAGTTTCTTAATGAGACTTTTTTATGCTGCACAATGTTACGTTTTTTTTATTCATTTTTTTTTTTCTTTTTACTCACGTAACATTATGTCCGGAGACTTTATGTCTTATTACCCCTTAAAACTGAGACTACAAAAAACATCACATTAAAATACTTGAATTGTTGAAGACGAATTACCTAAAAAAATATTTTCGGGCTTCTTAATGCTGATCCATACATTAAAAAAAACGCATCACTTCCCACAGATATATGATAGTTTGATTATCAACCATACGGCTCAATATGATTAACATGGTTTACAGTTGAAAATATAGACTGAAATATCTCTTTCAATCTGTTTGCTCTAATGGACGAGATAATTCATGTTACGATCGTGTTATGCTTTCTTTTCCTTACATACTTTCATACGTATATTGACTATATCATATACTTAGTTGTACAAACGAGCCTATTTGCATAGGAATGAAACAGCTTTGAAAATGCAATGGTAACTCCTTATTTTCATCGAATTTCAGGAGTTCAAAATCTGAGAAATATACTTGGAAGCAAATAGATTAAAGTATAACATTAAACTTTAAAAACTGGGGATTTTTACGTGGATCTGTCAGAGTTTATTATCATCAAAGGAGTTTTTGAACAAAGCCACAAGTGTAGGGCATCCAATAAGATAATTTGCTTGTCAATAGTAATGGTCCGTTTCATGAATTATTGAGCCACCACGTGTCAACCACATTCGTCAAAGATTGTCATTGAATTGAAGACAGTGGATACTTTAACTCAAAGCAAACGTAAGAGAATAAGTTAAATACTATCTCTGTACCATTATCGTTGTCCCATCTAGCGTATGAGAATAATACTGAAATGTAACAAATGTTATGAGACAGAGGTAATATTATTTTCTGTTCCAAAGGATTTCAACTCTTTTAACGTGATTGGTGAATCATAAACAATGTGATCATTCATCATCAAAAAACTGACGAGTTATCTCGATCCGTTTCGTTCAAGCTAAAATTAAGAAATTGTTTGCAAATGAAACTAATTTACAAAATTTTTATAAAATAATATAGTTCAACAATAAATTCGAGCAGAATGATATTTCAAATAGGGTGTATAATTTCTGAGAATATTATTCAAACATTTCAACGTTACCTAAATTCTTTTTATCCCCTTCTACTGAACGTGTAATATGTTTCTGGTAAAAACTAATATCTGATTGCCCATTGACTCCCTGCCTCAAACATCAGCTCATTAAAACGTCGTTTCATCTAGTTTGGTACTCATCAGGTCTTTTCCTAATACTGTAAACGCTCCCTCATTGTAATAACAAGTTCCCCTCATCATCCAAAAGTAAGACCAATGAAGCAGAGAAGCATTTGCCACTAATCAAAAGGTGAAAGTTTTTTAAGATTTCCTAAATTTGTCAAGAATTTTTCGCGAAGATTTTCAGTCGATATAAACCCATATAGCTAATTCTGCTCTTCCATAGGAAAAGAGCATTCAGGTGGATGAGGAGCTCTAGCGTAAAACTGAATATATCGATTAAATTCAGCCTTATTGACCACCCAGTTCCATAGTCCAGAGGTAGGATATTGGCCTCCGGGTTCGATGTGAGGGTTACAATTTTGCCTTGCAGTACTGGATGGGATAAAGTCTATAGCCACACTGAAGAGATGTAGAACATGACACAATATATATATATATATATATATATATATATATATATATATATGTATATATATATATATATATATAAGACATATGTTCACATAATCCAAGAGCATATTTTGTATCACTATCATATGTAAACAAAATCAATATCTTATATCAATATAACATGTATATACATGAGCCAAATAATAACTTTATATCCGTGTATGTAAATAAATTTTGACCATGCTGGACGAAGGCGGAGATCTTGTCGACCCTTTCTTGAAGGGGCCGCCCACCATGCCCGAATTGGCTACGTAGATTTTTCTGATGCATGACCTTTTCATTTCAGTATTGACAGCTCCAGAAAGCCTATGAAGTTCAGACATGTGCCGGGAATATGATGACGAGTCTGCAAGCGGAAATGCACCTGATAATGCTAAGTTGTGGAAAGATGTAAATCCAACTCATCTTTGAGACATTAATAAAAAAATGAATAAATAAAAAAAAGTAATCCGTCTTTTTTTGTTGTCTCTGATGATGCACCTCCTCCAAACGGAACAGACAATGCTGAAGATAACTGTTGCTAAAATGCAACATTTTCAATTTGGTATGATCCACAATAATTAACTTATTTTCTAAGTGATGCAAACATCCTTGACGGACCCCAAGAGGGGTTAGCAGATAACAGATATTACTTGTTTGAAATCTGGAAGCTCTGTCCATATCTCTTTCTAAAGGCATGGCAATCCCTCGCCGTCTATCTGTCAGTACGTAAATTGATCCCAAATACACTCAGTCTCCCCACACATATCATCAGCAGAGCAATCATTTCACCATTTGTTGTTTGTAACGGCTAATTGAATGGATATCCTGTACTGATCATCTTGCAACTCTTATCTTACCCAAGTACTTCTCGTCTGAGACTTGAGCATCGAAATAAATGATTTCTCTTTTATCCTTTTCCTTGAAACTGAAAAAAAACTACGCATACACATTTTCATATACATGCATTTGCACATGCATACACATAAAAAGTATTAAACATATGCCTACGTACACCATGCATGTGAGAAACTCAAAATTCACTGTCCCTTTTCCTACCATGCATTTATTATGCAACATACAAAAAATTCTCTGAGTATTTGAACATGTATAAACTGTGTGTTCCTGCCTGGGATTACTTTGGTTTCATGTATTTATTTATCTAGTTTGGTGTCATTTAGATCACAGGGTTATTTATCTGTTTTGATTCATTTGAATATTTCTGAATAAAAATGATAGCAGGATATACAGGCAATACTCCGTTTAATTCATATGAGAAAGCAATTTATTTCATTTCAATTTCTTTCTTTAATTGTAATATCAAGAACAACAAAACGTGCCCAATGCATACCTTATTATATTGATTGCAGTGACTGCTATTGCATCAGTTCCTGTTTTCAATTCTTAAACCCAAGTCATCCACCCAAAATCTCTTTTTGCTCAAACACTTATGACAAATTCTTCTTATCTATATATGTGTGTGTGTATGTGTGTGAAACTATTAGATGGATAGGTTATGCCTGATGTAACGGTGAACAGTTTTGATGGAAAAAGAGCAAGCATAGATTAGGTGAGTGGGTATTTAATCATCCACATTTCGTAGGATGTGAGCCTATATCATCTGCAAGATAGAGAAACAGAGAGAACCAGTGTTTAGTGTGTTATATGTGGATAGGATTTGTGTGTGTTTATGATTATCTTTAGATGAATTGACTTTGTGTTTTGGTAGGGACACTATATCTGTCATTGTGCTATCTATATGGGTTTTGAGATCGGCACTTGTGCGATGGTGTGGTTATGGCTGTTCCTTATATTTCGGTATGACTGGAATTTATGTATTCAATTTGTGTTTGTGCCTTTGTCTAACAGAGATTATATATATATATAGTCCAACCGTATGGTACATGTATGTGAGATCATATAAATATTTCAGAAGGCGTAGCACAGATAGATACTCTCACAGAGCAGTAGGTCTATGCAACATGCTACATGATAATATGCGTTCTGCTTGTGTACGGTCTGTAGGCGCATAGATACGTCTAGATCAGACGCAGAGCCAATGCAATACTGTTTAACATATAAAATACATCTACATACCCGTGCCTGAAGATCATAGTAAATATCACTGCAGCGATGTGACAATGTGTTCATGTAATGCTTAGTTGAACGTACAGTATGTACTCATATGACGTTGTATATAGATCCGGTTAATACACAGTATACAGCCATACACCCGTGTACGTCAGTCACATATATATATATATATATATATATATATCCTTAATCATGTTTGCCTAAGCCGGATGCATACATTTATATGCCCTAGCATGCGAGCGTTCCTACATGTATTCAAATGTGTGTGTATATTTATAAATGCATCGATCGTTGTGACAACTGTGAGTCTATCCACAGATGTGTCCGTGTGGAATTGTGTTTGTTGTGATATTATTTTTGCAATGTATCGCAGTATGTTGAAAAGGTCAAGTCGTTGTATAATGGTGTTGTTCATCGCAATAAATATTGTTCAGTGGTGTATTTGTTTTATCATGGTTGCTCTCCGGGGATTAGAGGTGTGGTTTATATATATATATATATATATATATATATATATATATATATATATATATATATATATAAGTGCATCACTAAGTCCACTGCCTGACATCATATAGTGCTTGTGTTTATTTCCAGTGATATTCAACCCTGAATTAAATTCACTATCCAGGGATGAATTTATATTTGTAAATATACATCCATAGTTTTAAATATTTTTTCGTGGATAAGGTACCGGCTTGTTGGTGTATCCATTCACACATACATGTATCTATCAATCTATTAATTGTTCCTTTTCCTCTCTCTCTGTCTCTGTCTGTCTGTCTCTCTCTCTCTCTCTCTCTCTCTCTCTGTATATATATATACACATATATTATTAATATTATATTAATATTAATCCTTAGATGTAAATTGTCCAGACATGCTTCAAGATTCTTCCCATCTTCAGTGGTATGTGCTGTGTGAGTATGTGTTTAAAATTCCCATGTGGAGCCAGAGTCCACTATCAGGAGCTATGCATTATGGGTAAAATGTGTTATAAGGGCTGCTGGAGGCCTCCTGCTGAGTGTGAGAATGTCCAGTTAGTTATCAGGTCTTTGGTTAAGCAGCATATATATATATATATATATATATATATATATATATATATATGAAGTTTGTGTAAGTGTGTGTGAATAAGTATATGTACTTTTATCTGAAGCTTGCCAACCAGATTTTCTTCTCACAAGAGTTTTAGCTCCATAAAAAGTGGCGTAACATCTCCTAAATTATTTCTTGTTTTGACGTATGCACTTTTTCAAGGAATAATAGTAGACTCTGCGTAATGGAATGAACGAATCTTGAAACATATAAACAAACGTCTATCACACTGATGACGTCAACGTTTCTGTTAACAACAACGCTACAGGTTTTCATTGTTGCTAACTTTCATCAGATTAAATTCTTTTTTCCTCCCACAGTGTCTTCTCGTCATTCTTTAACTGGCAAACCCCACTCTAAGCGAATTCAATCAAAGCAAAATTCTATTTACCGTTGTTTCCTAAACTACAACCATTCCCTGTTCTATGTGTGTGTGTGTTTTTTTATTCAGGGTTACTGCGAGATTTTTCTGGGAAATTGTTGGAAAACTCCAATTTAGTTAATTGCTTGATTCAGACGGAGAATTATCGGTAAAAAAAAAATTCAACTTGCTATGCAACGTGTATTAGAAGAAACTCACAATGAATACGCAAAACGAATAACAATTCAGCAAAGGGAATATCTATGAAAAGAAAGAGCTCTAAAGAGGAAGCTGAAGAAAGGTTTCAACTTTTAGAAAACGTCAAGGATTTCTAAATAGATGTGCATAGTATTGGAAGAAACAATGACGTCTGCAGGAATTCGGAACAAGTGATATCAGAGATTTAGATATTGAAGATTGTATAATGAGAAGAAGAAAAAAATCCTCGAGTCAAAATTAAACACATTGGCTTTTACAGCTTTAGCATTATATACAGCTAAATATTGTTGTTAAGACGGATTTTATCAGTCATGATGGGTGATCATGATTTGACACAAACAATCTCAACTGAGAAGAATCAATCAAGCTGGTTTAACCCTTATTAATTAATATTTATGAAAGCATGAGACGGTTACAGAGAGACATTAGGATATATATAGCTATATTCCATGGATTTGGAGGATTCAGACAAGTAAGTTGACTCAATTACTCAATTTAACTTGGTAACACGCTTCCTATTCCCCTCCCCAGACCGACTTTCTCTGGACCTATTTGTTATAAAAGGTGCTCCGTGATAGAGAAAAAAAAATTCTTCCAAATCAAAGGACCATCACTTTTTTTTAATCAAGCCTTTTCTCGGTGAAATCGAATTTACTCTTTAACAAGCAAAGGAACTTTATGAACATTCGTTGTTTGCACGTTATTTCCCTCCAAAACATCACCAATAAATCGTATCAAATGCCGTGGGGAATGCCGGGTGCTTTGAGCAAATTTAAGAGAAAATTTCAACACGCTCCTCCATAATATTCTCAAAAGTTCGGAAGCATTGAGATCTGGTGAATATCCTGACCAACTGCATAATCCATGCTTTTAGAAAACATTTCCAACCTGTCGGCAGTTCCTGATAGAGTACATGCGATTCGTTCCATTAGCAGGAAAGATGCAAATATTTTGTGCAAAGCATTACCAACACGTTTCATATCCAAAGCTCACGAAGACCACTTGCGCAATCGTCTATAACGTTAGTTGTAAGAAGTAGTTTGCACGCCCCTTTCATTATGAGATAACATTTATCTAGGAAATCAGTCTGTGCTTTAATTTGGTTAATCAATAACGTGTATTTTTGTAGTGGCAGGTTGGAATTTCTTGGGAAGCTAAATTTGTTGTCTACTGCACTTTAATGTCCACAAAGCCATATCACAGATCGGCTAACTAGTGTAGTTATCGCATGGTTATATAAGTTGAATGAAAATATATTGCTTAAATTCAGCCTTACTGACTGACCAATTCCGTGGAGTAGAAGCACGATACCGGCCTCGGGGTCTGAAACGAAGGTTTCAATCTTTTTTGAGGAAGTGGATAAGTAAATGGATAGTCTGTAACCCTACCGAAGAGTTGTAATACAACGAAACAGGATGTCTGTGGATGACATAATATATGTATATATATATATATATATATATATATATATATATATATGTATATATATATATATATATATATAAAATCAAAAAAATAAATAGATGAATAAGACACTGGATGACTTCGCCATCCCCTACTCCTAGAGATGTACTGAGCTGGTTATCACGGCAAAGTGTTACATGATAACTACGGAACGCATTTTATTCGTAGCAGTTATGGGAGGCAATATAAGACCGTTCGATGGTGTAAAGATTGTTGGGGCAAAAATGAAGGATCAATATCTCTAAAGTTGCAACTGATCTGCGCTTTTCTCGAGACAATGGTATACAAGAAATATATGAATTCTGGACAGACATCAGCTGCAAGGAGAAACTGCAAGAGCTCACAAGTAAATCAATAACGGAAGAGCCGGTGTCTGACAAGAATATCAACCACCCCATGATGGAGAACTTTGCATTCAATCGTATCCGAATTCAATGTTTATACTGATCAATGAAACCCTCAACACACCGTGTGCAGTGCACGGTAAATACAATGGGGTTCCATAGCCATCAACCGACAGGAGTATCATTGTTGACTATCACATCATCGCTTACTACACCTTATCTGAGCCAGAGGACATTGCCATCGGACTGATGAAAATTTCCAAAGTGTCGCTTGGATAGACGAGCCAAGGTCTCTGCCATGCTGAACTGACGATCGAGGGTATTGATGTCAGTAGAGTTTTTGCTCTGAATGGATCAGGAATGTTCTATTGGCATTCTGATGGGTGACTACTGAAAATTGAGTCTGTTTTGTCCGGTGTGACGTTTTGTTGCAGACCATAGAAAAATGCACATTATTTGTAATGCACAAAGAAATTGAATAACCAGACAACAAAAAATCGGTACACTGGTACAGGACTGACATAAATCCCTGGGAGTAATTGAATGTGAAACGATAAAACACAATTAAAAATAAGAAATGAAAGACAAAATAAGGAAGTACTCAAAGAGGATAAGGGAAATATTAGATATCTACTAAATAGGTGTAATCTGATAAAACAAATGAACATGCGGACAGTATCGGTAGTAAGATACCCAGGTACATACCCCTGATGGACAAAAGAAAAAACTTCAATAAATGAACCGGTGAACCAGAAAGTTCATGACAATGCAGAAGCCTTACATCCCAGAGATGGCGAAGATACATATCAGGTAAAGATAAAAGAGAGCAGTAGAGAACTCATCCACGTAATAGTGAATGCATTATAAAATGCACCAATTGCAGTGCAACAAATCCCAACAAAGTAGCAAACGAAGGAGTAGCATAGGAAAAAGAGAAAGAAAAAATGGGAACAGAAAAATTATTTGGGGAATTCAAAAAAAACAGATACAGAAATAAGAGATCATGGACATGGCTATGCCAAGGAAACCTAAAGAGAGAAACACAATAATTCATCATGACCGCCCAAAACAAATACATCAGGAAAAACTATTTCGTGGCAAAAATCGACTAATTCCAAACTAACAGCAAATGCCACCTTTGTGGAGGAAGGGATGAGACCGTAAACCACACAACCAGTTGAATGTAGTCAAGGAACCCAGAAAGAATATGAAAACGGACACGACAGGATAACAACTATGATACACTGGGAACTTTGTCAGCAAATGGAATTCAACCATGTAAAGAACTGGTATCAGCACAGACCGAGGATAGCCATGGAAAATTGAAGCCATAAATTATTTCGGGAATTTTGACGGTAAAACTGACTGTATCATCCAAGGTGGTTGTTTCTGCAGAGCGCACAATCAATGCAAAAAATAATCATGAACTGGAAAAATACCAGGACCTTGCAATAGACCTGGGGAAGATGAGGAACATTGAATTCAGGGTAGTACCAGTTATAGGGGGTGGACTAAAGCCAAAACAGAAAGGGAAATATGAAACACTGCACTGGCATGATAGGCTAGGGAGAGAAGAGATGTTGGCTGAAGACCTGAGGAGACTTATTGTCACTCAGCCTTCAGTAATGACCATCGGGCAACCGGTGTGAAACCATAACCACAGTATTACTGTGGTCTACAAGAATGAGGAGAACGGGGCTGGAAACTTGAGGAGACTTGCTGTCACTCAACCACCAGTGGCAACCACCAGGCAACTGGTTTCAGATTGCAAAATAATAATAATAATAATAATAATAATAATAATAATAATAATAATAAATAAAAAAAATAATAATAATAATAATGATAATAATAATAATAATAATAATAATAAAAATAATAATAATAAATATTGTTTTGCATCACACTTGCGGCTGAATTTTTTTACACACTTATCATACATCAATGTAATTACTGTTAACATGCTCTTTTATTGACATTAAAGTTATTTTTTATATATACTAAGTACAATATCTAATATCTTGTCCACCGCAGTCCTGCATTATGATATCTCTGGATCCATGTAGTGAGTTGTGATATTCAGCAGTCGTCTAGCGTTCTTGCAACATGACCAGCCCGTTGCCATTTGAGTTTTCTAAAAATCTTTATGATATACCTGACTCCTGTTTTTTTTCTCTAATATACTGTACTGACTTGTGATCTCTCCATGTGACGTTGATTCTCTCTTGTTCATGTTGCTTATTTCTGAGTTAGAGGGCTAATCATTTGGTTGGGTTCAATGTTTTAGCTCCATAGGTGACTATCGGGATGGTGCATTAGTTTTACACCTTTCTCTTTCGGACTTATAGATTTTTTTCCTATGGAAGATTGAGCTTGCCCTACAGGAAAACTTCCAACTTAAAATGATTTTTTCTTGATATCTACTTCTTTTGGCGATTTAATGGAGATTCGTGGCCTTGAATAAATATAATCGTCTTCTTTCTTCAGTTTTACCTTTTTTTATTTCATATCGTTGTGTCTCTGTCCTCAAAGTATTTGCTGTACAGGACATTCGTTTTACTGAAGCTCGGGAGGAAGCGTACCTTTTGTTTTTTTGTTTTGTTTTTTTTAACATTCAGTCAATTTTATCATTGAAGATTATGAATGTTCACAGAAAGAAAGACGATGTCGTCAGTAAATTTTACTTAAGTATCCACCCTCTATTCTTATTCCTTTATTCTCCCATCCTAGGGTTTTGGGATATTCTGTGAAATTTTTTGAATGAGTTGGTATTGTCTTGCCTTATATATTTTTTAAACTGAAAGGCTCAGAATCTCTATGAAGCATGATAAAGTAATAAAATGTTGGTAAGTTGCAAGCCTCTTACAAATACGAAGTATATGCACTGTTATAGGATATCATCGATTACCGTTGGTATTTGGACCAAGTTGAAGGCATTATGGAGGTCAACCAAGGATTTCAAGCCCTAATGAAAGCAACGATTTCAAATGCTGGTTTTTGAAGAAAAATCAATCCCCTCGACTAGGAATATTGGCGGAACATGATCTTCCCACCTTTTCCCCCAGAGATGGCTTTGCCGTACTCAGTTGAGTTTGGTAAATATCAGAATTAAATATCTTGATCAGAATTTTTATTTTTCAATTTGACAAAGATGATCATGACATATAAATTATATAAATTCTTTTTTACAAAATATTTCCCCAAAAAAGCCTGTTTGATTTACAGAAGACTACATTCCCTTAGACATTGCCTCTGAATTCATTACGCCATAATTTTTAATTTCATCAATCTCACCATAACAGTTCACCAAATGTACCATTAATTAGTCCATGCTGCTGAGCTTTATCACCAAGAATTAAAACCTTTGACACTCGGTCCACAACTAAGATAGCAGTGTCTTGTTCCTTAACATTGAGTCTTCCTTTGTGACCCTCTTGAGAATTGGAATTCTAATCGTTCATCCATCCGCATGAGAGACAGATGCATGCGGGCCAAACAGGTCATACAGCTTAGCTATAAACGAATGAAATTTATTCTCCTCGTGGTACTAAGGCTACAGACAACGTGTTCTGTAATTGGTTCAAAAGAAATGGTACGGCAGTAATAGACCGATATCAATTCATATTTTGGACTTTCACTGGACTTTTTATATAGTCACCACTGCATTTCTGCTGAATCATTCTAAGACCTTTGGTGGATGTATAAGTTACAAACCGCTATTTATGTTTTAAGACGAATCCGATGATATACAATTTGGATCAGTCAATTACAAAAAAATTAAGCATACCAACTGCTATTCATGTTTACAGATAATTCCATTTTATTGAAAGCAGTATATGAGCGTTCTCTAAGAAATCCACAAAAGAAGAAGTCAAGTGAAGAGTCGCCCTAGGATGGAACACTCTTGACATAGCAAGCTCAACCTTCCAAAAAAAAAAATGATCCAAATAATCTAAAAAAGAAGAGTACACAACCAATCCATCCACCCGGTAGTCACTTATGGAGCTGAAACATGGAACCTAACCAAGAGACAGACTCGCAAACCGAGAAGCATGCAGCGTACACATGAGAGAATCATGCTCAATCTCACATGAGAGATTGCAAGATAGAACTTCACGTAAAAAAGATAACAGGATTGAGAAATCGAAGAACTTATTGAAAATGTTGCGAGAATGAAAAACAACCGATGGACATCACGTCTCACAACATGGATCACCAGTGACCACATAAAAAACTGAGGCTAACAAAATACAAGATGGAGAGATAAACTAAATAAATTCAGAAAAATACTGGCTCCGCAGCGTACATGATAGAGAGAAGTGTGGCAGATCCTGGGGAAGGTCTATGTCAAATGACGGACCTTAAAAGGCATGATGATGATGATGATGATGATGGGTCTTGATTTACAACTACGACCAGGTTATTACAGCAAAGATAAGTTCGATGAATGAACGATTACCCCAATTTGTGTAAACAGACACATCAATTTCAAACACGTGGTAGCTCTCTGATACTTCTTCTGTCAAACAAAGAAGAGGCTCATGGGGCTGGAATCTGCACAAGTCTGACATAAATATCCGCTGCCTCAACCATTTTGTTCACTTCACTGCAGTTCACGGCGTATCATTAATCCGTGCCACAAAATGCATTGATTTCTGCAAATGCTGAGGTGTCTTGAATCAAATTGTATTTAGAATATAAGAAAAGAGTGAATCAAGGGTTACAATATTCCGACCATCATTTGTAATGGTAATGGTCCTTCACAGCGCCATAAACTAATTTCTGCGTTAAAGGAAACATGGATGCGAACAAGCATTGACACCTTGTTTCCCGAATTGCAATCAGCGCGCATGCCGTAATGGTTTCGAGAGCATAATTGACATCGAGGCTCTCAAGAGCCATAGCAGTGTCTGTATTAGTGTCTCAGTAATTCTTGTCTTCGAATTTGGTATTAACATTTCTGACACACGCATATATATATATATATATACATACATATATATATATATATATATATATGTATATATATATATATATATATATATATATATATATATATATATATATATATATATGGGTGTGAGTGTGTGTGTGTGGTGAACACAACAGCGCAGTTTTTCTGTACTTCTAACTCCTGTTTGAATGCTTGCTAGGATCCAAAACGGTGTCAAAAAGAACAATAACTGTTCTCAAAGGATTTGTTCTTCTTTATAAACACTTGCCAGTTCTTTTAAACTATAAGGAATAATTGTAAACATTTCGAATGTCTCTAATTGAATATTTTCAAGGAAAGTTGCAATTTATTTCAACTATATAACTATAAAGGTTGACTTGAATTTAGTTGCTGTCGAATATCAATACATAGAGAAAATCTCATGAGCTTATGTCGATCATGAACAATTCTGCAAGTCGAAACAAACAAAAAGTATTGCAATGTCACTCCAGCAATTCATCATCATTATCATCATCATCATCATCATCATCATCAACAGTTTCTTAGCGTCTGTTGTTTGATATTGACCTTCCCCAGGATTTGCCACACTTTTTTATCGTGGGCGTCATGGAGCCAGTACTTTTAGAATTTGTCTAGCTCGTCTCTCCATCTAGTACTCTGCCAGCCTTAGTTGCGCATGTGATCTGCGAAGATCCATGTGAATCGTAGGGTCCATCAGTTGTATACCATTCTTGCAACATGGCCAGCTCATTGTCATTTGAGTTTTGAGGTTTCAACTCCATAAGTGACTTTTGGGAGGAAACATTGGTTGTACACCCTTCTTTTTAGGAATAATGGAATCTTATTGTTTATGAAACTTGAGCTTGCTCTACCAAACGCTTGCCATCCAAGGGTTATTCTTTGCTTTGTGTCTTCTTCTTTTGAGGGTCTCATGGAGACTCATCACCCTACGTAGATTTAGTGGTCTTCTTTTTTCAGTTCTTTATCCTCGATTTCGATCTTAGTGTTATTATTTCCAAGGTGAATAGCACCTGCGTTCAACCTGTTTTTATTCTCGAATTACTTTTTTTGCTGGGTATCGTGAAATATCAGATACCGTTACGGGGATATTGACAACGAACCAAACTTTTTCGATGAAAATGTTTAGAATTGTAATATATTAATTTTATCGTAATAATCTCTGGAACGTTATCAAGAGAATGGATCAGAGAAAAAAATTAATATATATAATTTTTCTGCAGAGTCATCGAAATGAAACTGTAGATAATTGTGTTAAGATATTTGAGAACACATTACTAAACAGAGTTGCAGAAAAAAAAGGTTGATTCAATCATTTTTAAGAAGTGGCGAATAGATTTTGAAATCTAGTGTCTGTAATTAAAAAAGAAATTTTTGTCCTCTAAATAATTTTCAATGATTTAGGAATTTTTATATTTTGAAAAACTTCATGTGAAAAAGTTTTGAGTGATTGCCTGTATGCAAGATAGAGGTGAGGGAAATTAACTCACATTTATGTATAATGAAAAGCCAAACAATGCCACTGTAAAGTTACGTCATAAACTATAAGACGAATTCAACCTATCCTTACAATTTCAGCTACAAACTAAAAATGCTTTTCAACCGTGGGCAGATAATTTTTGATTGATTCAAGAACGGTTTCCTTCCTACAACTAACAAGAAAATTTAGGGCTGAAAAAAAGAATTACACAAAATATAAAGTAAATTTTACTTTACACATGATTATTTGTAATTAAAAGGATTTACATTTTTCCTTTTTAATGTATGCATAAATTCATGTATCAAAGACGCTACCTTAAACCGTGCGTATTTTGAAAGATTGTACTAAACCAAAGTAGCATTCATGAGCTGGGTCACTACTACTACTACTACACACACACACACACACACACATATATATATATACATATATATATATATATATATATATATATATATATATATATATATATATATACATACATACATACATACATGCATACATATATATATATATATATATATATATATATATATATATATAATGTGTACTTTAGAGAGTGAGATAGACTCGGGAGTGAAGTTTTTGGTGGTAAGGTTTATTAATCCTTATATGTCAATAGTCTATACATGTTATATATATATATATATATATATATATATATATATATATATATATATATATATATATATAAGCTAGAAAGTTTAACAGCTTTAAACACTAAACTTCGCTAATCTTTTCAGAGGATTTTTGTATCACTTCAGTCACCTATTTCCCTATGTCTATCAATGCAATTTATGTAATTCCTTGCACTGTCTCTCCTCTACTTCACACATACTTTAATATTATAATACAATGTATTAAAAAGTCTCTTATTGGGATGATCAGTTGTTTACCATGTAACTATTTCGGAGATTTTAAAAACAAAACAATTAAATTAACATGGTTAGTTTCGATGAAACACGACCTCCTTTTTTATTATATGATTTATGTAAGATACACAGTTTATCATTCTATATGAAATTTTTATGTGTATTGTACATTTATACTATTTTATACTACACATCCATTTTTTGAAACAGGGTTTATTTGCATAGGATACCCAAAAACGTTGTTTTAACGATGACAGGTTAGTCAGTATGACAACAAACATCTATTGGATGTTCACTCATGAGAATATTAAATCTGTTTTGTCAGTTTTAATCTCAGGCTGCATACAAACTTACTTATGATATAAACTTCATGAATACTGATTACTCAGCGAAAAACGTATTCAACCGAAGAATCGACAATTTTTCCATGAAACTTGAAGTTAATGTCGATCTATATATATGTGTGTGTGTGTGCGTGTGTGTGTGTGTGTGTGCATGTGTGTGTGAGTGTGTGTGTGCGAATAATATATGCATTGTTCATCTGAGAGAGTGAATAAAGCAGAACGAGGTTATACCACTTCCGTAGACTATACATACACACACACACACACACACACACACACACACACACATATATATATATATATATATATATATATATATATATATATATATATATCTTCGGTTGGAATTGCGTTTCAGAAACTTTTCGTAATTTCTCGTATTTCAGTTTCACTATCTTACTTCTTTTTTTACTACCTGCTGATTGAATTGGAGAAACTTCTTTTGCATTTCTGTTCTTGTAGGATATTTTATCGACTTTCAATTTTGTGAGAATATTTGTGTGTTATTCACAGTCTTTTTCTATATTTTGAAATTGAATTCTATCCCTGATATTTGTGTTTCCTTTATTCTCTTTTTTGTTTTGCTCATTTTTCAAGTTTATAATCATGAAATTTATTATGATATTTGTAATTATTCCTGGGCGTTGTCGCTTTTATTTTTCGAATCTTTCATGTTTTTTATTTGCTTTTTTTTTCTTTTTTTCTGTTTCTGTCGTTATAATGTTTTCAGTTTATTGATTTGTGACATTACCCCATTACAATTTCCAATTAGTTCGTTAAATTGTGATTTGTTCTCTATAGTTAAATCTATGCGCCGGAAAATAGTTTTACTCAAGTGACAACTTACATCAAATAACTCATCTAACCAGCGAAAAATGACTCAACTGCCCCATAGAACATGTGACCTTGTACAGCGATTTTTAGTTTATCACTCCAAACAATATGATTGTAAAATAACTGATAACTTAACATTGGACTTTTTTTAAAAACCTATAAAATGACATTATATGTTCTAAGAAAGGACTTGATTGAAAAAAAAACAAGGAAAAGTCATGGCCCTTGCGACTATTATAAAAGTAAATTCAATTCAAAGGAATTGGTTGGAGTGAAAATGATATCAAGTCGGGATTCGGTGAAATGGAAAAGTAACCTTTTTAGTAAAGTACGAAACCTTGGAGGAATGCAAGTATTATTAGAGTTTTAGCTCTGATAGAAAGTTTTTGATGTGTCTTATAACTGAAGGAACGAAACATGTAGGTCCTGGCCGTGAAAATAGATAATTCTTAAGGTGTAATTTTGCCCGCATTGATTTTATACTAAATTCATGCCTACACCACCAGTCGAGATCTGGCAGCACTAATATGGTCAAAATAACCAGGAAACTCGTCTACTCCGTAGGATATCTAAATTTAATACAATTTAAACTATCAGCGATCTATGCATGGTGTTTGATACTAATCTCTACTTATGACCAAAAAGGTTCCATTTTTTTATATCTTGTCAAGCCAATTAAGGTTGAAACAATAAAATTGCACCAATAAATCGATAATCATATAACAAATACGAGGACAACTCATTTCAAAAGTATCGAATAACAGAGGGACGTCTTGTTGATTTGATGACAGAAGGCATGAACAGAATTTACTGAATGCTGGTAGAGGAAAATCCAAACATCTTGAAAAGTATCAATAAGTCCTCTTTCAAAACACAGTCCATAAAAGCGAATACTTCATTCAAAACATACAAAAGTTTACTCACACTCTTTAAAAAGTTTATTTTCTCCGTTATGGCAAATGTTAATTTTTGTGATTATCTCACATTTTTGTTCTGTTCTTTTTTTGTTTTTGTTTTTTCAAATTCGTTTACTGATGGGGTGAAAATTTATCATTTTGTAATTACGATTTTTCTGCATTTTGGCATTCTTCCTTGGTTTTTGTATTGTTATCAAAGGTTGATTTCTTATCATTTTTTTAGTTTCCTTTGAAAAATAAGTTTAATGTTTTTGTTCGTTTTCAACTGAAAGAGGAAGAGTGTTTGGTTTCTGGTTTCTCTTTCTGTTTTCCTTTCGTTGTGTTGCCCCTTTCCCTAGTCCATTTTTATGTTCAGGAATGCTGTCACTTATTCTCCAGCAACATTGTTTGCTGTGGTTACAATTCCCTTCTCTAGTTGGATTTTTCCAGACATCTTTGACACCAAGTTGTATTTCGTCGTAATCCTGAATTTGAACTCAGTACGTGTGGCCCAAATCCCTGGACATCATCATCATCATCATCATCAGTCTTTTAGCGTCCGTCGTTGGACATAGACCTTCCCCAGGATTTGCCACACTTCTCTATCATGGGCGTCACTTAGCCAGTACTTCCTGAACTTGTCTAGCTCGTCGCTGCATCTAACATTTTGCCGGCCTCGGTTACGCATGTGGTCTCGGGGAATCTATGTTGTGAGTCATGATGTCCATCGATTGTCTACCATTCTCGCAACATGGCCAGCCCACCGCCGTTTGAGATTTTTTATGGATTCTATGATGTCTCTAACTCTTGTCTTTTCCCGGATGTGTTGTGCTGTTTTGTGGTCTCTCCATGTGAGGCCCAGCATTATTCTTTCATGTGCACGTTGCATGGTTCTCAGCTTACAGGTCTGTCTCTTGGTTAAGTTCCAAGTTTCAGCTCAATAAGTGACTATTGGGAGGATGCATTGGTTATACACCCTTCTCTTTAGGATTAACGGGATCTTATTATTTTTGAAGGTTGAGCTAGCTCTGCCAAAGGCTTGCCATCCTAGTGTGATTCTTTGCTTGATTTCTTCTTCTTTTGAGGGTCTCATGGAGATTCATTGCCCTAGGTAGATGTAGTAGTCTACTTTCTCGAGTTCTGTGTCCTCGATTTCGATCTTAGTGTTCTTATCTCCAATGTAGTTGTTGCACATGATCTTCGTCTTGCTGAAGTTCATGTGTAGGCCGACTTTCTTGCTCTCTTCATTTAGTTCATCTATCATTAGTTGGAGGTCGTATAGGTTCTCTGCGAAAAGGGCAATGTCGTCTGCAAATCTGAGGTTGCTCAGATACTCGCCGTCTATTTTAATTCCTTTACTCTCCAAGTCTAGCCTTCTGAAGATCATCTCGAGGCAGGCTGTGAAGAGTTCAGGTGAGCTGGTATCACATTGTCTTACTCCTTTCTGGAGTTGGAAGGAGTCTGAGTCTTTATGTAGCCTGATAAAGGAGCTGCCATGATTGTATATATGTTTCAACACTTCAACATATACTGGATCTTCACCTTGCCGACTGATGGCCTCCATGACCTTATGGATTTCTACTGAGTCAAACGCCTTTTTGAAGTCGATAAATGCTACGGCAAGTGGTAGTTTATACTCTGCTGCTTTTCCTTTCAGTTGATTTATCGAGTGCAGGTGGTCCATGGTCGAGTAGCTTCTTCTAAAGCCAGCCTGTTCACGTGGCTGGTTTTCATCGAGTGTTTTTGTGATTCGGTTGGTGATGATCTTTGTGAAAAGTTTGTATACACAGTTGAGTAGGCTTATAGGCCTATAGTTGTTGAGGTCTTTCGGGTTTCCTTTTTTATATAAAAGCATTATGATAGCAGTGTTCCAATCGTCTGGTACTTTACTGTGTTTTAGACACAAGTTGAAGAGGACGGCCAGTTTCCTAGTGATGATTTTACCTGCCTTTCGGAGTAGGTCGATGGTGATGTTGTCTGGTCCAGGGGCAGTTCCTTTCTCCGTCTGTTTAATGGCTTCTTTCACCTCCCACGGGGTTACTTTTGGGAATCCCTCGAGTTTTTTGCCCGTGTCTTGCGTATCTTGCTCATTGTTTTGCAGTCCTTGTTTGGACGAATAAAGTTTTTGGTAGAATTCTTTGGCACGTTCGACAATCCTGTCTCTGTCTGTTGTTAGGTTTCCATTTTCCTCGAGTATGCTAGTTATTTGCCTTCGTCCCGAGTTGAGGAGTTTGTTTATAGATTTGAAGCCCCGACCTTTTTCGAGAGTTGATTCAATGACTGCCGTTGTGTATCTCCTTCTGTCTTCTCTTCGTTTCTTCTTGATTAATTTGTTTATTTCAGCCTCTTCAATTTTCTCTCTCGTTGTTGTCGGTGGCTTGAGGTTTCTGCGTTTTTCCATGAGATTTTTAGTCTCATCCGAGATTTTGCTAATGGGTTGTTTGCTCATTGGCTTGAATGTAGAGGCTACTTCAATTAATGACGTTGTCATTTTGTTGCTTACTTCGTTGATGTTGGTGTTGTCTTGTTCAGTAAGAATTCTGAATCTGTTCCTCAATTCGAGCTTGAACGATTGAACGTGCTCTTTTGGTATGTTTAGAGGCTGCAGTTTTGTATGGAACATTTTCCTGCGCTCTTTATTGGTGTTTATTTGTACTTTACATCGTACCATTCTGTGGTCGCTGCCTACGTTGACTTGATTTAGGACTTGGATGTCATTGACGATAACGTTTTTGTCCGTTAGGATGTAGTCTATTTCGTTCATTGTTTCGTGATTGGGGCTCTTCCAAGTCCATTTCCTATTGGGTCCCTTCTTGTAGAAGGTGTTCATGATTTTGAATCCATTAGCCGTTGCAAAGTTTACAAGATCTTCTCCTCTCTCGTTGCGTATTTTGTATCCAAATTTGCCGACGCAATTTTCATTTCCTTGTCCTACCTGTGCGTTGAAGTCTCCCATGACAACATTGAAGTGTTTTCTGGTGTCTTTGAGTAGGGAGTTCAAGTCATCATAGAAGTTGTCTATTTCTTGTTTGGTTGATTGCGAAGTGGGAGCGTAGACTTGGATTATATTGAGTTTGTATCGTTTTGAAAGTTGTATGGTGACGCTAGCTACTCGGTCAGAGATGGCTTTGAAGCCAGTTATATTGTCTTTCAGGTTCTTATTGATGAGAAAGCCAACTCCACTTTGTTTTACTTTTTCTTTACCGTAGCTGTAAAGAAGATGCTTGCTTCTCAGTTCGATTAGTTCTTCTCCGGGTCTTCTTACCTCACTAATGCCTATGATGTTCCATTTGACATTTCTGATTTTACTTTCTAGATCAGTTAGGTGCATGTCAGTTGACAGTGTTCTGACATTGTCATGTGCCTATGTATAAATTTGTCCTCTTGTTGACAGTCTTAGAGTTCTGTTGAAATGGTCGTTGTTTGAGCGGTGACTCAGTAGGAACAGGTGGTCCCTTACGGCATCAAATCGGACATCAAATATGATAGGGTGTTCAGTTGAGGCTCTTACACGAGTACACATTGCATTATGATGTGTTTTATGTATGCATGGTGAAGACACGATTAAGAGTTCGTTGTGATTCAAACATTTCACTGAAAGAACAGAGAGCAACCCAAGATGCAACATAGAGTCCTAGTATGGATGAATTTGAATACGAAAAAAGTCGGAAACAAAAAGGCGCACCTTTGGTTTGTGGTCTTCGCAGCATAACTGTCACTGCGCGGAGAAATTCATCTAGTATGCATACAATCTAATTAAATTCAATTGAAGTCATTGTTTCGATAAATGATTAATTTTATTTACGTGTTATGTATTTCCCTAGATTATCATTGGTGGTTTCCTGACTTCACACAAAGACTACAGACTAATTTCGCAATTAGACGCCCATCCCTGTTGCATTCTCTCTCTCTCTCTCTCTCTCTCTCTCTCTCTCTCTCTCTCTCTCTCTCTCTCTCTCTCTCTCTCTCTCTCTCTTTCTCTCTCTTCTATTTAGAAACAGTCCAACTTTGCCTGGTGCAAAACCAGCCAGCCGACCAAGACACGTCTGCCCCAAAGAGACATTTATTTTCACCTTTTTTTTCATCGAAACTCTTTCAAACTTGCCAGGCTAATTC
Organism: Thysanoteuthis rhombus; assembly: GCA_963457665.1. Classification (NCBI taxonomy): domain Eukaryota; kingdom Metazoa; phylum Mollusca; class Cephalopoda; order Oegopsida; family Thysanoteuthidae; genus Thysanoteuthis; species Thysanoteuthis major. The sequence goes on along the minus strand of OY735209.1, from coordinate 37,867,188 downwards.
TTAATTTTAATTCGCCAATCATCGTCATTTGACCAACTTTTCCCGTCAGATTTCTAATTAACTCTATATGCCCCTGAAGTCTGGGACGCATTAAAATGAAAATTATCAGCTTGGCAACCAGAGGTGGCCCCACTCTTTGATAGCCAAAGACAGACTGGCTGACCATTCAGTCCGATAAAGGCTTTAAAGCTGTCCTGATTGATCAATTTTCTGTTATCTAGCACACTTCCCACTTACACGTCCGATCTGGTTACTCATCAACTTACGTATTATTAACGACCGCACACACGCACACACACACACACACACACATATATACATATATATATATATATATATATATATATATATATATATATATATATATATATAATACATGCACGTATCCATGCATGTACGAAAACTACAAATTTGGTCAACTTACGATTTCTAGCTGGGTCAAATGACCGCAACCAGTGGGGCCAATCAGGTTATTTGGCTTGGACCTACGATTTTGAGGGAGCTGACTCCAGACACCGTGTAGATATTTCCGAATGATAGTTACACGCATCATAATTTTGTAATGATGTCGGGGGAACAAAATAGATATTGTTAATGTGCAAGAAAGACAAGAGAGAAACAAAAACAAAACGGCAGTTTGCAAACAATGGAGGGATAAAGGGGTGTATTGTATCAACAAAATAGATTATTGACAGAAATGTGCCAAATCATGGATCTCAGATAGATAACTGATACACCAAATTGGCGAAAAAAATTGGTCCCTAATTATGCCTTCATATATGAGAAGCAAATGTTCGAATCACCCCAATAGATCATTGGTTCAGTCAGTATGTGTGATACATAGAAACATAGATATAGAACCAATCAGACCAACCTCGGAACAGAGGAAATTTGTATTGGCCATTTATTTGACGGTTATTGTTGACCTTTTTTACAACCAATTTGAAGTCAGAAAAGCCAAAAATTGTCATATGAATTGATAAATTAAATTCCATGGGAATCTATACGATAATGACATCATCATCATCATCATCATCAGTCTTTTAGCGTCCGTCGTTGGACATAGACCTTCCCCAGGATTTGCCACACTTCTCTATCATGGGCGTCACGGAGCCAGTACTTCCTGAACTTGTCTAGTTCGTCTCTCCATCTAATATTTTGCCGGCCTCGGTTGCGCATATGGTCTCGGGGAATCCATGTTGTGAGTCGTGATGTCCATCGATTGTTAGCCATTCTTGCAACATGGCCAGCCCACCGCCGTTTGAGATTTTTTATGGATTCTATGATGTCTCTAACTCTTGTCTTTTCCCGGATGTGTTGTGCTGTTTTGTGGTCTCTCCATGTGAGGCCCAGCATTATTCTTTCATGTGTACGTTGCATGGTTCTCAGCTTACGGGTCTGTCTCTTGGTTAAGTTCCAAGTTTCAGCTCCATAAGTGACTATTGGGAGGATGCATTGGTTATACACCCTTCTCTTTAGGATTAACGGGATCTTATTATTTTTGAAGGTTGAGCTAGCTCTGCCAAAGGCTTGCCATCCTAGTGTGATTCTTTGCTTGATTTCTTCTTCTTTTGAGGGTCTCATGGAGATTCATTGCCCTAGGTAGATGTAGTAGTCTACTTTCTCGAGTTCTGTGTCCTCGATTTCGATCTTAGTGTTCTTATCTCCAATGTAGTTGTTGCACATGATCTTCGTCTTGCTGAAGTTCATGTGTAGGCCGACTTTCTTGCTCTCTTCATTTAGTTCATCTATCATTAGTTGGAGGTCGTGTAGGTTCTCTGCGAAAAGGGCTATGTCGTCTGCGAATCTGAGGTTGCTCAGATACTCGCCGTCTATTTTAATTCCTTTACTCTCCCAGTCTAGTCTTCTGAAGATCATCTCGAGGCAGGCTGTGAAGAGTTTAAGTGAGCTGGTATCACCTTGTCTTACTCCTTTCTGGAGCTGGAAGGAGTCTGAGTCTTTATGTAGCCTGATAAAGGAGCTGCCATGATTGTATATATGTTTCAACACTTCAACATATACTGGATCTTCACCTTGCCGACTGATGGCCTCCATGACCTTATGGATTTCTACTGAGTCAAACGCCTTTTTGAAGTCGATAAATGCTACGGCAAGTGGTAGTTTATACTCTGCTGCTTTTTCTTTCCGTTGATTTATCGAGTGCAGGTGGTCCATGGTCGAGTAGCTTCTTCTAAAGCCGGCCTGTTCACGTGGCTGGTTTTCATCGAGTGTTTTTGTGATTCGGTTAGTGATGATCTTTGTGAAAAGTTTATATACACAGTTGAGTAGGCTTATAGGCCTATAGTTGTTGAGGTCTTTCGGGTTTCCCTTTTTATATAAAAGCATTATGATAGCAGTGTTCCAATCGTCTGGGACTTTACTGTGTTTTAGACACAAGTTGAAGAGGACGGCCAGTTTCCTAGTGATGATTTTACCTGCCTTTCGGAGTAGGTCGATGGTGATGTTGTCTGGTCCAGGGGCAGTTCCTTTCTTCATCTGTTTAATGGCCTCTTTCACCTCCCACGGGGTTACTTTTGGGAAGTCCTCGAGTTGTTTGCCCGTATCTTGCGTATCTTGCTCATTGTTTTGCAGTCCTTGTTTGGACGAATAAAGTTTTTGGTAGAATTCTTTGGCACGTTCGACAATCCTGTCTCTGTCTGTTGTTAGGTTTCCATTTTCCTCGAGTATGCTAGTTATTTGCCTTCGTCCCGAGTTGAGGAGTTTGTTTATAGATTTGAAGCCCCGACCCTTTTCAAGAGTTGATTCAATGACTGCCGTTGTGTATCTCCTTCTGTCTTCTCTTCGTTTCTTCTTGATTAATTTGTTTATTTCAGCCTTTTCAATTTTCTCCCTCGTTGTTGTCGGTGGCTTGAGGTTTCTGCGTTTTTCCATGAGATTTTTAGTCTCATCCGAGATTTTGCTAATGGGTTGTTTGCTCATTGGCTTGAATGTAGAGGCTACTTCAATTATTGATGTTGTCATTTTGCTGCTTAGTTCGTTGATGTTGGTGCTGTCTTGTTCAGTAAGAACTCTGAATCTGTTCTTCAATTCGAGCTTGAAAGATTGAACGTGCTCTTTTGGTATGTTTAGAGGCTGCAGTTTTGTATGGAACATTTTCCTGCGTTCTTTATTGGTGTTTATTTGTACTTTACATCGTACTATTCTGTGGTCGCTGCCTACATTGACTTGATTTAGGATTCGGATGTCCTTGACGATATCGTTTTTGTCCGTTAGGACGTAGTCTATTTCGTTTCTTGTTTCGTGATTGAGGCTCTTCCAAGTCCATTTCCTACTGGGTCCCTTCTTGAAAAAGGTGTTCATGATTTTGAATCTAATAGCCGTCACAAAGTTCACAAGATCTTCTCCTCTCTCGTTGCGTATTTTGTATCCAAATTTGCCGACGCAATTTTCATTTCCTTGTCCTACTTGTGCGTTGAAGTCTCCCATGATAACATTGAAGTGTTTTCTGGTGTCTTGGAGTAGGGAGTTCAAGTCATCATAGAAGTTGTCTATTTCTTGTTGGGTTGATTGCGAAGTGCAGTAAGTATTAATTACGGTTATTTTCTGTTCCAAAAGTTAAAAAAAACAACATATTGAATGTAACCTTTTAAATGCTTCCAACAGAAGTAAAATGGAAACATCTCCAACATCTAAACACATCTATGTGAATTTTGCTATAATTTTTTATGATTTCATTTTTTTTTGACAAATTCCATTCACTTATACACGCTGAAATTAATCTTCCGAAGAAATTCCAAACTTCTTAAACATCTACAAAAAATGTATCAAATGATCGATCCCTGTCCGATGGGACTTCTTTACTCAACTGTCTGAAGTCTGCAACAACGTGTTTTTGCTCCCTCCACCGTCACAAACGTACAAACCCAACACATACATACTACAGACCGTTTTTGTATAGATGCACTCATATTCTATATGAATTAATGCTAATGTCATTTCGGACATTTTGTGAATGATATTGTTGCATATCGTCGATTACTGTATTTATCAAAAACATGGTACAAATTTCCAACCTTGCATTTTTCATTCATCACCGAATCTTCTGATAGGAATTCGTCTGGCAATTGGAGTATTTGTAACAATTCAACTCTAACAGCTAGAAATTGATTATTTTACAGTGTCCAAGATGATCAAAATTTATACATCGTTCCTATTCTTCTTGCTATCATTATTATTTGTAGTATTATTACTATTGATATTATTTGTTGTATAATTATACCCCAGCCACTGTAAACACAAGCAGGTCATTTTCTCGTTATTATCTCAGATATAACCCACCAAGACTATTAAGAGATACAAACTTAAACAAACTCGAACAAGTAGTGGGAACGCTTGGCCAAATAGTTGTGCATTTGAGATAAAATCATCAAACCTGATACAATTATTGCTAAAGGCAACCGGAAATAACCTGAAATTTGAGCAAAGGGGCTAGAAGTGACTTCTGTTTTCAGATTTATTTTCCTATCAATTATGAATATATCATATTGAAGACATAAATATACTATGCATAGTTTTTCGGATATTACCTTTTGGAGACTACGTATATTTCATCGAAAATTCAAAATTGCCCCCATAACTGGTATGAAAATTACAAATGCGATGAATTTGCGTGACTAGTCAGATATGGATGATATCAGTGTTAAATAATACATTTTTATGCGGACTTCGAATTTAGAGCTTAAGAATTGCCCGAAAACTTTTTTCTATCTCGTAATTCAAGATTATCACGTCGTGTGAGAGTGGTTGCTGGTGTTCACACCACAGCTATCTTCACTGTGTGGATGGGGCTTATGATAGTGATGATAGTGATCACAGTAATGGTGGTGTTGGTTATGATGGTGTTGCTTATGATGATGGTGGTGATGGAAGTAGGAGATGATGGTGGTGATGTTGGTGGTGATGGTTATGGTGGTGATGTTGGTGTCCATGATGATGAAGGTAATGATGATAGCAGGGATGAGGACGATGATGGTGATTGATTGTGGTCACGTTGACAGAGATGATGCCGGTGGTGTCTATAGTGATGGTGTGGGTCCTTATGATGATGATGATGATGATGATGACAATGATGATGGTTGTTAAATGGTGATAGTGGTTGTGATGACGCAGGTAAAAGAGACAGAGAGGATCCTTCTAACCACCATCCCCATCACCAATTTCGAATTCAGCATCAAAGAAAATGTCTGGTTCGACGCAGATATCCTTATTAGACTAGTTCACTCAAGTATATTGCAATACAGTTTTCATATCAGACTTGGCACCCATCATGAATTCTGAAATGCCTGCCATTGGCGACTAATTGAAAATTCATGATGGCTTAATATTCAAATTGTTTGGGAACGCCTTTGGCTATAAGTGTAGCAAGTGTTAAGCTTTTATCACAAAATTATTAACTGGCTAGTAATCTTCAGTTATACGTACCTACTATGTTTTTTTTTTCAGTGTAGCTATAATGCTAAACTGGAAGCTTACTTTTATTCGCCAAGATAACCACGGATGTGAATTATTCTTCATCTCAATGAATTTGCTGGTCCATCCGGTGAGAAAGGATGCGCAGAACCCACAGAATTGATTCAATGAAATCTCTAAAAAGCAAAATTTGCTTTCTAGTTTCCGCTTGATATCATAACTATTTTCTTAATAAAGGAAATACTTCGGATCCAAAATGGAGATTCTTTCTATCTGTTCTTTCTTTCTGTATTTCTCTCCCTCCCTCTCAGTCTCTGTCTTCCCCCCTCTCTCTCTCTCTCTATGTATATATATGTTTGAATGTTTGTCTGCATGCGTATATCTGTGAATATGTGTGTGATTGCGTACACATACACAGCCAAATGATAAAAAATCATATTTGTTATAGATAACAAATCTCCATATCAATGCGCGTCAGTTAGGAATATTAATCACATAGATCAAACATAATACAATTAAAATGCCTGTGTCTGTATTTGTGTGCGTTCATGTCAGTGTGCGTTGTTGCATGTGTGTGTGCGTGTGTGCGTGTGTGTGTGTTTGCACGTGTGTGTGTGTGTGTGTGTGTGCATATATGTCGGTATGAATATATAATTTTATAAATGCATCTTCGTTTGTATATTTCTGCGTGCATGAAGATTTTCTGTCTCTTACTGATGAAATCTACATCCTTATATGCATATATGAATAATTGTTACACGTCATTATTTTACAGGTAATTCATCTGCTGAGCAATTTCGTCTTTTTCAAACTATAAATCTCTCCTGTTCTTCCCAACTAATGATGTTAATTGTATTAAGCTACAGCCTCTTCACGGTAACCCCCACCCTCTTGTTTCCCAGATATTCCACAACGCCCCCAAAATATTCATCATCATCAGGAGTGTTTTTCTCTCTGATATCATTCAGTCTCACCATTATCATTCTGAAAAGCACCAACTGATAACAAATTTACAAAGGTTCGATGATCCACTGGCCTTGTTGATTATGTAACGGGTCATATTTGTTTGCTAGCCGATGTTGATTTTTGAATATGTTGACTAGATCCGTGATCTAAACATGCAGGTTTTGTTTGTTGGCACTTGCAGAGATTAATCAGAGAAGTGTTATTATATATAAAACAACTTCTTGTGTTCATTGAGGTCCTGTTTTTTTCTTACCTTGACTTATACATATTTCAAAATCATCAAAACTGACCATATCTGACTAAGATTTTGTCTTTATATGTGATAGTATGTGTTTGGATGTTTTAGAGGTGACACTGTAGACGGGTGCAGCACTTTTTGCTATTCTTCCAGTTACTCAAAGAATAATTAAACAGAACTAACAAAATATCCATGGAATACATCACTCTCGTTGATATCACATTTAGAAATAAGAAATTTAATAATATACATTTAAATAATCATTTCATTTTCTTGGAGAATGAATCATCAAAACATCTCACATAACTTTCATGAGCATAAAAAACATAGGTAAATACGTCAATTGAATTGTTTTAGTGGTCATTTGTTCCTGGTACCAAAAATATACACCTGCGCGTGGCAGACAAACTGTCTTCGACACATGCTAACCTGGCACTTAAAAGTCGACAAATTAAGAGGCTTGAACTGAATAAGTTTCACACAAACGGTTAAGACAGTATTAGAAAAATACAGCTCATGAGATACATCACTTTCTGACATCTTCTAGATGCTGCAGTACATGACGAATGTGTGTCTTGTCCTCCTAGGGGGGGGGGTAATATACACGGACTGGTTGTCATCACTCTTGCATGTTTCTGATTGGAAGAATTAGACTTGTTTCAACCACTTCATGTCGTAAACAACCCCAGTCTCTTTTTCATAAGGGTGTGATGATAGTTATCTATATGATTAATGGAACGTTTCTTCTGCTCCTTCGTCTGTTAATAACGTTGACTTTTCGATGTAAACAATCTAATATGAAATTAATAACAATTTTTATATATATATATATATATATATATATATATATATATATATATATACTCCTTGAAATTTCACTGATATATTCTATCTTTTACGAAAGAAATAGTTTCTTCGCTCAAGTTGAAGCAAATTGTAATCTGAGGGTATTTTTCTCCATGAGTTTTATCACAGTATCATAGACAAAGACAAATAGATTGCACTGTTCATTGTATTAGTAAGATATTAACTTGACACGATTTGGTATCAAAAGCGGGAGACCCGATGATGATTAAACCCACTAGCAAAGGCCAGCAAGATTTATCTATTGTCCACTGCTACACGACGTGCATCCTGATCAATTTTTTCTCATAATATCTATTTACGCAGCAGTTTAGCACCAGACGATCAATAGCAGTAGATTCAATTAGAATCCAACACCCGCTAAAAACCTATTTCACGTTGTATGCCAGGTTGATTTATTTCCACAGTATTCATCGACATGGACGTTTTCTATCAACGCCTCAACGTACGTTATCCCATGGGGATCAAACTCAATGACAATCGCCACCTTGATTAGCTTCCTAGTCATTGTCATATAATGTACGTCATTTTTTCGTAATACTTATCAACAGAGAAGTCTTGTATCAGAGCATTATTCGTGGGAAACCCAATTACGATCAAGCCTACTAATAATGGCCAGCATATTTAATTTGCTGATCATTGCTATATGATTTTATTTGATTTATATTCTTTCATTGATTTCTTCGTATGGTCTACTCGTCATATGGTCTACTCTACTAGTGGAAGAAATGGCAGAATACGTTTGAATTTTATTGGTGCAGTGGTGTAGCCGGGAAGTGTGGAGAGTACGAAGCAATGGATAGGATGTATACTTTTCAGCTAAATTTTAAACACCGAGCTGAAGAGTCCAGTGAAGCAGGGACTAGACATTCAGTGGAATTTTCGACTGAAGAACTTTGAAGAAACAAACACACTGCATTTCGTAAGAGACCTGGTATTCTTTTCTCAATACTTTGAAAACATTTGCATAAATCCAGCGAAAACGAGAGCGGTGGCAGAGAGTAAGTGAGACAGTGAGAATCTCACACTATGTTGGCATCTTTTCGGTAGAGTAAGCTCGGTCTAAACAAAACAAGAAAATCCTACTTTTCATAGAAAGAAGGGTATGCAAATTATGTATCTTCCCCATAGTTATCCATGGATCAGGGGCACGTAACCCAACCGAAAGATTGACCTTCAAACTGAGATACATGCAACATGTACATGAGATCATCATCATCATCATCAGTCTTTTAACGTCTGTTGTTGGACATAGACCTTGCCCAGGATTTGCCACTCTTCTCTATAATTGGCGTTGCGGAGCCAGTACTCCCTGAGTTTGTCTAGCTCGTCTCCCCATCTAATATCCTGGTATCGTAATATGGCTCAGTAAATTAGTGGACTGACAGTAGTCTGAGATATGATAGAAGCAATTAGAAAAATCAAATGGCAATGGGCTTAACGTGTAGTAAGAATGTCAGACAAACGTTGTACATTACGACTCGTATCTTAGTGATCATATGTGAAATCGTGGCTAACAGAGTGTGCTGACTCCGCGACACATATGGCAAAGGTCTGGCGAACCTCACGGAACGCAGCTGTCTGATGAGCATTCACAAATCTCGTACAAGGATGTTTCGCTGATTAGCAGTAGGTAGTGCAGGTGGTCAATTTATCCTTCAACTTTTGTAACCTCTTTTTCTGATAATTTCGACCTTTGTTCCTTCTCCTTCGATTATAGTTATGCCTCGATTATGGCGTTCTGAGCATCTATCTCTTCCAATCGAAAAAATTCTCTTTGCTTCCTTCTCATTGTTTGGTTCCGTCTAATATCAAATCAGATGCAACAGTTCTCTTCCTTTTACTTTTCCTTCTGTTTCATTGTCAATTGATTTGTCTCTGTTTAAGAATCCCTGGACAAAGGGTCAAAAGGTCATTTGCTCTGATGCCAACTGATTTTTTTAAGAGAGACTCAAAACAGCGTTATATATTGAAAATGAACAAGAGTCAGGGATATCAATGAATCCATTAGAAATCTCAAATGGCAATAGGCTGGTCAGACAACCGATGGACAATAAGACGCACAACGTGGATCCCCGGAGATCATAAGTAAAACCGTCACCGGAAAAATATAAAATCACCGAATGGACAAGTTCAGAATATATTCGCTCCACAATGTCAACGTTAGAGAAGTCTGGCGAATCTCAGAAGAGTCCTATCTCCAATGACGGGCGCTAAAAAGATCGACGATGATGATGATGATGATGACGACGACGACGATGACCTTGGGATAATTTCATCCGGTAATCTCTCCGTTTTGTGTAAATCTCAAATATTCATCAATACCAGAGCCAAAATTTTGACTTCCAAAATCCATTCACACACACAGAGGATATTCTTCGTGGGGTCCTAATGATTCCCATATTCCATTTTGCTCTGAAGTCCCCAAAAACATAGTCAGGCCGTTTGAGAACCCACCATCTTTGGAGGACAACCTGTTATATTCTGAATCCGAAGCATGTAAAAACTTCCCTCAGCCTCACACACACCTACACACGTATATTTATCTGCATTGTCTTACATTGCGCCAAACAAAATATTTTTTCAATACTAAAATGTTCAAATTTTAGAATCTTTTATTTTATGAAATAAATCCTTATTTGTGAAATGTTAAAGTTGTCTTAACGTCAAAATTGAAATACTCTATTTTATATATAGTAGACCGAGCTATAACCATATGCCTGTATTATTTTACAAAAATCGTAGTATAGATATCAGATCAATCAAAAGTAGATTTGTTTCCATTCAAATCCAAGATAACTTTGCCAAGAATTGATGAATTTCCCTAGAGGAGATAAAAGAAAAAAAGTATGCATAAAATACAGATGAATAAAAACATTGCAAAATGAATTATTCATTTCAACACGCTGAAACTCTTAAAATTGTGTCGCAGCGATATTCTTGCTATCTTGGTTTACGGCTGTTTGCTCATAACGACTGGTACTCGTTCAATTTAACACAATGGTCAGCATACATTTCTAAAAAAGATTATTGTTAATCAACTGATCAAAAAATCTAAGAATATTTTTCAAAATGACGAAGTGTTGAAGGAATATGAAGAAACAATTCAAAAGCACGATGGTGTTTTTGATGATGGCAGTGATATTTAAAACTTGAAATTCAAAAAGAAAAAAAACGATTTCAATAAAAGTTGATGTTGGGAATTCGTAGCCTTAAAATCTACTTCCTTATGCTTAGAGATATCTGCTTCATTTTATTGCAGTGTGAAATCCTAGACGAATTAATAACTGGGAATGTGTCAGCCATTATCAATTTATGGGCTAAGTCGATTATATTGAATATCAGTCATTATTTCCCAGGAAATTAGAAAGCGCTTGGAATCTAATGTTTTGAAACTTTAAATGCAAAATCCAGGGTATTATCAGGAAATAAGAAAGAGGCCTGTTAATTAATCTCTTTTTTCCCGATTTTGTAAGAGATTATTTTATTGCAACAAATGACAGAAAGAAACCCACTGTGGTTAGCAGATTAGACCTATTGACTATTACTAATGAATTCAGTTCTCATTACGTGCTCTGTAAGACAATCATCAATATTTTTCTTATAGTAGCTTAATTCTGGTATTAAGGCGATGAAAGTGCAACAGAAAAGCGAATCATCGAACAGATTACAAACTATTATTCTCAACCTCACTGGTGTTGGATTTATTTAAGTTCAGTAAACATTGCTTTCGGACAAGGGATGCCTTCATTTAAATGAACACAGGTTTGACCCACGATACTTCGTAGTGACAGGGGTAAAGACAACACACTCATCAGGGCCCACGACCCCAGTAAGCGGGGGCGGGGGACTAAGGAACACAGGCCTTCCACATTTTTGCAAAACCACCTTTTTTTGAAGTTATGACTTCACATCTGATCTTTAATCAATCTCTGTAAACTTATGTATTAAGAACAGGAAGAAAACAATGAGAGTTGTCATTTCCTTAGAACATTATATCTATTTCTTTTTCTAATTAATCATGAATTCTGCATGATTTTAAGAATGTCATTGGTTATCAGGTGTGCAGATAAATCTATAATTCAGCAATATTTGGAAAACAACAATAGTTGGCCTTCATTAAGGACAATGCCATGTTTTCTCTTTTATTCGATCTTTTCAAATTTCCGGAAATATTTCAACCCCTTAACATTGGAAAGCATAAAAATTGATTGATAGCTTCATTGTGAAAAAATGAGAAATGTTGGTCATCTTCACGTTGCATTACATTTGTTGTTTCTTTTTGTTTTGAAGAACTCCTAATGCGGTCATCTTTTCTCCTTTTTTTAACGAAAGATTCACTTTCAACATAGAAGTTTATGATTTTCTATGAAATTTCATCTTTTTCGAAGGAGTTCTCTTGAAGGATTATAAGTATTTAAAATAATCTATGCAAAAAAGAGTTCATCTTTACATCACCCCTTGATACTGGGATTATTTTTCCAATTTTCGAAATCATAAAAACGACATCTATTCTCCAATCTCTTTCTTTTCATTCTCAGTTACTACATAGTTTATGTATTTCATTTATGTTATATATAATACAGTAAAATAAACAATTAAAAAAACGGGGCTATTGCAGGAACCGGCTACCTTCAACGTTGCGATGCATTTACCATCGTGCTAAACAGCCCACCGATGATGCAAAAACCAAGTAACTGCTTTAAAACCCAAATTCTCATTTTGTTTATGCTCGGTCTTTTTCATCTCTTGGCACACGACTGTGTGTTTTTGTATTTAAGAAATGGACATTCCAGATAAGTTTCAATGTAATTTGCCCAAATTTATAATTCATTCCATCGGACCAAATGTGTCCATTTCTTAAATACACAAACACACTCAAACTCACACACACACACACACATATATATATATATATATAGATAGATAGATAGATAGATAAATTTAAAAAATATTTATTTCCCGCTCTACTTTAAAACAATTTAACTTCCAGAGTAAAATGTTGTTTGTATCGAGCACTCTATGAAATAAATCCATTACATTTCAGAAGTTGCTTTATATTATTGATATATTATAATATAATGTTATACTGCTAGCCTGATTTGTACCACATATATTATATATATATAGAGAGAGAGAGACAGACAGACAGACAGACGGACAGACTGACCGGGTAAATGAACGAAATATATTTTTTGCTTCTTCTCAGCATATTCATCACACATAAGTGAAATGAATTTGTTTCGATACATATATGTCCAAAAAACTGTACTTGATTTTTACAAACTGATTTAAAAAAAGTGAGACTGCTAAATTTGTATAGAATCCACCAATCCAATCCACTGCAGTCGTTTGATTTTGATTCCATGGTCTTTCTATAACTGTAATAATAACCTAAGTAAACGTATTCTGAAACCTTGCCTCTTATTTTTATCGATTTTTAGGGGTTGAACATGAACAAAACGGGGTCAAAACTTATATATATATATATATATATATATATATATATATTGACCTTGTTTATATATATATATATATATACAAAAAAAACTTATGATAAAACCAAATCTCCATCGTCTTCTCTGAGGAATTATCATCATCATCATCATCATCATCATCTTCATCATCACCAGTCTCTTAACATCAATCGTTGGATAGAGACCTTCCCAAGAACTCACCACACTTTTCTATTGTGGTTTTCACGTATCCTGTACTTTTCGAATTTATCAGTGAAGTACTAGGTTGGTCTCAGTTACGCATTTGAACCGTGAGGATTCATGTTTTGAGTCGTGATGTCCATCGGATGCAACATGGGTGGCCCGTTATCATTTGAATCTTTTAATGGTTTCTATGATGTCTCAGACTCTTGTCTTTTCTGATTATGCTATCTTGTGGTCTCTCCATCTGTGGTTGAGCATAACTCTTTTAATGTGAACGCTGTAGACCTTTCTTTTGGTTGGTTTCAATGTGTCAGCTCCATAAGTGACTATCTGGAATATGCATTGTCTGTGTAGCCTTTAAGATTGATGCCAAAGTTTAGCCATCCCATAGTGATTATTTGCTTAATTCTGCCTTCTTTCTGGAATTCCAGGGAGATTAGTTGTCATAGGTTGATTTAGTGGTCTATTCTCCCCACTTCTGCGTCTTAGATTTCGATCATTGAGTTCTTTTTTCCGTCCTAATTGGTGCACCTGATCTTTGTCTTGCTGAAGCTCATGTGTTGACTGACTTTCTCACCTATTTCATTAAGTTAATTCAGCTTGAGTTGGAGGTCGTGTGGGTTCACTGCAAAAGGGCAATGTCGCCTGTAAATCTGAGGTTGTTTAAGTATTCGTCGTCTATTTTGATTCCTATATTCTCCCAGAGTAGGTCTCTGAAAATCATCTCGAGTAGGCTGTCGAGAGTTTGGGTGAGTTATTATCACCTTGTCTTACTCTTTTTTTGTAGCTGAAATGGCTCTGAATCTTCATGTAGCTTGAAAAAGGACCCTCTATGACTGTACATATTTTGCAGCACTCTGACGTATACAGGATCTACACCATGTAGAGTGATGGTCTTCGTCACCTTGTGCGTTTCCACTGAGGCAAAGGTCTTTTTGAAGCCGATAAATGCTACAAAAAGTGACATCTTGTATTTTTCTACATTTTCTTTCAGTTCATTTATCGAATGCAGGTTGTCCATGATCAAGTTGCTTCTTCAAACGCCAGGTTGCTCCCGTGGTTAGTTTTAATCTCGTGTTATAGTAATTCGGTTGGTGGTGAAGTTTTTGAACTGTTTTTATATGCCGATTGGTGATGTTTTTGGTGAAAAGCTTATCTATACAGTTGAGTGGGCTGATAGGTTTTTAGTTGTTTAAATCTTTTGGTTTCTTATCATATAGAAGCATTATAAATGCAGTGTTCCAATATTCCAGGACTTTGTTTTAAGCATCTAAGTACTACATTTTGTTCAGTAATTAAATTCCATGATTTTTGGGGTTGTACCTCGAATATCTACGCAATTTTGAAATTAATAATCTGATATCCAGATTCACAACGGGCTCTATTCCCTTCAAGGAAAAATGTATTCTCCAAAATGAAAAGATGATTACTAACGTGTAACTGTCCAGAAATTTGTTTGCCGACATCTGCTTGCTTGCACTCTTTAAATTCCATGAGCTTGGAGGTAACAAGTTTTGTTCCAACAAAGAAAAAATATATTCATGAAAATGGAAAAGAGATTATTTACGCTTATTGACCGGACGATTGTTGGCCAACATCCTCTTGTTTGCACTGTCCAAAATGTATGAACCTTGGGGTTGTGCCTCGAATATATACATACTTATGAAATAGATAATCTGATATCTAGATTCTCGACAGGCTCCATTTCTTTGAAATAAATATATTGTTTGAAATGAAAAGATAACTGTTAATGTGTTTTAGTCCAAACAGTGTTTTAGTGCCGACATCTGTTTGTTTGCACTGTTTAATTTCACAAACTTGGGGAGTTGTACCTCGAATATATACGCAATTTTGAAATGGATAATTAGATATCCAGATTCGTGACTGGCTTCCTTTCCCTGAAGAAAAAATATATTCTCCAAAATGAAAAGATAATTATTAATGTGATATTGTCCAGAAATTTGTTTGTCGACATCTGCTGCAATGTTTCTCCGATTTTCACAAAGTCACGTGGCATTGTTTTCTTTTCTTTACTTTTTTTTTTCTATGTACAAGTCATCGGAGGAAATTGAAACATCACCTGATTTAAATCAATACGTTTCTGCTCAAAACTGACCGAATGGATTCGTATGAAAATCAACCCCATAGGTATGTGACAGTAAAATATGACACCTGCCTTTGTAATCATCATTGTAAAAATAAACTGCTATCTCTATCATCAAGAGTCAATACCTTGCTTATCACTGATCTGTCTAAGGGACCGTGGACATAAATTAGATTGAAGAATAGCAAACAGGTGGGTAATGTCAGGCTTAGATGATATGACATTCATTCTCTAACTCATTGTATTATTTTCCCGCTGTCTTAAGCGTTCCGTTCCAGTATATATCTTTAGATGATCGTGATACTCAGAACAGTACACACACATATACACACGTATAGATATATATTTGTTTGCGTGTGCAAATGTGTGTGTGTTCTGGCGATAAACTACAATAAGGACCATTTGGCTCAGCTGTGCCAACAAGGCCACGATTGTGAAGCATCAAAGTGTTGTGAATTCTCCTCATTGTCTCAGGGGTCTGCAAGGCAATCTTGTTACCTATTGCTTTGCTCAAGACGCCATCATTCAGAATATCTCACTATCTTCAACACTCTTTGATAGTATCTTGGACGTCAATGACGCACAAAAAACCTAACTGGGGATTTACTCGGCTGATCTAAACCAAAATAGGTATTTATACCAGGTATCATGTGGGCATCTTGGATACAGATTATCCTAGCATCATAGCTATTCGTCTAAAAAGATGATAACTGTTATTTTTGTCGGGTCAGGCGATGGGTTACGGAAGAAATGGTTGAATAATGGGACGGATCCAGGATCGTTTTTCGATTTAGGGATTTTCTTTCAATTCATGTATGCATTCACTCATTCGTTGGTACAAATATCTCCAAAGATCATAGAAGAACCCAAGGGTGATTTCATGGTAGCATAGGGCATGGCTGAGAAGTAGTTGATCGATTTAGGGGGCAGATCCAGTAATCTTTACAGTTATCAACCCAGAATCATTTTGTGGACTTGCAGTCATTCATTTTTTTATTGACAAAAGTGTTGCTCGGGATAGACATTCTCTGAAAGATCTAGTATTTCCGATTCAATATATTTCATCCTATTTTCTCGGAAAACTATGATTAAGCAAATGTTCCTTGTTTTATCCTAAGTATTTCCAAATTGTGGAATTTTATCTTGTTAGAAAGTATTTCCAACATAACTCGAAGTCATTAATTCAACAACATCATTTCCATCATTGGCCCTGCAGTCTCTGTACATGGACCTTCTCCATGATTTGCCAAAACTCTCTATCATTGGCGTCATAGAACCAATCTTTATATAACCTGATAAAGGAACTGCTGTGTTGGTGGATACATTGTAAGACTCTGGAAAATACATATACGTGTACACCTTGTCGTATAATCGCATCTACGAGAGTTGAAAACCTTTTTGGAGTCAGCATACATTTGGCTGCTTTCACTTTTAATATAGATACCAAACAGACATGATTGATGGCAGATTATCTCCTCCTGAAGCCAACTTGTTCTCGCAGTTGGTGTTCATCTTGCGTTTTGGTGATTCGGTTGGTGATCACTAGGGTGGAATTATCGTAGATGTAATCGAGTAGGTTTATCAGCATGGAGTTGCTTACATCTTCCAGGTACCTTTTTATACATTAGCATTATGATTGCAATGCTCGAATCTTCGGGGACTTTTTGAGGTTTAAATTGAATAGAATGGCTACTGATGAATTTTTTTTTCAGTAAATCGATGATGTTATCTGGTCCCAGTGCCTTTCCTTTCTTTCCTTCCCAGAGAGTAACTGCTGGAGAATCTTCGAACTAATCCGTTTGTGCATGAATATTGCAATCATTTTTTTTATGTTCTTCGTTTGAGGTAATAAAGATTTTGGTCGAAGTCTTGGGCACGCTCGACAATTTTGACCATATCTGCTGCAAGGCATCTACGAACATACTAAAAGTTTGTATTCTTCCTGTACTTGGAGTTTTCAACAGTTTTGGTGTCTAACTTTTAGAGAATTCTTTCGAAGATAATTCTTGTATACTTTCTTCTGTCTTCTCTTGGTCACTTTTCGATTGTTTTGTTTTGCTCAATCTTCTCTCTTCTTGTAGTCACTGGCCTGAGACTTTTGCGTCTTTCTATGATACCTGTTGTTCCCAATGAGAGTTTACTGTTTGTGGCTCGGATGCTTTGTAGCTGGAACATAATTCCAACTCCAACTAGAGAGGTTTGTTATCCCTTTGCTCTTCCGTAGTTTTTGCAGAATATTTTTGCTCTTTACTATGATCGTAGTTTCTTTAGGTCTTTTTATCTCACTAATACCGACAATTTTCCATTTGATGTCATTTACTTGATTTTTCCACTCAGATAGGTGCATGTCTTTCAAGTTCGTTTGGTTAATTTCTCCAAATCTGAGGTGTGTTTTCTTAAGGTTCATCAGCCTTGATACTTGTTTGTGTCTATTACATTGGCTAAACATGACTGGTATGAATCTATTCAGACCTTCAAAAATTTACTTTATATCATATCCAAAAACACATAATCTGTTAAACATCTCTCATCATATAAACTGGCTCTGTATCAAACCTGTCTTCTTATGAGTCTTGGGACACTGAGAAAGATTAAGAGGAATTTCAAACTTTGATTTAAAACATAATATACTTGCTTAACCATCAGAATACATTTTTTCCATTATTTACTCTCGTCTTAAATTTTTGTAGATTTTCCCATTAAAGCTCAAGTAAGGCCATCAATCTATGACGGTGAATAATCAGAAACAGATTGAAAGTAAAGGTTTAAATCACCGTGTGAATGTTTTTTCTCACTTTGTTGTGTTGGATAAGAAGAAATAAAGAATACATTTTTCAATAAATCCATTTCGACTTTCTCTCTTCCCTGGCATGCTTAGGATCTTTGCTACTATATTGTATATATATATATATATATATATATATATATATATATATATATATATATATATATATATATATATATATATATATATATATATATATCCGTAACAACAACAGTCGTAGGTCCACTGCTGGACAGGAGCCTTTCCCATCTTTAATGATTGCCACGATTGTCTTAACTCCCATCTCCCTAGAAACCGCTCAATTACACCCACTTACCTCGTGTCTGATTCTTTTTAATGCATTTATTGTCCAATGGGTACCATACATTTAACTTTTTGTTCCACTTGTGATATTTTCTTGCAATGTGTCCATCCTGTGTCCATTTTTGCTGCTTGATCATTTGTTTAATATCTTTCAGCATTGTCACCCCATGGAACCATGTTGATCTTTTTTTATTTCAAAGTTATTTCTGGCATCGCTCTTTCCACGGCTCCCCCGATCCCTTTCCAAGCTTGTTACATGTTCGTTTTTTCCCCTCATTTTCATGCTTTGCACGTATAAGTCATAGCTGGTATCATGTATTGAACAAGTGTTCGACTTTATGTCTCTATTCATGCCATATCATTTCCGGCTGATCATGATGGGTTGGTATATTCCGCTCTAATGGATATGATTGACTGATATAGTCAAACATACACCGAAACTTCTTCTGAAACTTCACTCTGTATATTTATTGTCTCTCTGGGACTAGATCGTTGAACATCCCGTTTGTTTTTGCTCTATTTATTTTCTCAACTCACTTCCTCATATTTGTTTCCCCTATTTAGATCGCTCAACATATTTTGTGAAACTTCCAATGCTTCTGACGTAATGGGAAATTTATCAGCGAATCTTGAGAGGTCAAAATGTTCTTGTCCTACGTTTGCTCTCCTGTCCTCTCATTCAATTCACTGAAAGTTGCTTTCAATATTTGCTGTGAATAGTTGGTTTAGATGAAATTGTATCCTATTGTCTAACTTTCAGTCTGATGATGGTAGTGCCGTGTTCATTTATCAGGATGATTAGTGTGTAAACCACATCAACGCCTTGGTCTTGCATTGAGAAGGATACTTTTCTATTATCTAATAACAGGTAAACCACATGTTTTATTGAATTGTGTTACTTGGCGATCACTTGATCTAAGGTGCGTGGGTTTTTTTTTTCAATGGTCATCCCTGGAGTATGCTTGTTCGCGTGGTTGCTTTTTTTCTAATGTCTCTTAGCTTACTAGTAGGTATTTTCAAAAAAGCGTATTGATGTTACGTAACGTAGGACGATAGTTGCAGAGGTGACGACTATCTCTTCTCTGAGGGCCTGTACTATAATCTTCATGTTTTCCTTTCTCTTTTCCCTGCATTGTTCTTTTATCTATTAGTTTGTGTAATTCCAATGGTTTCGATCAGTCGTTTTTGGCTCTTATCAGAATATTCCTACTTCTTTTGATTAAGTTAAATGTTGCTTTTGAGTATCTTGTCTTTTGTTGCTTTCATTTCTATTGAATACCTTTTGTTACCCTCCCCTTGAATATGTTTGTTATATTGTCACCTGTCTCTGGTGGGTTATTTTTGATGTTCCACGAAGCCTGAAATCTGTTCTCTATCGCCGCCCCCAAAGTGATAATGTTCTTTACCTCCGTCTTAAAAGGGTATGTGTTCTTCTTCAGAGTTATTTTGTTCATTTCATCTCGTAAATTCTATTCAACACTACACGATACCATTTAATGACCATTCCCTATTTTTAATATATTCAAGACGATGACGTCATTTATTTTACTGATCTCATCTGCAATCATTGAATCAATTTCGTTTTTGTTCCGGGGATATGTCAACATTGCCTGCGAACTGCATATAGTGAACACAATTAACAATGATATCATCAGAACAGACAGACATGCAGGCAATCTCACCTTGACTCAAGGTTATCTTGACTTTTATTTTTTTCAAAATCAAGAAAAAATACCCATGAACGCAGTACAGTATATATATATATATATATATATATATATATATATATATATATATATATATATATATATATATATATATATATATATATATATATATATATATATATATATATATGTAAGATCAGGGGAAATTCACTATAATCATGGCTTATCTATTTTTCGAGATTAGTAAACAAAATTTTGCTCCCGTATAATGGAGTTTAAACTTTCAGTTTAATCACACTTTGGATAACCTGATCAAAGAGTGTTGATAAATCGATATGGAATGAGTTGCCTTCTCTTGGTTTGGTTCAAATTCACAGACCACCCTCTTTCAGTGAACGTTGTGATGATGATGATGATGATGATGATGATGATGATGATGATGATGATGATGATGATGATGATGATGATGATGATGATGATGATGATGATCTTATTGAAACATAAAGAAGTAGGTAAATACTGTATGAAATTCACCGAAGAGTATTTAAAATTTCTATCCAGTGAAGACATGAAGGTAATGTATTAACAGTGATATTAGAATATAACTCATTATCAAAAGAAATATAGGAATGATATAAAGAGAAATAATGAGATATATCACAAATTATTAATTAGTAAAATTTGCCCCTAAAGGTAATAACAATAACGATGTACGATACAATAGAAAAAACAATCGAATGATGCAATGAATTACGGTAAATGTTATAATGTAAATTACAAAGATTGATAAATACCAAGTTGAGATCAAAATCAAGAAAGAAATAGTCAAGTAAGTAAAATAAAATTGAATAAATTATATTATGATAAATGTTAACTATTCAACAATTATGAAAAAAGATATACATAATTAATCATGGGAAAAATCTATGTTATAATTAAGAAATAACTGATTAAATATCTAAATGAATAATCAAACCAAAAAAAAATTGATAAAAACTGAAATAGGTATGGATGAATAGGATGATCCCAGAATCCAGTTAAGATTTGTAACAGCATCACATGAGAATAAAATTAACACACACACACACAGACACACACAGAAACACACACACACAAAGGTTGTTAGAAACAGCAAAGTTGACGAGTGAACAGTATCATACATTGTCATATGGCATGGAGAACTAATTAAATTTTGGATCCAGGGATTATTCATTTTTCGTGTTTTTTCCCCACGAATTTCTATATTCGCTCTTTCCTGTCAACACAATATTCCTAAAAGTTTCCAATGCATTTTGATATGATTTCGTAGAAAGGTGAGTCACCTATTAGAAGAGATGTATTGAATTCTGGGGTTATTTCAGACATTTGGTTTTTAGAATTTTGTTGAGGGGCATGTTTCTTTTCCTCCTTACATTTACATTTCTGTATTAGCTCCTGTTTGTCCACACGATATCTGTTAGGTTTTCAATGAAAGTATATCAAATTTTGTTGAATAATAGGCAGTGCAATGAGGAATAAGTGATTGAATTTTCGAATAGTCGTGAGGATTTGTTTTTTATTAATATATATTTGTTCGTTTTTTGTTCATACTGTTCTATATCTGCTCCTGTCTGTCAATATCTCCAGAGATTTTCAATGAGTTTCAATTAAATTCATAGAAATGTTGGAGCATGTGTCTAGAAAGATACGAGAAAATTTTGGGCTGAATTCAGGAATTCGGACTTCTGTTTTTTATTGAGAGGTGTTGCTCCGTTTTTCTTCCTCCCTACATTTCTATATTCCCTACTATTTGTCTTGACAGTTCATTTCGAATAATATCGATCAAATTCTGTGGAAAAACGGGCCATGACGTGAGGAAGAAGTGATTCAATGTTGAGGTTAATGTAGGAATTTCATCATATACTGTGTACAGCTATATGGAAACATCCGTAATTCATGAAGTATGTCTGTATTAAAAGCTTCGTAAGCAACTTTGGAAACTATACCTTTTCAGTGGCCAGATGGTAGTAAACTCATAAATTCAAAATACATAAAAACCAAGATTATAAAGTCCTGCAGGGTACGTATTTCTACTCATATACATATAAATACTTGATTTTATTTTTGAAAAATACGTAAAAATACGTGCACATATATATATATATATATATATATATATATATATATATATATATATATATATATATAATTACAAATGCCAAATTTGAAATGATTTCCCATCATTACACAATGAATGTATCATTTGACATTGGGAAAAGAATGAACAATGAATGAAAATAGGGCTGCTGCTGGAATCAAATTTGCAAAGACGAAGGTAAAAGTATTTCTACGCATATATGCAAATATGTGTATGTTTGTATGTGTGTGTGTTCATTAGTCAATAGTTTTTCAACAGATTTTATCTCTACGTATTCGCCATCAGCAAATGTCATGTTATGCATTCCATCCATCCATATGGTAAGTGAGACGCGAATATATGATCTTATTTTGGTATGGACATGTGTGCAGGTACGTGCCAGGAACTTCGATGTGGTTGTTGGGATAATTTTATTCCGTTCAACAAAGAATTAATTTAATGTTCTCAAGTCTGACAGATAAATGTAATCGTTCTCACGTGTTTGTCTTCTTGACATTTTAGGCGTACAGGCTTTCGAAGATTAGAATCGATTAAATTCAGTCTATGAAGTGGAAAATTTCGATTATCTGTATTATTCACGTGAAATACGTGGTGTCATTAATCTTGGCATTTGCTAAATGTGATGTAATATTTATATAAAAGAGAAAAGATTGACGATGAATTTATTTTCAAACATAATTCAGTCTTTGTCAATGCAACGAATTAAGTGGTCAGCATCCATCACATGGATCGAAATTTTCAAACAGAAATCCAGATAATCTCTAAGTTACATGATTTGGCAATTCGATTCTTGACATTAAAAGACAGCCAATATTTGGAAGATTTGGGCATTTTGCTTCCCTTTCAGAAAACAGTGAAATCCAAGCATCTATGTAACTTTCTTTAAATGAGACTTTTACACCGTTTAAAGGTAGATCTGGTCCCAATTTGTTGGCCATAATCTCGCTCACGGGAAGCTGAAATATTGCATAATGTTGCATCTTCTCTTTGATTGATTTTCTACCAACATATTGAACCAAATAGTTTGCACAATTTTGTTCAGTGTTTTCTTCAGTTCAATTTGTATTTTATTATGGTACTATACGTAAATTTTCTCTCGTTGGGATCATCAGTTGTTTACCATGTAACCGTTTCGAGAATTCAGGTACGTTTGATTTTTGCTGCTGCCTATACCTTCAATTGCTTTTCTCTACGCTGTGTAGACCAACTGGCATATTCACGAAGTGAAAACGGGTGGTCCATTGAGAAAGAGTTTGAAAAAAAATGACCCATTAATAATTATTCTGTCGAACTATGTATCCTTTCACATCCAATATATTTGTTCGGACGGCCTCCTTTTGAATACAGGTTCGACTCCTGCTGATGTCCATTTCTTTAATTAAAAGTTCCCAGCGTGTCTCCATTGTTGTCGCTTAATTACTTTTTTGATACCCTTCTACTCCCCTCTTTCGTTTGGATCCATATTGATTGTTTTTTTTATTGCTAAGAGTTATTCAAAGTCAAAGAAATCTTCATTCCATAACCTAATATGCCAATTGGTTATCGAGTGCCTTCCTAACTTTCCACATTTTGCATCCGTATTTCATAGATGGCATGATACATTGATTGTATACTTGACATTCTACATTTGCTCATTTTGAATATCTGGATTACCACCTGCAAATGACTTTGAATCAGAGGTCAATACCAACCGTCAATTCTATATAAGCACCGGTGCATAATAATCCGGGAGAAGGTTGAACCAGTGAAAAGGAAATGGACAATAGTATCTCCGTACAGGGGTATATCACTAGGAAGTCAACAGTCAATGACGTGAGTTAATCGGAGAGAACAAAACATTTTATGTATACATTAATTCGAAGAAGCACTTGAGACAAGAATAGCGAAAGAACGAACACCAAGTATTATAAATTAACAAGTATATGTGAGATCGGGAGCGTCTTTTCAAATTAGAATACACTTGTCTTGGATGACCCAACTAACTCCAGACAGGTCAAAAATGCCGGAAGAAATTTGTTCTTGATCTTCAATCACAGTTACTCTTCCCCTCTCTTATTTCCTTCCCTTCCATCTCTCTCTCTATATATATCTTTAATATATACACACCCATATATATATATATATATATATATATATATATTGGAAATTTACTTTATCTTTCTGTCACGAAATTTTCTCATGAAAATCGCATTTTGCCATTTACCTCCCAAATTGGCAGGACACTTCAGGTAATTTTATGAACTAGGAATGCATTTTCATGACTATACAAATGGGGAAAGTTTTGGCATTAAGTACCGGAGACTAAAACGGCAATAGTATTATTGTCATTTTTCACGTTACTTAAACTAAGCAGTTTTACTACATCCCCTGCATTTTTCTGGTAAAGATTCAATTCTGTTTTCAGTATCTATATAATTTTACCAAAATGGTGATGAGAAAGTCTAGTCGACAATAGCCACTATCAAGGTTGTTATTTCCAGCTATATGGGGCCTACAGTTATAAAACCATGAGTTGCGTAATGATTTAATGTTTTACTGTCCTTGGCTTCATGCACTTTGGGGTCATAAGTAGAATGTATGTCCCGAGAATCGGATCCTTCTTTATTCAACTGCATTGAAAACGTTTGATAAATTATTTCCACACCCACACCCACACCCACATATATATATATATATATATATATATATATATATATATATATATACATACATATAGGACATAATGTCATAATACTACAATAAGGAAAACAACACCAGTCAAACATACGACCTAAGGGCCCTGCTCCTGTTTGTGCCACTTCAGTTGATCATAAAATGCAAATTTGTGGGTTGAGCGGGTTACATCGGTCGTGAGCAAGTCAGTTGGGAAGGTGTTATTACAATGACTTTTTTTTTAACTTATCCAACTCTAAATCATTTAGTTGATCAATTTTTTGCATTGCATTGGTATTAGTTTTATCAAATGCTGTAAGATACTGAAGAAACCTCACCTTTGATCACTCTTTTTACATCCCTATATAAATGTATATTTGATGCACCCTGTTTTTCTTGTTTTGCTACATTTTTTTTTTACAATTTGTTTTTGCTTTTAAATCGAAATTCTGGGATATCAATCACCGTGATAAACAGAGGTGTCCAATCTCTGATATTTGATGACCACACCCTTCGTTTTTGAAGGGTCTGAGGGTTTCACCGGTGTAGTGTTTTTAGCAATTGATGCAGCTTATTGCATAGACTCATGTTCCAGATATGATTCCATTGTGCGATTTTTTTCATAAATTTAATTATTCTGGAGGTGCTTTTGGTGATGTTTATTCACAGATTTCTAATTAGTTCCTAGCTCCGGGGTAAATAAGCTTGTTGGCACTGTGATATGCCTATCTCTATTGTTTTGTTTTGCGTTTCAGTTGTTTTCTTTATCTTAGTTTCAATTTCATTGGATTTGTGGATGTAATGAGCCCTTTCCTTGTGCTATGCATAAAGGGGTGGGAGTACTGGAAAGTTCTGAAAGGTGTAGTTGATTCATTCTTCATCCAAATATTGATGACTACAGATTCATCTCAATATTGGTGGATGTCAAAGTTCAGCTCCCACAGAGGTACAACCTGAACAACATTCGAGTTTACACTTCCACTCCCAAGCCATCGACGGTGGAGTTGGACAACATCAACGAAGATTTGAACTCCATATACCAAGATACAAGGAAATATTTCAGAAGTCCAAGACATCATCACTTACTTTTGATTAAGGTTATGACTTCAAAGGGCAACGACCGAAACCCAAACATAAGGACATCACCAGGAAAGCAACACTATACATCGGCACGTACACTGTCAGAACACTCTTCACGGACCAGCATCAAACTTATCTTTAAAATGAAATCAAAAACCATCTAATGGGACTTTTTTGTGATAATTTTCATATCTATAATTCTCCATTAGATGATTAAATTCATAAAATTGATGATTATATGTACCTACATTGATTAGTACTTATACTTACGTAAGGGACACAGCATCTATTTGCCTATGAAATTTTGAATCACAACAGAACTCATTAATCTCTGAGCTTGACCATGTTCAAAAGCCAATAAACATATAAAATAGCTTTAATAATTAAGAGAAGTAACTTTAAATACATATTTCAATCTACCGGTCATAAGTAGTCAATAGTGTAACTTATATAGTTAAACAATGTATTTTAACATCAAAACTCAAGTCAATATAAATATCTGGAAAAAAGGATGCTAAGAAAAAAGATGTGAACCATGGATCTAATAAGAATTGAAAAATATCATGCCTTGATTTCAGCAAGATTGAAGAGTGGAATGTTTGTTTCTCTATCTTTGGAGTGGTGGAGATTGATTATGTTTATCAATTTCGATAATTACTTTTATCAATTTTTTATGGTCATTATTCTGATAAGTATAACATTTGAGTTTTTGAGATATCATAGAATCAATTAGAAACTGATAATGTGCTCACCATATTACAAGAATGTCAAACGACCTGTGGACATCACGACTACCAGGGGATGACATGCAAAACTCTGACCGGCAAAAAATGAGGTGGTGTGGCTACTTTTGTTTGTTTTGTTTTTTTGTTTCTTTGGTGTTCATGAAATGAACCCGTTCGCTGTTGTAAAATTACCAAGATCCTAACCTCTTTCTTCAGTATTTTGTATTGGATCATGTCAACGTGACTTCCATCACCTTGTCTTACATGAGCGTAGGAGTCTCTGATAATGATGCTGGGAAGTTCTTTGGTTTCTGGAGTATTATTTTGGGAGCGTACGCTTAAATGATGTTTGAGAGTTGTAAGGTGACACTTGATACGCTAACTGAGATAGCTTTGAATCCTTCAACATTGTCTGAGTTTTTTTTATATATATACGTAAGAAAGCTAACTCAGCTTTGTTTTTCTCTTTCTTTTCCGGAGCTCTGGAGGTGTTAACACTTAAGTCCTATTAGTTATCTGCAGAGATTTCTCATTCTTTAATACTGATAACGTTTTTTGATATTTTTTTTTAATGACAATTCCGAGATCATTTAAGCGCACACCATTGTGTAATGTTTTTACCTAGTAACATTGTTTTACTCAGTGACGTTTTTGTTTGCGTTGTGAGATGGTCGCCTTTGGAGCACATAACCCCCACGCAAAGTTAGTGATGTTGTTTGACCGTTTCAACTAACTGACCCACTAGGAATAGCTGGTGTATTTTGATGGTATGATCAATGGAGAGCATTATGCCATAGCTCAATGCATTGGCCCATGACAAGCTGGTTGATTGGTTTGATCTCAATCAGAATAACTTCAGAGATTTACCAGTATCTGTATTCAATTCCTGATGGGCACACAACATTGATGTGTATGTTGTGCAGAATAACCACTGGGCACAGAGTCGTCGTTCCTTCTATCTTGTGATGGGACCTGGGACTACTTGATAAACATTCACTTGTTCTTGTCAATTTAGATGATTGTGATCCAAAACTTCCTCGTAGGATGATGACTTCTGAAATCATACTTTGAATATTACTCAAGTATTGGGGATCTAATACCAGAAGTCTGACCTGAGAATAGCAAGCTATTTTGCCTACCTCTCGAACCAGATACGTGGCTGAGATGCAACTTTTCAATCAATCTGAAGAGACTTCGAATGTGGAAAGGGGCACTCTCTTGTCGACAGTGAGACCCCAAAGAGTCACCTTGTGTATCATGTGACCCTCTTATTCAAAATAACTGAACCTAGGTATCATTTACGTTTCGTTTAGATTTTGTAAAGATTTGAACTTATAAACAGCTCTTTCGGGCCTACAGATATATATATATATATATATATATATATATATATATATATATATATATATATATATATGTTTTTGTGTGCGTGTGTGAATGTGTGTGTGTGTATGTGTGTGTGTGTGTGTGTGTGTGCGTGTGTGTGTGTGATGATAGATGCATAGAAAGATCGAATTGTAATTTTAGTACCAATCCATTTATTTAAACAATGTCATCGGATTCATAGAATTATGGTTCATCATTGAGAGTTATCAACTCTTCCATATTTCACCATAAAACTTCGTCTGGACATGTATGTTCGTGTTTTGTGTGTTTGTGTCTATTTGTGTCTGTGCATGCGTGTACGTGTTTGTACGTGAGTATGCGTGCGTGTGTGCTTTTTTTTGAATTAATAAGTCTCTTAGAAATTATCCATTTCATTCAACCGCTGCGTTCCTTTATAGTGTTGAAATAATTGCGGGCATCTTGGAATATGGAGTTAAAATTGCAGCGAGTTTGATTACAAAAAGGAAATATAAAATCGAATCAGTTGGTGACTTTTCGAATGCTGAACGTTGCCACTGATTATGCGACCTGAAATGGCTCTGAATCTAACAACTTTCTCTTTGAGAGTTTTTCCTTTTTAATAACAAAGGAACTAACTCTGCTTTGTTCTCCGTAGCTGTAAAGAAGATAATTGCTCTTTCGTTTAATTAGTTCTTCTCTGGTGACTCTCATTATGCTGATAATTACAGATTTTATCCGTGCCAAAAATAGGACGTACTAAGGGGAATTTCCAAGGCATTTTTGCCTCATCTTGAGATGCATTTTCTCAACACAAATGACCATCACATCGAATATAGTTCAAATGCAACCAACAAATATCTCAGAGTCAGTACTTTCTATAATTATGAGACAAGCTACACAAAAAGAACGTATCAAACCCGGAAAAAGAGCTGATATGAGCTTATCGATTTTTTAAAATCAGAATTCTGATGGCCTTAAAATTAAAAGGAAATTGCTCGTACATAAAGAATTCCCTTGGTTCTTTGTTATCCTTACCGCCCTGTGATTCCGTCTCATTTGTACAATCAATTTGAACACTTTCATTACCTCTTTTATTGATAAGAATTTATGACCAGGTATACAGAGATTAAATTAGATATGGAGGTTATATGAACTAGGGGTTTTCTATGTTGAGTGTTTGGGTATGCTTTCATGGAGGCATTTGTTTTTAAGTAAAGTAAATACATGCAAAAAATAAAGAGATGAAGTTTACAGGAGAACAAAACCTACTTTTAAAAATCTCTGAGTAAGTGCATTTGGCAAGGTTGATATATTTCACGTATTTAACACAAACAGAATTTTGCTCACTTGTCCAGAGGTTCAAATGAAGTTCAGTATCTCCATCTACCTCTTATACTGGCAAAAATATATGATATATATATATATAATGCATTCTCCCGTTAGTCCGCTGTGGAGTTGAAACATGAGACGTATCCTAAAGATCGAACCTTAAACTGAGAACCATACAACACGTAGGGGAGAATCATGCTCAGCATAATGTGGAGGGATCAGAAGATGGCACATTGTATTAGAAGTAAAAAGTCCAGGGTATCATTGAATCTATTAGGAAACTTAAATGGCAATGAGCTGGTCATACTGCAAGAAGACAACCACTAAATACAATGCACCCCATCACAAGCAAAATTGAGTCAACGATATATAAAACAGCAAGACAAACTACATGACTTTTGAAAGCATGGGCTCGGAGGGGCAAACTAAAGTGAGCTCTGGCTCATCTTGGGAGAAGGGTTATGTCACACAATCTACTCTAAAGATACAGAATTTCATTCAGAGATAGATGGGATGTACCATAGAATTCAGTACATTTTGGCACCTTCTAAGATATACCATTTTTAAATCAAATCAATGTAAGAAGTTATCATCGATTGATAAGATATAAAATTCAAATTAACACCAGGAAAAACGGAGGAAACTATTCTGCAGCAAACTGCAACCACATATACCAGCGTAAAAAGAGAATTAAGTTGATCCCCAAAGCTAGAACTGAAAGACGGACACAAACTTTTCACCGAGCAAGAACATAGCATGAATAGGCTCAACAAGAAAAACAACAAAACTAAAATATAAGATATGATAGATGACTGATGCAATCAAAAGCATTCCAAAAAAATGTTGGACCTTCAAATCCATTAGACAGACTTTTATCATAGTATCAATACAAATATTCAGTGAGCTCAAAAAAAGATTCGACAAAAACGTTCAATCCTTTCAAACAAGAGACACAGAACACTGAGCACTTTATAGTTTTATCCAATAGTTCCCCCCAAAAAAACAGTGCATCATACCAATTTCAATTATGGAGCTAAAAAAACGACCACATATATCATGGGAACCTTTGAAAATCTCAATTGGCAATGAAATGGTCATATCAAACAACCATAGGACACCACAATCTCAAAAGTGGATCCTAAGGGATCATATAAAGAATATGACGGTCCGGCGAAGCAAATAAATTCAGAAAGTATTTATCTTAAGACGCCCATAATGGAGAGGTCCGACGAATTTAAGTGAAAAGTTTATGTCCAGTAACGGATGCTAAAAGGCTGCAGCTACTGATGACAATGATGATGATGATGATGATAACAATCATGATGGAGCTCTCACAAAATTTAGATACCAACCGATGACAGTGAATATTTTACATTGACATCCTTCCTTTAATACTCATGTTTCAAATATTTTTAAAATTCTGTCCATGAGCATAATCTTTCCCAGAAGAAGGTGAGCAATAGACACATTTATGCAAACATGCATACGTACATTAACAAAAGGATTATATATATATATAATAAGATTATATATATATATATATATATATATATATATATATATATATATATATATATATATATATATATTCATATATATAAAATTACGTAGTTTATTGCTAAAGTATATTTTCTTATCCTTTCCGTTTCTCCATCTGTAATCGACCAGCAACGGACGAGAATAAATTGCTCATGTAGTCTGATAGCTTGATCACTCGAATCTCTTAATGCCAGTGGTACTTTATTTTGAAATAAAAATATTGGATTCGTGAGGCCTTCCAGGCAATCAGCATTTGCCTTTGTTGCAATCCATCCTGTTGACAGCACCACCTAACGTCAAGAAACAATAACAAGAAATCCTTTGTTCTAAAATTAACAGCGTTCATTTACCCTCACCAGGTCTGACTTCCGATTGAGCCTCGATCATCCAAGGGGAAGAAATCGACGGATAACAAGACACAATACATAAGCATAGAAAAGGCATATATATATATATATATATATATATATATATATATATATATATATATATATATGTATGTATATATATATATATATATATGAACAAAGGCGTTCCCCATCACCTTCCATGATTATTCTTATCTATTCAAAGTCTTACCGCAAAGCCTCTCTATGTCATCCCTTTATTTCATGTCTTGTCTTTTCCTACGTTGTCCTCTGTCTCATAGGCATCAGTCGGTTAGTCTTGTACCCTATCTGTTATCACTTCTTCCAGCAAAATGCCCATCCTATCCCAATTTTGGTTTCCTAATTATGTATATGACGTCCTTGTTCATTGTCCCCTCTCTGATCCACATTGATTTTTTCCTATGAATTAGAGCCCTCCTTATTCTTTTTTAATTTCCATGTTTCGCACCCATAAAGTCATAAGTTGTTTTATGCATCCATTGTATATTTTGAGCACATTGGCAAGGTATTATTCGATAAATCTCTATTCATACCGAATTGTAAACACAACTTTAGTTTCTGATATGTGTCTCATCCGAATCTTTTGTTTGTACCCTCATTTGATAATTTTGTCATTTCTATTTTTTAGGGCGAGCATCTGTTCCTTGTCAACATGATCTGCTGCTCAGGGGTGTTTCAAATTTTCCTCTATATTCCTCCACTTTTAATGTCACTTTAGAGTATTTCTCCATATTATTGTTTACCT
Organism: Thysanoteuthis rhombus; assembly: GCA_963457665.1. Lineage (NCBI taxonomy): Eukaryota > Metazoa > Mollusca > Cephalopoda > Oegopsida > Thysanoteuthidae > Thysanoteuthis > Thysanoteuthis major. The sequence goes on along the minus strand of OY735209.1, from coordinate 37,835,228 downwards.
TCGTATTGACTGCCATAACTGCTGTTTCCTTATTTATATCCCACTGTCGCTACTCCACAAGGCTTTTTGTTCCTTTCACTTTGAGAGTTAAATTTAAATCAGCAAGTTGCTTCCTATGTCGCTTTCTATGTATGCAACATCCAGGATGACATTGATCTTGTCAGCTATTACGTATTGTGTGCTTACGGCCCTCTGGCTAATCATATACACTCGTCTCTCGTAGAAATTGACTGGCAATTCTTCTCTCTCATTCCCCTGGCATATTGCATATTTTCCTACATTAGATTTTTCAAACTTTCCTTTGTCTATTTCAGCATTGAAGTCTCTCATGGGTATTGTGTAATTTGTCTTTTCCAGATTTCATTATCTTACAGGTGTCGTCATAAAACTTGTTCAATCTCCTGGTCAAAACCATCTACGTGTAAACCTGGATTACGTTTTGCTCGGTCAGTCTGTTTTGTTTGATATGCAGTCAAAATCTACCGTAAACGCTGCCAGCGATGTTATTACTAACTACAAACCTTACCATACAAAATTGATTATCCTTTTTCCACTTATAACAAGATATATGATTACTTATCTTCAGCAATGGAAAATTTTCGCCTTTTATATGGGTTTCACTGATACGTACGGTATATGGGTTGAGGTGGTTCAATTCCATTATCAATTGATGTACACTGAAGATATGTAATACATCGAAACAACTGTGTGTGAATGACACAATAATTAATGCTCCTCTATTCAGGGTTGAGCACTCTTTAAGTGAGGTAACTCATCCATTGTAAGCTTATGCAATTCTCTTCCATGGAAATAGAGCACTCTGATGGATGGGGAGTTTCAGCGTAAATATGAATATATCACTTAAATTCAGCCTTACTGACCACTCAGTTCCGTAGTCCAGAGGTAGGATATCGGGTCCGATGTGAGGGTTTCAATTCTGCCACGCAGTACTGGATGGGTTTTAGTCCATAGCCACACTGAAGAGAAGTAATACATCGAAACAGCTGTCTGTGGAGGACACAATAATATATATATGTGTGTGTGTGTGTGTGTGTGCGCGCACGCACGTGGGAATGCATATGTATGTATGTGCATGTGAGTGTGCGTGCACATGTGTATGTGTGCATGTTTATATGTCTGTGCAGATCATCTGTATTCGCTCTGCTGCATGGCCAATAAGTATATAGATATTTTTATATGTAGCATGATATTGACAATATACAAAAATGTGCAACAAATAGACACACACAAACACAAACACACTCATATATGTATATATATATATATATATATATATATATATATATATATATATATGTGTGTGTGTGTGTGTGTGTGTGTGTGTGTGTGCTTATGTTTTTATAAAATGGAAAAATACATATGTATGTCTGTGTTTCTGTATAAATAAATAACAATATTTACATGATTATAAATATTTGATCCGCTGACATTTGTTTTGCCAAGTTGGATCAAAAACCATACATATTCAAGATAATGAAGTGTTTATCTTTTCGAACAGACAATCATGTATGACGATCAAAAATATACTTTTGCATTCGGCATTGAAAACATTTAAAAAAAGGCTGAAAAAGTCAGCTACCTGTGTTTGAGCCAACATACTGAGCCAAATCTGTCTTTCGATGATAAGCAGCAAGAAGTTTGGTTAATCTATATTTATTAAAAAAGGCAACAAACCGAACGTTCGATTTCTTTTTTTTTTTTTTTTTTTTTTTGTACAACGTCGTTGCATAGCTGAAAACAGTGCCAAGACCGTTTTTACTAAACATTTACCGAACGATATTACTATGAACACATAATAGATTAATTTCTATAAATACAGACATGTTAATGTAATTGTGTTCATAGATTTTCTGATCTATGTATAGACTCACAAAGACAGGTATCACAAATTTCACGATATAGATGTAAACGGACTGCAAAATACATATGAATAATATCATGTAGATGGGAACAATTTGAAAAAGACTCCTACGGTAAGATAGGTGTAAGTGCCCTCTGAGGATTGATAGTGCACTGCTTTATCCTCAAAACCCCTGTTTGAGATCGTGTTTGTCGCTTGGCTGCAAGCTGAGGGCGATGATTAAAAGCTTCTCTTGTTGGCAATTACCTAGTGTAGCGAGTCTGATCCTCAGCGGTTCTTCATGATAATGAACTTGTATTGTACTCAAATGAGGTTTGTAAACTTGTCTTTGAAATCATCAATGTTTTGAATTCGATTTTCACAGATTCTCTACAATTATGGCCTTTTATCCAACTAAAGTTAGTGGATACTGTGCACGCTGCACGCTGAGTGCTCTTTGTTAAGAACTCTGTTAACAAATATATACATTGATGGAAACATAGGTATATGAGAGTTCCCGGTCGATTAGGATGGTTATAATTATGGTTCTTAAATAACAATAATTTGTTCCTGTAAGGTAATTTGCTTCGAGTAATGCTTAACAAGTTTATTTGGGTGGTTTAATGAGTTTGAACCTCACAGGTAAACTATATTGCAACTTTGAAATAATGCTAAGTTTAGTTGATTCCGTTGGTTTCCAACTCTAAATGCATCGTCAATGTCTCGCTGGATTTGTTCCAAATCAGGATGCACCTGAAAACCTACGCAGGGAAAGAGATAACGGAGGGGTGAGGGAGCAAGCTGGATGGCGTCACAGTTCGAAACTTCGATCGAAATTTAGAAATGATAATTTTAAAAATGTGTTTGTTTCAAATCCCAAATCAGAAACTGTCCTTGTTTTGTTATTGAAATTCCAAGGAAAAATAACAACTGACGTATGCTACTGACACTCTTCGATAAGGAGTTCTCTGCTAGTGATTATGATGATTTATGCATCCAAACGTACACAGGTTCAAATAATGCTCCTGTATTCAGGGTTGAGCACTCTTCAAGTGAGGTAACTCATCCGTTGTAAGCTTACGTAATGCTCTTCCACGGCAATAGAGCACTCTGGTGGATGAGGAGTTTCTGCGTAAATGAATATATCCCTTGAATTCAGCCTTACTAACCAACCAGTTCCGTAGTCTAGAGGTAGAATATCGGCCTCCGGGTCCGATGTGAGGGTTTCATTTCTGCCTCGCAGTACTGGATGGGATAAAGTCTATGGCCACACAGAAGAGATGTAATACATCGAAACAGCTGTCCGTGGATGACACAATAATATATATATATATACATAATGCCTATAAATCAGATAATTTTTCACACGCACTGAACTGGCTCACACACATTTCCGCATACAATTAAGCGTCATTTGCTCGCTGAGGATATCTCGTACGGGCCTTGTTTTCCTGTGTCGTTGCAAGTAATTCCATGCTAGTATTATATGTAATTCTTTGCTGTTTATGTGCAGCTGTAAACGCGAGGCGGATCCACAGATTTTACCAAAGGAAAAAATTACACAAATATCCAACATCATTACTGCAGCCCCTACCCCCCAGAAAAATATCCTTCCTATTCTAACTGCCTGTTAGGTACATCATTTTTGCCCACTGCGTCATTAAAGTACACACCTGACACAACATTATCATCAAAAGTGGACACAGAATACCCTACGTGTCATACCCATTCCACTCAGCATAGACAGACCTGCAAACTCAGTATCATGCAACGTTAACATGAAAGAATCATGCTCGACCCCATGAAGAGTGATCACAACACAGCACAGTATAACAGACGACAAATAGGAATTTTAGATAACATGGAATCCATTAAAAGACCCAAATCGTAATGATCTGGTCATGATGCAAGAATATCAGACAACCGATGGACATCATAACGCAAAACATCGATCCTCAGATATTACATGGCAAACTGAAGCAGATAGAATATGAGATGGGAAGACGAAATAGACAGCTTCAGGAACAATTGGCAAATCCCGGGGAAGGTCAATGTCCAACAACGGACAACAAAAGAACAATGATTATGATGAAGCATCAACAACAATTTTTTATCGTGCATCATATTACCAGATGTAATCTGCAATCGTAGATTTCGATTGTCTAAATTTGAACGAAATTGGCAAGATCGAGAAATAGCTGATCCTATTGGCCAACCCTTTACCCAGTCTTTTGCTAACGTTCTCAACCAGGAATCCTGGGCAATGGCTGACTAGTTGGGAGGTAGAGTAGTTGATCTGCATCGAGTTATACCATCGGGGGTGACACTGAGATCACTCCTAAAAACTGTTCTTATAGTTCCCTGGTAACTTTTCCTTGTACAGACACATCCGTCTGTCCACACATTATATCCAAAAGTACGCAATAGATGTCAATAAAATTTTGTGGACTAATGGATGATACGGTAATTAAGAATAGTTTGGATTTGGAGCGGATCCAAGGATTTTTCCCATTGAGATAAATGTTTCCTGCTTTTTGTTAAATTATCCATATGATTATTTGTGTCACCAAAAGTTCCCCATGAGGCAGGACGATATGGCTCTGAATAAAAGATCAAACTTCCCGGCGAAGCCATGCAATCGTACTCTCGTAGTTATACGTCGACGCCAAATATCGCCAAAAAGCTGTCAGTCCACACAAATTCTCCAAAAGTTTACAATAAATTATAATGTAGATTTTAGGAAAGTTTGAAAATTGGCTATGGATTCAAATTTCCGGGCAGATCCATGCACAATCACCTCCCCTACCAATGATGTTGGCAGTTGTATGCACTACCTGAGTGCTCTCTAGTTTGACTGTATTGTGATTGTGAAGATACTGGATAAAAAACATTGTCATGGTGCCCATACTTACTTTTTCACATCAATTCATTTAGTTAAAGCAGAAATATTACAAACTATCGGTAAATAGAATTGTTAGCGAATGTAGGTATATGCTGTAACATTCAACAATATTGAAAAATTATGATTAATTATGAATAGTTATAGTATAAGATTAAATCTCCTCAAAATCCTCGATATCATGGGAAGAGAACCAATTCAGGCAAGAAGTGGGCTGCCCCAACTATAAACCAACCACAAATGTCAGTCAGGTTTTTATCTTGTCCCACTCTCTCATTAAAGTTCCCAGGTAGGCCTCTCAAGCCATATTTCATCGAAAGGCCTGTATATAAACACACATATATATATGTATATCAAGTGAAATGAGGGATTTGATAGAAGTGATCAATGTCAGATCACCCATCATCTCGTTGGACATTTCACGATTATTTCGAAATCGCACAAACAGAAAAAAGGAGAACAAATCTTTATCGAATCCTCAAAAGAAGAGAAAGCAAGCGTACAATCACTCTTAAATGCCCAACTCATCTTTCAAGGAACGGACAATTTGATCAACTCTAAAAAGAAGGGTATGTAATCAATGTATCCTTTCGATAGTTACTTATGGAGCTGAAATAAAACCTCACCAAAAGACACTAAAACTGAGAAACATGCAACGTGTACAGAAAGGAAACATGTCGACCTCACACGGAGAGATCTCAAAAAAGCACAGCATTTCAGAGGGAAGACAGGGGGCAAGATATCATAAAGACCATTGAGAAAACTTAAATTGCCATGGGCTGGCCATGATGCAAGAATATCTGACGAATGCTGGATATTCCGATTCAGGATGTGTACCGCAAAAATCATATACGAAAACGCAGCTGGCAAAAAATGGCGTTACGAATTAGACTATTTCAGAGACTATTGGCCCTGCGACGTCTACGACAGAGTGGTCCAACGAATCTCGTAATACGTTCATGTCAGTCGATAGGTGCTAAAAGGCAGGTGATGACGATGGTGATGATGATTAACCTCGGAGGTATCCTTGCTGAGATGTAAAAACGGCATTCATTTTCACTATCACATTCTCATGGAAAATCTATTTATTTTGTAATTTTTACATGTCCTAAAACTTGCCCTATCGTAGAGCTTGTGTAGAATAGCCATCCTTGACTGTGAGTAAAATCTGTCAGAAGAAATGATACAATTTAAATGAGAAATGAACTTGGTACGATATCTTATAGTTTTCCTCCAGTATTTTATTTAATGCATACCAAAATATATTCGGGGCTTCCAAGCGCAAATAATAATGCAATTGAGTCATTGATTTGTATTTGTCATACAATACTATGTAGATATACGAAAATACAGTGAAGAAGATTCTATTAATCCTAAAAAGAAGGGTTTATAACGAAAGCATCCTCCCAATAGCCACTTCTAGAGCTGAAACATGGAACCTAACCAAGAGACAGATCTGCAAGTTGAGAACCATGCAACGTGCACATGAAATAGATTATGCTGGGCCTCACATTGACTGACCACGAGACAGCACAGTACATCCAAGAAAAGATGAGAGTCAGGGACATCATGAAATTCATTAAAAAGTTCAAATATCAGTGGGCTGGCTATGCCATGTTGCAAGAATGCAGAACTCATGATATGGATCCCCCAAGATAACATGCGCAACTGAAGCCGGTAGAATATTAGATGGAGAGACGAGCTAGACAAGTTCAGAAAGTACTGGCCCTGCGACGCCTATGAGAGAAAAGTGTGGCGAATCCTGGGGAAAGTCTATGTCCAACGACGGACGTTAAAAGACTGATGATGACGTTGTTGATGATGATGATGATGATGATGATGATGATGATGAGGATGAGGATTCTTTCTTAAAAGTTGATATGTTTAATAAGGATCGATGGTGTACAGACAGGAACTGCAAACTTAAGGAAGTCTGTAGAATATATCTTCAATATATGTAAGATTCTGGTAGCAACAAAAGCAAAAAAGAAAATTATCGATAATAATTGTCAAGAAAACTCTTAGAATCGACGTCGTACTTTAAGAAGAAACATCCGAAAATGCAAATATTGGTTCTTCTTAGTTTTTCAAGAAATAATGAGGATACTCCACAGACCGTTCGATAACCTTTGTTGACTCAAGCCAAGGCACATAAGGTGAAATCAATATAATCAATGAAAAGTACTTTGAAGTTCAAAACTGATGTATAACAAAATCTATGCAATAGATATAATCCTTCCTATGAGACGTAGTGCGGTGCCAGTTCAAGCTATTGCAGGTGGGGTTTAGTGGTTACTGTACAGACTTGCGTTTCTAACAAAGTTTTGATTTAGAATCATTCATTGCTTGTTGAAAACTTAAAACGTACTAATTAAAACGTACAATATGAGATAGATTCT
>OY735209.1:37810569-37823069 GCA_963457665.1 Thysanoteuthis rhombus | reverse complement strand
CCTCCCCAGGATTCGCCAGATCCGTCTATAATGGGCGTTAAGGAAGCAATATTTGCTCAACTTGTCTAGTTTGTATCTCTGTCTTGCATACTGCCGGCCTCAGTTTAGCACGTGATATCTTGGGATCCATGCTTTGCGTTGTGATGTCCGCCAGTTGTCTGCCATTTTTTCAACATGGCCAGCCCACAGCCATTTGAGATTCCTAATGGATTCTTTAATAAGCCAGATTCCTCTCTTGTTTTCTGTTGTTTGTTTTTTTTTTTGTTTTTTTTTATTTCCAATATCATATTGTGCTGATTGTGAAGGATATACCTATGTAAATGCATTTTTGTCGACCAAATTTAGATGGAGATATAATTTGTTATCGTGAGATGAGGTTGTCAGACCTTAGCAACAATAATATTCACTCCAAAAGATCTATGTTCAAGTACGATTTCAAATATAAGACGCTGTGTGTAGCGTTGCCAACTTTTAATGTGTCCAGATGAACAAATTGTTGTGCTTCAAACGGGTTGCCTGAAATGGAATTTCACTTTAAAATGGAAATCTTGAAGGCTTTGAGTCGAGAAATAAACAAAGTGGTATGGAGGAAATATAGTTTGAAAAAATTTGTGTCAATCCTGATACAAACAGGGTCCGATCATAAAATAAACAATATAATTTATTTCCCCCTCTTCTCTATGCAATGATAATCCTGCATCTTTACGAGAGAATAGACACAGCATCTATATCAAATGCACATTTGATTCAAACCAACACTATTAACGTCAGTTCTTCAGAAATACAGACATTGTCATTAATTCCCTGACCTATAGCTAAAGAGGCAAACAAGGAATCGAAACCCATCCTCCATAAATTCTATTCAACGTCCATTTCTCCATGTTGTTTACGCCTCAGGTTATGATATCAGCACATACACACTACTCTGTAATTAGCGGATGCAATGACACACTCATAAAAATACACGTCACATCACTCGAACACACAATCTATCATATCAGCACATACACATTAACACGTGTCATTTATATACACCATGTGGCTTGACTAATATCTAATGTCTGCCAAAGGTTTCACTTATTTCGATATTTGATCCAGACATCCTCAGGCCCCTTGACATTAACCTCTTCGCGCCAATAAGTCTAGACATCTATGTATAAGAAGCTAATATCGCCAGGAAGTTCACATACTTGATCTTTCTGGGTCTTCTGGATTAGGGGGATGGTAATACAACTGCAATACACACCAATGCACACAAATCCGAACACTGGTGCACCAACACCTTCAAATGTCTCCCAAAACACGTACATATATACTATCACGACTAAAGTCCACGCACACATATAATTAAATAGAGTAACGTGAACAAAAACGCAATTCATCCCGCCAATATTCTAACAGATCTTGCACAATAATAACGTCAACAAATATTTGAAGAGAATGCTACGGCACTGTGAACTGTTCAGCGTCGATTCAATCTCTTTAGGTTATTGAATATGGAGACCAATTCTACTTCTAAATTCATTGATAAGGCTGAAGTGCATTCTTACCGGGGAAGAACTATCATCAGTAGTGGTCAACACCAATGGGTCATGAATTTTCCGGATAGATAAAAACTTCAACAGCGTCCACATCAGGTCATTCAGGAACAATAGTGAGGGTCAAGAAGTTGGAATAATGGAAAAACAATTCTGTGGAAGGTTGGGATTATGGATTTGCCTAAAGATGGCTGAAGAGAGTATATCATAACGACAAATATGTTATCGTTCAACCATATTGTAAAAGTCAGAAAATGTATTTTTTGTCAAAGTCAAATTTAGGGGCAGTGAACTCTTCAGTGTTTGTCCATCGTGTCGTGTTAGACCAAACGTATATCCGAAATCGATATTTGCAACCGCGTAATTGCTAGGTGACTTTCCAACCGTCAGGGATAAAATGACAAGTGATTTATATATATATATATATATATATATATATATATATATATATATATATATATATATATATATATATATATATATATATAATGTTGCAGTAATTATGTTCAGTCAGAATACAAGCGAGAGTGATTGTTTCACTCTGATGCTGTTATGGTTGACCTGATTTTTTTTTTTTTTCATTTTCACCTAATACACCTGACGAACTTTTTTTTTTTACCAATCATAGTTCTCCTCTGCAGAACGTCCTAATAATGGCTGGCGTTTTACAGCGTTTTACAGCATTTTGTCGCGTCTTTTCGTGTCTTGTTGACACTTATATCGAAATATCGTGGACATTTCTTTTTAGATTCGGGGTTTTGTATCAGTACGATCATGAAATTGAATATTTCTGATAACGTGAAAAAATCCCAAGTTTTTGGTTCTGCTTTAAAAAATTAATTCCCTTCGATGATAACGTCAAACCATCTTCATGATTTCAAAACAAAATTAATTACAAGTTTTTCCATTTCTTGAGATAATGAGTTCATTCAGCCTCACCCATATTTACTCGTCCGTTAATGATATGTTTCGTTAATGATATATTCCTTAACGAAAACAAAAAAGAAAAACATTTTGAAAGTAAATATTACTACCGTCTACTCTCTAGCATGAAAGGCAGAAGTTCTACACAGGCAAAACAAGAATGGCGTTCGTTTTATCTTTTATGACAAATTTATGATCTCTTCCGACGCCCCTTGTCACATCATTAGGAACTCCAGAGACGAGCAGAGATAGTAGACGAAATATTTTGTTGTAACACATGAAGTTATTTTTTTTTGTTTTGTTTTTTACATTATAGACAATGTTGCTAAAACTGTAGAGATTTGCCTGTGTGATATCTACGCATATTCACTGTAAATAGAGATATTGTTTATTGTGGGAGGGTTTTGTACCTCAGAGGCCTCTCCAAAAATTTAGTCTGATTTCAAAATCCAATTTCAAACGAGGGCAAACTGGGACTAAAGATACTGGACTTTAACAAATTATTTGTGATGAACAATACTACTATCTGTTAAGCTTTGTTTCACTATACTGAAGAACGGAAAAACAAATAATAAACCTCAGACGACATTCAATCCTGTTCTTGATTAGGAATAATAATCAACAACCGTGGACAAAGATCCCCAAGCAATGGCTCGGGTACTTTCTGGGTATTTTAGATCTGCAAGATCAACTTCAATATTTAGGGCGGATCCAAGCTGTTGAGCATAGGATCAACGGGACTATAATCCAAATTTTGGGAAAAAATATTTTCCTTTGTGAGTATCCCGCTCATTTATTCATTTAATGATTTATTTGACTGACAATTTTTTCTCAATCATTATTTTTACACACATGAAAGACTATGTAAATACTTGCCGATGCTAGATGAGATAGTCAAGGGATATATAAAGAACTGAAGCAGATAAGTAGAATGGTTTACCTTCTCGGATCGGGGGTTTAGCTAGGGATTTTCGGGTGGTAAGGCCTGGTTTCTTTTGGAGCACCGTCCAACATTTAATTACAATTGCAAAATGTCAGTTGAGATGCTGTAAGCAAACAACAATTTGTAAAACACATGAAAGTCATGGTGACGTTTAAAAAAAACACATCGATACTTCCTATTTCAGTTAAGCGTCTGCTTTTGTTTTTTAACCTCCATTGAGGGACAATGTTTCTCTCCATTTCTGACCACTTGAAAGCTCGGAATAATGCCCCCATTCAGTTTTATTCCTTATGGCAGGAGAGGATACTCTCCAATTACTACTGAAGTGGACAAACCATGTCCTTTCATTATTGACCCTTTTACGAGAAAGACGATTCCCTACATTTTTTACGGCTCAAAGGTGAAAAAAGTATCTCTCCAATTTCAACCCTTTCAGGTCGGCAAAAACCTTTCCGTCCAGAAATAGTCTCCACTCACTTTGGACCGACGAAGCAAAGGGCCTTTCCACTTTACAACACTCGAAATTTCTTATAAAAGCTTATGAAATAAGAAGGTATGAATATTAGACGGAAAGAAAGGTTCCACTTTCGCATTATCGTTGCAATGTAAATAGGACCTCATCCACACACCGAAATTCCTTAGAATTCTTATACAGAGATAACAGAAATACTTGTCTATGCAGGTGCGAAAATACTAAAACCTTCGGAAAGAAAAGTTTCCCTTCACTTTTGGACCATTATTGACTCTTTGGAAGAGGGAACAGTCTCATTTTTGCATGTAAAAACACATATTCTACCGTCTAGAACCCTTACTTTTTTCCCAAAATCACCTTTCTCAGTGTTCATGGCAAATAGATTTGATTGAGCTATATTAAGGGTTTCGTTATGTTATAGCGTGACGGACAATCAGACACTATTCATATATAAGATATATAATATTAGAATATCTTGAATACATACGAGATAAGTATCTAGGAGTTTGCCTACAACGCCCTACAACGTACCTGAACATGTGTTCAGCGTAACCAGATTCGGCATGCCCTCTCAATGGACCCACATTTTCCTTCCAATGTATATTTTTCTTTTTATTTGAGATTCCTATTTAGGATATTGGGGAGTGCCTACTTTACTAGGTGGTAGGGTCTTTCTTTTATTTTGTATATGCTTCACATGTCAGCTTGTGGTTATAAACATGAAGTTAGAGTCTATTGTGTGAGTGTTTACATTATGAGTTAGTGGTTGTTCTTATCAGTTTTTGATATGTATTCTCTGAGAGTGTTTTATCCTAACTTAAATTTCTTAAATTCATTTCCCCTGGCTACAATCCGTTTTATATGACTTTAGTGGGTTGTTTGGTCATATTGGGTTTGGTCTACTTCCTCCTGTATAAGTTAATCATGTTGATTGGCTTGTTTTTTTTGTTATTTTTTTTTTGTGTGACTATGTAAATAAAACATCTATGTTAGTTATTTTGAATATATCCATATGTGGGTTATTGAGGTTTTTTTTATTGGTAGAAATTTTGAGCGGCGCGGGCATTTAAATGGTATTTCAATCTTTCTGTTCAATAATTCTATTTTCATGTTTTTGTGTTCTATTGGCAAAACTAAGGATATCAAATATTGTATTTAAGCATAGATGGCATGGAGTATCAATATTCTCGAGTATGTGTGTTAGTTTCAATATTTTCCATTTCATAGTTGATTTGAAATTGCCATCTTTCAGTCTCTAAAAATAGGTCGATAGTGATGTAGTTATTTTATATTTTTCATTAGTAAAGGGTAATGTATGATTGGCTAACCTAAGTTTCAAAGGTATTTTCCATATTCCTACATCATTTTTCACTTCTAGGGATTTCTCTTTGATTGATATTTCGGCTTGATATACGATATTCGATTCGAGATATTTTATTATGCAGTCTGGCAATTTATTCTTCATTCGTTGGTAATATTTATGATATTCATATTGTTATGCCTTGTGATGAGTGCGTTAAAATTTTTGAGGGTTTTTCTTTTCTCCAGGTAGTTCCTGTTAAATATCTTACTCAGTGGGTTGTTCCGTGGGAAGTATTTTTCTACGAATTGGATGAATATTTTCCTTGGTTAGTTTTCACTTGTAGGTTGAATGATGGAGCACACAAGATGGTTTTTTACCCAACTTTTCTGATGTTGCTTTGATTTTTGTCAATGAAATTTACTTTGTTATCATATCTAAAGTTAATTTTGGTTGAACTGTTATTCTTTAAGGCTTTAGCATGATCATTTCTAGCCTTTTTGAATGTTGTTTAATTAGAGAAATCATATATCAGTCTGATTTCAATAGATTACGGGATCTTTTTGATGATTTTGTTTGGGTTGTCCGACCTAGTATTGATATATTTAATGACAGTACTGTTTTTCTCTACAGTTCATGTGTGAATGAAATATAGAAGATTAAATAATGTTCATATGCAGGCTCCGCTCAAAAATTCTATGAAGAAACATTCCATGATCAGCCACGTATAGATATACTGATAATCAGTAATATGCACATCTTATTTATAGCCACTTCCAAGAAGAATGCGATCAACATAGTTACCTTTGACAAGAGAAGGTTGACAACACCCAATAAAATAAAACAACTTACTAAGGTCATGTAAAAGGGATCATAGCATCAGAGATAGATTCAAGTAAAAATAAAACACTCCCATAGAATACATAGAAAAATCTGATAAAAACAACCTCTAACTGATACCCCTGGTTTGCAATCCAAAACCACCAGCTGACAAATACGACCCACACACGAAATAAAAATAAACCCTACCACTTAGTGAAATAGGTATCTCCCCCAGATGTATCCCAATCAGGGATCTAAATTTTAAAAAATGGACGGAACTTTTCACCTCAAGAAGTCAAAACAGGACAAAAACAAACGTGTTTATGTAATGAATCTTCATTCCATTATACTCATACAACACACACACACACACACACACATATATATATATATATATATATATATATATATATATATATATATATATATATACACACACACAAATATATGTATAACAGTGTGTTGTGTGTTTGTGTTCGTCTGTGTATTGCTGCATAACCCAAAGACGTGTATTCAGTCGGCTACTATCTATTAAAGGAATGCATGAGAGAAGAAATCAAAATTTATAAGTCTACCGTCGTTTAATCTTTCTTAAGGAACAAAAATTCTCCTTTCATTTTTGACCCCGTAATGGGTTTATTTTTTTTACAATATGTATGTAGACGGAAATTAAGGCCCCACTTTCATATTATAAATAGATTGTAAATAGAAACCCCGTTGTAAGGCCCTCAAAAAGTGGTTCTCCTCAAACGTATCAATTTTAGAGCCATCTCCTATATCCATTGATTATGCAGGGTTTTTTGGTTGAGGTGTTCTTATTTGAGAATATTCTTTATAGCATGGCAGACAATATTTCAATCAGAAAAATCGGACGCATTCCACCCATATAAGATAAGTCCATGAAAATAAAAATGTTGTTTACCTTTTTGATAAAAGGAAGTACGGAAGACTGTCAAAACTCCTCAATTAAGAAGTTGAGAAAACGTTAAAATAAAGTGAAATATTATTCTTTGATATTTCTTCGCTAACTTATATATTAGGCATATGTTCGGTGTAATGAAAAACAATTTTTTTCTTCCTGGAAAAGGATTTTTGGGAAATCTGAGGGAAAAAGGGATTTCCCTGATTGCTTTTTTAAATTCCCCCTTTAATCTTTCATTGTTGTACAATTTTGTTTTTAAAAAAACTACCACTTGTGCAGTGCTGTGGCAGCTGCCATTGGCAAATTCCAAGCAGACGGCAAAAGAATGTATAGGGTTTAAGAATAGGTTTAGTATTAGAGTTCGTACGTATGGCCAATAGTTAGGTTAGGGTTTAGGGTTAGTGGTAAGGGTCATACTTGTTTTGGGGGGTTGGAGTAAGTGATTTGAATGCCTGAATGTAATTTTCAGTTCTGGTGAAAAAATCCTTGTAAACTGCAATGGGAAAATAGATGTAGTCGCAATAGGCTTACCACGATTTGATACAGCATTCCCTTTTTTTCTGGCAAATATTTGCCATTTTCTAAAAAAATTCTCACTTTATATATAATATAATATATATATTATAAGAAAATTCAATTCATGTCAAATTATCCATTTTGATTAAATATATCACTTTATTAAAACATTTACTTCAACTTGATACTTTGATCACTCCATCACTTATTATAATCAATCTGCACTTAATATTAACCCAGAAATGTAATCTTTGTCAATAAGAAGGATGCAGACTAATGCTGAAATTGTGAAGTTCAAGGCTTGGTGTGCCAATACCCCCAGTTTGACTGGGAAGATAGTTTTCAACTTTTATTACCTCTCCACAAAGACTATTTTTTATGAGTCATTGGCCACCGACAGGGGAATAGAAGGTTCCATGGGTAGAGACAAAAAAGATTGAAAACTCACGGAAGACGCTTGGAAATCAGTATAAATAAAAAAAATTCTCAGTAAATGCTGAATGTGTGTTTCAGAAGTCCCAGGAAGACCCATTGAATCCGCCCCTGGGGATGTCGTCCTGAAGCAATAAAGAAGGTTTGAGAGAAGCCAAATGATTCTCAGATGAACTTAATCAAATGTTCCATCAGAGTTCAAGGCTTCACACCTATCGGCTGTCTATGTTTATGCTTAGAAAATTGTGATATGAAATCTTGCAATATCCTTCAAATGTATTAAGATTGAAGTATATGTCTGGGCATACGTATGAGTGTTCAGTTTTGTTGAGAGTGTATATTGGTTTGAAAAATGAAATAGCTCTAATGGTCGCTGAAAGTTATAGATGAAAATATAGAAATTCATCGTGTCATTTTTGTAGCGCTGAATTCCTGGCGCAGAAAATTACTTCGCAATGCTACAGATTGAGTTACCTTATCCATACTTTAATAGAGGTAGATTGAAAAGTTGAGAGTTGTAAATGGACGGGCAAGGACCTAATGTTGAGATGGGGAACTTTAAAATCTTAGAATACATGACTGATTTGATTGCCAACGTTTCTGGAGTTTTGGTTGTAAAGGTTTCTTTAGAGAATGAAAACTTATGAGTCATCCTGTTGCTTGTCAAATGGGTCACTTCGGCTTTTGACTGACTAAGCCGACATGGACAGGGCGAGAAAAGGCGAGGAAAGATATATAAAAACCAAATTTAAAAGGTTCCATATGGTGGTCCTAATATAATGGCAGCCATAAGTTTGGTGAATGTCCTGCCTAACTGAAAAGAAACTATAAGTTATGTGTTGAAGTGCAAGCTGATATCTGCAGTTAATACCACCAATATATTCAATCTTTAAATATTTACACAGAAAAAAACCCAGGAGAGTCAACTTTTGGACACAATTCATAAAAAAGAAAAATTAGCAGCTATAGGAATGCCGGGATTATTTACATGTGGATCATTACGATTGCCAAAAGTCGATGTATTCATGGGATCGGCTCAGAAAACGCTCACCGATCGTCTTCCAAGGATCAGAGTATATAATGTGCGCTCATTGAAAAGTATTACACAATATACATATATATATATATATATGAATATTATGACTTATGAATGAGGATGTCACCTTTTTTATCAATTCTCAATTATTGCACTTGCATATATCTCACTTTAATTTTAACTGCACATCAAACATTCATGTAATTAAACACGATGGGTAACTGAATTTCACGTTGACACTTGGAATATGATTCTTATCAAATTCAGTGCAATTATTTTGTGTTAGACCCAGTGTGAACATTTTTGGAACATTAGGCCTATTTACTACTGGATTCCAAGCTCCAAACGAAAAAGAAGTGATAAAATCAGTCGAGTCATCTGACGAACTACCACTCTGGTTAAGACCACAGCGCTAAAAATGGGAAAA
Organism: Thysanoteuthis rhombus; assembly: GCA_963457665.1. Taxonomy (NCBI): domain Eukaryota; kingdom Metazoa; phylum Mollusca; class Cephalopoda; order Oegopsida; family Thysanoteuthidae; genus Thysanoteuthis; species Thysanoteuthis major. Next base: position 37,813,737 of record OY735209.1, on the reverse strand, counting down.
TACTCCCTGATGAATCACGATCATCACGATGGCTCGTCACGCTATCTCATATTCTGTTGTTCGTCGTGTGGTTCAGGCGTTTTATGACATTTTTGCAAAATAGCCAGCCCATTGCCTTATGAGTTTTCAGATAGTCTCTATGATATCACTGACTTCTTCACTGTGCTGTTTTGTGATCACTCAATAAGATGTGGAGCATTATTATCTTTTGTAATTCATATTCTTGACTTTTCTTAGGACCCCCTTTACCTTGAACATCGGATACAAAAATAACAGCTTGGCATATGAGAACACACGCAGTAGACCAGCATATGACTCGACAATCGTCCGAAATGGCCACATGACCTCACTTGCAGCACTCAGTGACTTGCTAAAAAGTTAGAATCTTTATTCGTGCTAAAAAACTTGAAACAAACTAACCATATCTTTTCTCTAATTGACTTCTTAAAAAATTGCACTTATACACACTAGTACTAAACCAATTTACTGGCTATTTTCCGTTAGTTTTTTTTTACATTCTATATTCTCCGCAGTAGAGTAAATTCTGTAATGACGAATATTTATTAACCCCAAAGGCCGACATTTTTTTCCTCACCAAGACATATTGTTCTACAATTAGATCTGCTCCTACAAGAAAAAGCCTCAACAAACTGATCAGAGTTCCTATTCAAGACGGATCAATAATTTTTTAATTACTTGTGTAACAATTGAAATGAGCAGGGAACTCATCGATAAATGGCTAAACAATGATCCATATAAACATATATATATATATATATATATATATATATATGTATATTTGTGTGTGTGTGTGTGTGTGTGTGTTTAAAAGATAGAGGGAAAGAGGATAATTTCAGTCTTTAAATATAGTGCTCAAGATTAATCATCGATAGCTGTATAATTGAAAGAAAAATATGTGACGTTCCCTCGAGGACCAAAAAATTACTATCTTTCATTTTTATATAGTTCCTTTGATTGTTACAACTAGTATCATCACCTATTTACCGGGTAGCACGAGAATTTCGTGACTGTCAGCCAAACGATAGAGTGACATTATCATTGTTTCAATAGAATGAATGATGGTTAGTGTCCAAAATCAGACGGATATATCTTAATTATGCTGATAGGGCTCTCAAAATGTCAGTCCCCGGTCGTCTACTCGGAAACCAGTGTACATGTATTATGCACAGCAGGTTCTGAGCTTCTTAAATGTTTCAAGTAGCTGCGATCAAGACACGAATTCTTTTCGATATCAAGCCAGAGAATCAGTATCTGAATTGGACGATAGTCAACTCAATGATGTCGACATTATTGTTAGCAGTACTGTTCCCGGATATGGTGATACTCAGTTTGATACTTCTGAGAATATCGATCCGTCACATGATACTGGGGATTATGATAACTTCTGAAACGATGAGACATTTGAAGCAAGATCAGACCCCGGACATTGATGACTTTATATCACACCCAGGGTCGACATAGAATCCGCCATAGGAACCTGACAGATCTTTTCAGACACATACTCGTGACAAAAAGTCATTTTTGGATCAGATCCCTGATCAGAATAATTAACAGTACGGTTGGAGTTTAGCAAAAGCTGGTGAATTGCAAGGACATCAGCGATATCATGAATGGAATCCGATAGCTGTACTGCAGATGACTCCCTTTCTTGGAATGTATTTCAATACGAGACTTATTCGAAATCACGGCATTGACGAGTACTTGAACACGATACATCACTCACAAGACACTTCATTGTTCAGATGTGTGATGAAACTCCAGACTTTTAAGAACATTGTTCATTTTATACACTCTTCTGATCGTGCTAATGAACCTTAATGAAAGTGCCAGGACTGTAGTCATCGATTCAAATTCTACGCTGATTTGAATTATTTGAACAATCCCTGACCAAGAAAATATGATTTAGGGCCTGTTATTTCTATTGTTGAAGCAATTGTCAGTTTCAAAGGCATATGCATAATCATAAAATACATTCACACTAAAAAAAACATCACTAGAGGGGAGCCAAAGAATATTCCTTTGTTGGTTCATATATAGGTTATATATATGAAACGTTTTATCATGTTGCTAATATGAGAGTATCTTAGTATGATCAGCCAATTGAATTATGTTATAAATTGTTAGATGATCATAATAGAAATAGTTACTACTTGGTGTTATATAATTACTACACGGGCATTATTTTATGCTCTTTACATATTGTTTAAACATCAAACTGTATTTCCAGATTTTAAAAAATGTTAACAAAAAATGGTGTCTTCTATTATTACTCTGATATCTGTACAGCAGGTCTAGAGTGAAAATCAGAACAAAATAAAAACAAAAATACTTTAAATCGATAAAGAACCGTTTGTCCATATCTTTTCCTACGGTGGTTCCCTTATCTACGTTCCTTTGGTAATCTTCCCTTCTCTTAGTCTTCCTCTTCGCAGACACAGCATTAGAATTTCCATTCTTCTTGATGTGTTTTAATGTCACTTTTGAGTATGTCCTTGTGCTACTATATACTTTTTTCCAATGGTTAGCATCTAGACTGTTTCTTTGATTATATTTGTCGGGCTATTACTCTTTTAGTCTTTGTTACTGTCGCTGTTCCACAAATTTTTTCTATCGCTACTCTGGAAAGTGATAATGTTCTCTATCCATCTCAAATGGAATTTTTTCTTAAGAATTGTTTTGTTTTCTTTCATTTTTTCAAGTAAAATATTGTTTTGTGTGCTACTATCCAATGGCCACTCCCTATATCTACTTCGTTTATGAATGGCAACAATTGAGATGTCGGAAACTACCAACCCCTTGCACTATTACCAAACTGAACAAGACTATCCGAAAAATACACGTGGACTAATGAGCACTTTGGATGAAATTCAACTACGCAAACAAATCTACGTATTCAACAACAGATAACCTGCATGAAACTAGCGAAAAATCATTAGAATACAACTAACCACTTTTTGTCTTAACTTTGTGCTTATGAAAAAACATCTGACTTGAACAAACGGTGTTCTCCAGTTCGATGCGTGAACAGGGTTTGAGGAAAATTACATGGGGTCATTAAAACATAAACGAAAATGGTACAGCATTATCAAAACTACGTACACAAGATAAAGATTAAAAAAGGAGAAACGCAATTGCATTCAATACCAC
>OY735209.1:37573069-37805569 GCA_963457665.1 Thysanoteuthis rhombus | reverse complement strand
ATCCACAGCGATGATTATATAAGAGAAGGACTGAGGACCTGGGACCTGGGGAGACTTACTGTCACCGAGCTTCCAGTAATAGCCACCAAAATACTGGTGTAGAATTGTGAATTGCTGCACTGTAGTGAACTATGAGAGTGCGAAGAAGAGGGCCTGAGACTTGTAGAGAAGAGCTGTCACTTAGTTTCCGACAGTGTCCCACTTGTAATTGGATTGAAAATGCATATAATAATAATTATAAGCAGTGAGTGTAATTAACTAGCTTAGAAAGACTGCGTAAACAGATACGACAGGGTAGCATCGGTGTTACACTGGTAACAGCGCAAACGGATGAGATTCAACCATGCAGGCTATTGGTATCAGCAATAACTAGAGACAGTCCCTGAAGAGAAAGCCGTCAATTCCCCTGGGACTCCGACATCAAAACTGGCCACTCTTTTCAAATAACAAAATCAGATCTGGTCGTCGTGGACAAGGGAAGGAGAACCTCACAAATGTCGGTCGCTGAATAAATACGAAAGATTGTTAAAAAATTCCAGGACCTGGCAAGGGAACCAAGAGTGTGAAGCATGAAACAGAACGTAGTACCAGTAATAGTAGGTAAACTCGAAACCGTGGAAAAGACATTGAAAACGAGATTGATCTGACAGCCGAGACATGGTGCAGATAGCACAAACAACAATACTGCAATGAAAGGTGATGACAATATGAATTAAGCAATCAATCTTCTGCAAGAGCCAACAGACATCTGGCGTAAAACTCTAAATCACAGTACCCCTGTGAACTGATGGTGCAGAATGGAGATTGGGCAACCTTCAATGACTCGTTGTCGATCAGTCTCATATGATGACCATTTAGTAATTGGTGTGAAAATGCATTTATTATTATTATTATTATCATTATTATTATTATTATTATTATTATTATTATTATTATTATTTGCAATCTCACACCAGTTGCCTGGTGGTAACCGCTTGAGTTTGAGTGACAGCAAGTCTCCTCAAGTCTCCAGCCCTTCTCTCCTAGCACTCATAGGTCGCAGTAATGCTGCGATTTACAGTTTCACACCGGTTGCCCAGTGGTTATCGCTGGAGGCTGAGTGACAATAAGTCTCCTCAGGTCTTCAGCCAGCATTCCTTCTCTCTTCCACCTATCATGTCAGTGCTACAATTTGTGTTTCCGCTTTCATTTCCCTTCCTCTGTTAGATCACTGTTGACAGTTAACATTGTAGTCCTTGTATTTCTAGCACTTTCCTCAGTATCCGTGCAGTTCCCAGTAGTGCTGTGGTCTGTACAGTCTCAATCCTTCCCCTTATCCTGATCTCCTCCAGTCTCACCCTCAGCGTTTTGGGGACAGTTCCCAGTGCCCCCACTAAAACCGGTACTACCCTTGCTTTCATGTTCCACATCTTCCTTAATTCTCTTGCTAGGTCCTGGTATTTTCCCCCATCATACAGAGAATTTAGGAGACACATACAGAATGTGGCCGACGATGTACCATTGACATGGCTACGAAGAGGAGACCTGAAGAGAGAAACGGAATCACTTTTCATGGCAGGCCAAATAAATGCATCAGGACAAATTATATCTAAACAAAAATTGAAAAAACACAGACAAACAGCGAGTGCCACCTCTGCAAGGAAAGACATAAGACATTGAACCGGATTATTAGCAGATGAAGTCAACCAGCCAAGAAGTAGTATAAACACGGAGACGATAGAGTAGCAACAGTGATACGCTAGGAACTGAGTAAACGAATGAGATTTAACCATGCAGAAAAGTGGTACCAGCATGAACCGGAAACAACCCTGGAGAGTGGAAATCACAAATTACTTTCGGACTTGGACTTGGACACTAACCATCCCATCCAAGTAGAAAGACTGAACCTAGTAATCCTTGACGAGAAAATGAGAACCTACTAAATGATAGACGTGGCCGTGCCTGCAGACCACAAAGTAAATAGGAAAGAGGGAAAAACTGATAAAATGCCAGATCATAGCAAGAGAACTGAAGAAGGTGTTGGACATTCAAAGTATATTTATATATAAATATATATATATATATATATATATATATATATATATATATGTGTGTGTGTGTGTGTGTGTGTGTGTGTGTGTGTGTGTGTGTGTGTGTAAGTAAGTAAAATACTTAACGTCTTTGAAAAAATCATTTAAGATTACATTGAAAAAATTCCATTGAGGTAAGAATTTACTATTACTTTTCACGTGTTTGTTTAACTGCATTCAAAAACGTTGAAGCTTTTGCTTAAAAAATTGATTTGATATACGTTCAATAAATTGTTTATATCTTTTTTTTCAAAACTATACACTTGAACAATCAAATAATCCGGGTTCATAATGATAATTTTTGGATTTTATTTTCTTGGTTAATTTCTGTAAATAAATAGTATTTTATTGCCAATAGCACCACCAGCTATTTAATTAGAAAATTTGGTAGGTATTTCATTTTTGTAAATCGAATGAATGTTTTGCCCTTTTTGTTTTTGTTTTTTTGTTCTTTAATTCCTCACGCACCTCCAGCTTTTTTCGAAGGAGCTTTTTATCAAAAATGTCGCTTGATTTATGTTCTATTTTAGACAATCTGTACTCCTAGCCATGTTTTGGGTTGGGTTGCTGTTTCATAATCTAATCATATATTCGTGAAAAAGACGTGATAGTTTATGTATTGATTCAATTAATTCAATTCCAAGTTATATTTAAATTTTCCCGCACATCTCAAGCTATTTCAAAGAGTTATAGTACATACAAAAATTACATATAATAACTTCAATTAAGATTCAAACAGATATCCGAAATTATTCCAAACGGACCAATATGACATGTAGTTAGGGTTGGACTTAGTAGGCTATTTTTGTGAAGATGCAATTTGGTGCTATTTTTACACAGGCCTATGCATCTCCTCAACATTAACGTTACTTTTGTATTTCAGAAATGACCAATAAAATAATCCAACGGTCACATTTACGATACACATATGTATATTTATTAGTTTTTTGTTGGTTTTTTTTTTCATTCAAGCGATAGAAATCTAGCTGCTTTTAGCGATTTGGGATTGCCAATATAAAATTGCCCTCGGCAAAATAGCTACCCACATCATCATCATCATTATTATTATTATCATCATCATCATTATTATTATTATTATCATCATCATCATTATTATTATTATTATCATCATTATTATTATTATTATTATTATTATTATTATTATTATTATTATTGACTGATGTTTTTAAAATGCATTGTTCAGACATCCGATTGTTATAGCTCGATTTATCTGGCCCTCAAAGAGCTAAACACTTGAATTGACGGAGGAGAAATGGTGGAAGACCATAAACTACGTTCTTAAACTTCGTACTTATATTTCTATGAAATACAACACTTCTCTAGTTGTCATCATTATAATGTAAAACTGAAAGAATCCACCACATTTCTCTATCATGAGCGTCGTGGAGCAAGTATTTTCTGAATTTGTCTGATTCATGTCCCCATTTTGTATTCCATCTGACTCGGTTTCGCATGCGATCTTTGGGGATCCATGTTGTGAGTCATGACGTCCATCGGTTGCCTGTCATTCTTGCAACATGACCAGCCCATTGTCATTAAAGTTTTTAAATAAATTTTATGAGGTCTCGGAATCCCGTTTCCTGTCTGATATACTGTGCTGTCTTGTATCAACTGATCACAAGTTTAACGTAAAAGTTCGTCCCATTAGATTATTTCGAATATTCAACAGTTCATAGGATGAAATGTTCACTTGATTTATAACGTGCGTAAAGTCTTGTGAAATGTGCGCTTGATTTATGACCTGAGGGTATGCCTGAACATTTGTAAAATATTTACGTAATTCAGTGTCAAATGTCTTTTGTAGAATATATCTGGTTCTAAAGTCGTTCTATAATGTATTTACGAATCGAACATTATTTGTCAGATGGTGATTCAAAAATTGTGTTTTTGGTTGGTGTAATACATCTGTTTTAATGCGACGACTGCGCATGCTTGTTTCCAACTGAATTACAACCAAACCTGTGCATATACTTATAGCAAAATCACGGACGCCCACGTTTGTGGTTGGTTCCCACCAATCTGCCTTGCCTGCAGGTGCCAGGGACCGATAGATAATCTCTTGATCCGAACTACCAGGGGAAGATTTCGCATTTTCCTTCTTTTTTTTATGATCAGTCAGAGCTTGTATACATAATTCGTTGTATCTATTTCAGATCTTATGCAATCGGGCTTTGTCGATCGACTCGTCACTGTCACACTGATCCAAATCTAGCTTGCTCTGGTTTTGACTTTACACCTGCTGTGTATAAGTATGAAACACTTGTTTGTATGAGAGGTTTATACCTATAGTATTTGAGTTCAGGAGATGATATGCATCTAATGTCGTATTCATTAAAAGAATCTTTGGAATCATTGGATGTTTTTGCTAACTGTGACCACATCACCTTTTTTCTTTAGTATTGAAACGTATTTTGTTACCATTGACCTTGCGTCACTCTAGAGCAAACAGCTACATACTGCAAGGATTACAGCCCTATGATTCAATGCAAACGGCATAATACCTCGATAATGTTATGATAGGCTTGCCAAAGAGTATGGAGATATAGTCTCTTGCAGAAAAAGAACGGGACTCTACGGATGAGATACAGGAACTCCATAACCCTTCGTTAGTACGCTTCAAATCTCGTCATGCATTGACATATCCGATCGATTTACATGCTTATAAGATTTTACAATACTTTAAATGAAGATGACCGGAATGTCACTTACTGCTGTTCTTTAATTCACTGCAAACTACGGAAATATAATGGTATACTAGTTGAAAAAACACCGACCAAGTCTCTAACCGGTGGAGAAATGGCAGCATCGTAGACAAGAGCCCTCCCCCCAGCAGCAAAACTTTCTTTAGTAATCCTTGGTGAAAGGGAATCATCCTTCACATAGTGGACAATGTACATGTCAGTACCTTCAATGGACCTGGAGAAACCTCAAAACCCTTTAAAAGCCAAGCCAAGCAATGATAATGATGATGATCACCGAGGAAGAATTCCAAGTTATAGTCGTTAAATACTACTAATAAAGAATTAAATAAAGAATCGATACTCCTCTTGGTAGAGGGTTTACTTATGGTAAATATTTGTCGGAGTTGGCACCCGATTTGGCTCAAAGCATTGATTTGTAGATTAACATTTAAAAAGATTGTTGATGGACTCACATATTTTCATTGAAGAGTATAACAGTATTTATTATTGTTCGGTCTATGGTCACCATTATTTTCTCAAACACTCTTTTCTATCAGATCTGCTCTCTGGCTTTTCCCAAATGTCAATTGCGTCTTTATGAATCCTCGTGAAACCTTTAGCATTATTTTCTATTTTAATCAGAGGATGTTTCCAAATTTTTCCACTTCATAAAACACAGTCTTAAGGAATTGAATTTCAATATAAATAACTATAAACTTAGTTTTATGGGATCTGTCTCCCAGCAAGTATATCCCAGGGTATTAAAAGTTTAGAGTTAGTCGAAACATCGTAAAGATTGTGGTTCCAGAGCTATTAACAAAACTCCCAATACAGGACAAATAAATAACTAGTTTGCTCAAAAAAAATGGAGACATAACAACAACAGCGACCGCATCGTCAAACATGCCAATCAATTTCGCCAAAAACAATTCTCTTCCAGACAAGGAACACAAAATAACAAACAGAATATGCAAGACACGAGCGATCAGTTCGGGGATTTCCCAGGAGTAACGCTTTGGGATTCTAGGGAACCCATCATACAAATGGAGAAATGGAGAGTTCCTGGACCAGATAATCAGTAATACCATCGACCTACTAAAACAAGCTGGTTATGTCATTACTAAGCATCTAGACTTTCTATTCAGCTCATACCTCCAACCAACAAAGAAATACTTAGAAGATTGCAAGACTGAAATCATAATGCTGTTATATAAAAAAAGAGAAATCTTGCACGACCTCAACAACTGCCAACCAATAAGCTTACTCAACAGCACATACAAACCTTTTACCAAAATCATCGCTAACCGCAAAACGTTACTTGTAAACCAAACATGGGAACAAACTTGCTTTAAGAAAATATGCTCGGCTATTTGCCATTTCCGTTCGATAAATGAACTGGAAAAAAAAGCAAGAGAATATAAAATGCTACTCTCTGCGGCATTATTATCGACTTCAAGAGGGCCTCTGACTCAGTGGAAATCTCCAAAGTCAATGATACTAACGCTCAGTTAAGTAAATACACTAGAGTAGCGCAACTCATATAGCGTCACAGCTGTTCATTTGTCAGTCTACATAGAGACTCAGAGTCCTTCTAACTCAATGGAAACGTAAGAAGAGGTGATACCAGCTCACTGAAATCATTGATAGCCTGCTTTGAGATGATCTTCCAAATCTTAGTTTGAGAAATTCAGGAATCTTTTTTGTAGAGGAATGGCTTCTAATCAATGCTAGCTGAACTGAATGGAGAAAGCAAAAAAGTTAGCCCTCATGTGAACTTCAGCAAAACAAAGATGTTGAAGAATGCCATAAAGATCAGAAATTGAAAACTTAGAGCTGATTGAAGTAGGCCTCTTCATTTACCTCGGACAACAAGTTTCCATGATATTGTCAAAAGAATAAGAAATCAAGCAGAAAATTATTGTAGGATAGCAAGCCATCAAGAACAAAGAAACTCCTTTAGTTTTAAAGGAAATGACTTCAACCAATGCATCCCCCAATAGACATCAATGAAGCTGGAACATGGATTATAACCAAGAGACGGACCAACAAGCCATAGGAAAGAATCGTGCTCATATTCACGTGGGGAGATGACAAGACAACACAATGTATAAGGAAAAATGGCGTTGTAGGCATCATAAAATCCATTAAAAATTATTATTGTATTACAACTCACAACATGTTTTCCAAAGGATGACATGCAAAACTGCACAGTATAAGATGTCAAGATGAAGTAGAAAAATTCAGAGAGTATCAACTCTACGATGCCAAAGATGGGAAAAGTCTATGTCTCACTACGGACGATAAAAGACTTCATTTCACTATGGGAGAGATTGTGATAACCTAGAGCCCCAAGGACTGTTCTTTTTGTCTTGCTGTTGCCGTCCACAGGGCTTTGCCTGGTTGGCGTGCAAAAGAAAGAGCCCATCGATTAGGCTGATAATTCTGAAAAATGTAGCAATCACCAGGATCCAAGAAAAACAGTCTATCGAACCAACTTTACTGTCGACTGTAATGTCAGCAATGGTCAAACTGTAGAAAATGACGATGTTAAGGTTGATTTAGCGATGTTTACAAAACAGTCGGATCTTTAATTAGACACTCTTCATATAGGCTTCTAGTTGGGAATCAATTAAAAGTATTGATAGTACATTGAGTTGACGTTGCTTGGAAAATTGTTTCATATAAACACACCCGATGTCAGATCCCCTAGCGGCTTTTGATTGGATAATCAATTAAAATGTATTAATAGTACATTGATTTAGTGTTGCTTGCAAAATATCGTTTGTTTTTTTTCCCCCGAGTGCCTTTTACAATAGCAGTTTAGATCACTGAAATACAATCTTGATTCATCATTTTAGCTTTGTCGATTATTCAGCAATTAACGAGCTGACCAATATTAACTGGCTAGGCCAGCACACTACCATCCCATTAGTACTCAGAGGGCCATCAATCAGTTTAAACAGTGCTTTATCAAAGCCAAAATTTAATCAAGCACAGATTTTTGGAGCATATATTGAAGAATGAATTCACAATTTAATGTTTTTGAATTGATGCAAAAATCACTCTAAAACTGATGCTATAAATTTAGACCTTTTCAAGTTCTGAGAAGCCCAGGGACTAAATATTTACATTTGGAGAAAGTTGATATATATATGGTACATTTGTCTTGATATAAGCATTACATGAAATTAAATGACTAACTGAGGAGGCCATGACAAAGGAAAATTTCATAGAAAGAATTAAACAATTTAAACAATTATGTATTAGATATAAACCACTGAAAGGGATATGATCAGCCTAAACATTTTCGAACACTTGACAGTCAGAATTTGACTTTGTGAAGGTTTCAGATGTCTATTGATTGAGTCTACATTGATGTGGTAACCAGTCATCAACGAAGTCAGTATAATTGTTTGACATTGTCTACTCTAGCAAGGTTGCATTTCACGGTACCTGATATAAAAAGGACTTATATGACAGAGCAATCAATCACAGCATGTCTTCTATGCGATCCTCGTCTATTTTATCAGATTCGAAACGCTTGGCTTAGACCGGTGTTTCGTAAATTAGTCGGGTCGATAAATAGCTTGTGTAATAAGTTCAATACTTAGAGGTCTTTAGCTATTGCACTCACCTGATACCTAACATGAAAGAGTTCATAAACCGTGGGAAACAATACGAATGTACTTGCCTCTTTGGAAGACTTGTATCTTAACTCAATCAGTGTAGCTGCTAGGGTGAAATTCTTACGTTCCTAATATTGTGTGTTAGTTCATGCAAGAGATGCAAGAATTTCAATCCGAATTCGGAAACCAATATTTGCAGAACATCTCGCCGGGCATCCAACGAGCAACGCAAATATTTTCAACTGATTCTTCTGTCGTGTTCCAATAGAAATCACAGTATCTGGCACATACACGCGGGATCGTTTAGGTCGGCCAGGGATTTGTCGACATACGCATATACGTGAGTTTGACAAAGCCATGGGGAAGTAGCAACAACATCTGTAAGATGGTAAGACTTGGTCAGTAAGGAGCTTGGACAAGATGAGAAGATATACAGCGGAAGTAACATGGACGGATTTCTGGAGAACCGATTTCAGCCAAATACAATTCCTTGTCCAGGCAGTCTACCACACTTCACCAGCAAATCTCCATACACGGGGTTATTTGGTGTAACGCTATTATTTCCACTATGTGCACAGAGAGGATCACTTAAACATATTTTGGGTGTGTGCCTTTGAGCCCTGAGTGACGGTTGTTATTGTTGGCAAAACAAACTTGTGCTTAAGGCGCTACCAAAAACGTCACCGTTGCTGGCCGGGCAAGCACTTATAATCCCCTTTCTCCCTTCTAAATCATATAGCAGCAACAACACTATGCCTGGACTTGGTAATTTTTCCAGATTCCTCTTGACAGGTAATCATGTGCTTACTAATAGTGCTCTGGAAAGTAAACAAACAAAAAAAAGCTCATGAGCAAATGGATGTTGTAGGTCAACAAAAGTATTACAATCGAATGATTAATATTTACATTATTTTTGTAAAATAGTGAACATCTAACAATCCATCCAACTATCAATCTCTCTCTCTCACTCTCTCTCTCTCTATATATATATATATGTGTGTGTGTGTGTGTGTGTGTATATATATATATATGTGTGTGTGTGTGTGTGTGTGTATATATATATATATATGTGTATATATATATATATATATATATATATATATATATATATAATTAACTTAATCAAATGAGTAAATTCAACATTTTCCTCGGGTGCATTTTAAAAATGTACACTTCCCAAATCGAGCAGCCAATCAATTCGAAATTTTCTATAAAATTGGAATCCTCTAAATCTTTTTGTAAGCGAAGTGAAGTTTTTTAGAAAGGATGCATTTCATGTAAAATTACTGGAGAGATTTCCTGAGGATCGAGGGGATGTAGATGTTGACAAACTTTAACCAGTTTTATACACGTCAAAAACTGGCGAAAATGGTCGAATATCGAACAAATCATTCGAAAAGGCTAATCAGTATCAGAATGATTGAAGAAATGCTCTCCGTGGATTAAGATATAGCTATTGACATGCATGTGTAGTCACAACGTTTATCATCTCCAAAAACCTCTCGACATTCAAAAGATATCTTATGCCACTCGAACTGTGTTATAAAGTGCCCATTCTTATGGCTGTGAACGAGCTAAACATGGCCATCAAGTTAAATCAGCCTTATCTTTCTCCATAAATTGACCAAGTTACCGAGGAATTGCAGGTGAAAATAATTACGCTTGTTAAGATCTACTCAAACTTTATAGAGATGACATCAGGTAATAAAATGTGGAATAATTAGCATGTACTAAAATAGATCGTCTTTGCAGGACTCCGTCACGTCTTACTAATTGGCTGCATTAGCATTTTACAGGTCTTTTCAGATCTCAAGATGTTGCTGGTGAAATGACATCATCTATTTTCTTCAATATTCGTATTAAAATTAAACACAAAATGTTGTTATCAAAACCACAAAAGCAAAGTTCTTCATAAATATGACGAAACTATAGCAACCCAGAGGGACTGGATAAAACATCGACACTAATCGGTGTGAAACTCATCTTAGATGCTGTCAACAGACAACATGATTGGGAAGCTGTGAAAATGTTTTTCATAACGATATATATATATATATATATATATATATATATATATATATATATATATATATATCAAATTGTACCAAAATCAGTTCAGCTCAACATACACATATCTAAATTTCTACATAAAAAGCCAACCTTGTATTCAGATTCTGGAATGTAACTTCAACGGGTACGAATTTGCATGGTACACTATAAGAAGTTGATGAAATTATCTTCCCAACGATATACATGTGTTATATCACGCTGACTTACACATGAAGATGTTAAATTCGAACCAGTTCCTTATGTTGGGTGCTCAAGCATCAGTATCAACCCATACGTACCACGAATGATTATATACATTACCAGAAACAAGGCATTGCCTACAATATATTAGACTCACTGAAACAGGAATACGACACAAAGGTGCAACATCGGTAATTAGTATGAATTATCTTTTTCATTTCGTTCAATATAATCATAACATAAGTTTTGGAAAGGGCTGGTGGAAATAGCGTTCCCATACGAAGATATTTGGGGTGGGGGGTGAAATGTCTGTGGAACGTCGTCCTGCCAAAAGCTGGAAAAGTCAGAACATTGACCCCGACAAAGAAAATTTAGTGACGCTATCATATCATCATTGGCGTCACAAATGCCGAGTCAGAATTTCATGTTCTGATAATTTCAGGTATCTGAGGATGTATGGATCTTCTCACGTGAAAAAGGGGAAGTTGCAGACCGAAAAAGATCACAAGAGCACTCGTAACTTCTTGTTCTTGAAAATATACTTTGTAAAACAGTTGTTGTTTTGATTTCAAAACTGTAAAACGTATTGAAAAGGTGCTCTCCGGTCTTTTCCTTCCTAGACTAATATTTGCCAGCCCTCTGTCCTAATTGTGTCGGACGCGTGCCGAAGTAAGTCGAATATGAATGGAGATCTATTCCCTTCCATCCTACTCTCTCTATATACATATCTTTCTGAGTAAGAAAAAAAATGGAAATTGAACAGACAACCAAACAATCCATCTTTCTCTTAATTTCTTTATATATATATGTATATATATATATATATATATATATATATATATATATATATATATATATATATATATATATATATATATATATTCAAGATGTTGACGGATACTATGATGTTCTGTTCAGATGTTTTCTCCAATTTTTTCTGGCATGAGCAACACCGATGTCTCTCGGTAATAAAAAAGCGAACACTTTTACCGCTCGATAAACTTTGTGTTTCTCCATTTATTTGCATATGTGCCACTTGCATTTACATGTATATGCAGGTGATATTCCTGAATATCTCTTGTGGTGCCTGTGAACCAAACGTTTGCACGCAAAGGGCGAAATCTCAACAGAATGATGGGAAAATAATCGTCACGGCCAGATTCAGTAGGTAGAGAAAAAAAAACAACCTGCAACTGGATTCTAGGGAAGCAACTATGCACCACAAGTTTTGAGGTCTTGTATTTCTTAGCACACACGCGCGTGTGCACTTACATTTGAAATCCAAGACAAACGTTGGAAAAAGTTTCAAAAGAAGCGTCGTTAACACACACAATCAAACACACAAACACGTGTGCATGTATGGAAAATAATTTTTTTTTTTTTAAAGTTAGATGGAACAAAAATCGATAGAAACTGGATAGAAATTTCTTCAATCACGCAGATACCCGGGACATGAACAATTTTTTCTCAGGATTATAGACATTTTGTCGACGCGAAATGAACTGTTTGAAGATATCCCCTTTGTTTGTTATTTTTTCCCTTAATTTGGAAGCTGTATGGAAAGGATTGTTGCATAATACTTACATGTTAGGCACAAGGTCAGCAATTTGGATGTGATATTGAATATCAAATAAATCTGCATCTTCGCCTTTGATAAAATGGTGATTTGTGTGTGTGTGTGTGTGTGTGTGTGTGTGTGTGTGTGTGTTGCTCTGTTCCCATCCCTTCCCCTCTGAGAAAATGGAAAGAGCCAGGGGTCAAGAGAGACTAATGTCCTCTCAAAGATAGCTTGCCAGTGAAAGAACAATTTAGAAATTAGTACTGAGAATGGTGATAAGAGAACAGAAAAGGTTTGAGAACTTATATCACATACAGGTAGATATATGTGGGAGCAAGTGTGGCATTTAAAGATCAACCCAAGAAATTAAAGAGAGGGGGGGGGGGCAAAGGAAATACGCATTTCGAGAAAAATAAGAACAGATCAAAGCATACGTATCAAGAAACCATGCAACCGACATTTGGAAACACGATGGCCGGTCCCTGTAATAAACGATTTGAATAAGTCATTCTGCTATTGTCCTAACGGTTATCCAATACGGCCGAAATGTTTCACGCGCTGTTATCCAACACAATCCACATGATCTTTTGCTATTTCCTCAATTGTGATTGTGTTTCCGTGTTTTCAGATATTCGGTTGTTTTCTTTTCTCAGATATGACATTCCATGCGGTCTGATCACGTTATGATATTCCTTTGAACTTTTCTGGGGCATACTTTATTTGATTGATCTTGAAACGACTATCGATCGGTTTTAGCAAAAGAAAACCTTATAGAAACGGAAAGAACTCTCAAATGCATACATGTTGGTGATTATGCAGGCAATAGTTTTACTTTAAGGGTTGAGTCGAAAAACTGTCCTTCAGTCACAGAAACCACACTGTAAATCGAATACTTCAAGAACATATATTTTTGGAACAGTTGATAATTGAAATCACTGTAAAATAAGATTCTAAATCCTTTCTTTCCTATAACCATTTATCTTAATCATTAGATTCATAATGAAGTTTCGACCGATACATAATGAATTATCTTTGAAACTTGAGATAATCATACATATTATTAGTACATAAATACGATATCTGAAAATGTTATTAGTTTGAGGGAAAATGTATTTTCATCAGATGTATTATTCTGTTCAATGACAGGAGCTGAAAATCGCCCTAATAGGTAGGTATAAGTTTTCAATCAAAAATAGTCTTATTGGAAAGATTCCCTGTGGAAAATTGCAATTTTTTTTTGTATCGGTATATTTACTTCTTCCCATCATTTTTTCTTGCATTTCTTTTCATTTCCTGTGCCATTTTTTACATCAAGTGAGCATGGGTGTGAAATCCACACCCGAGACCACTCTTATACATATAGAAATAAAAGGTTGTTTTTTTTTTCACAACTTCACGATTGTAAAATTTTTAAAAAGAACAGAACTGAAAATATTTTATTTGATTTGGAATGGAAATTAGACATTGTCCATTTTATTTTCTCTAATTGATAGACTTTTTCACGGGCCTCAACCAAACACCAACCTCTCTCATTTCGAAATTCAACGACTGTTTACGTACTCATGATTTTAGTAAAGAGGGATGTCCTTAGAGAAGATGGATGGGAGAGAGAGCGAGAGCGTGATTAAAATACTAAATATCCAACCAACAGCTGACAGTGAATGCAGCAGCCACGAAAATGTCATGATTCAAAATGTTTGAGCAAAAAAAATCTCCCTCGTTTCAACTGGAACATATGAAAGTGATTTTAAAGAGCTAACTTGCAAAAAAAAAAACCTGCTTAGGGCTGCAAGGTATGTCGAGTGCTTTCTTCGGTTGGCTGTCATTTACTGACAGGCTGACGGACATTTGGTGACACGACTCACAACATGGATCCCCAGGGGTCACATGCAAAACAGAGGCCGACAGAATACAAGATGGAGAGATGAAGTAGACGAATTCAGAAAATACTGATACAAAAAAGTGGTGCATCCTGGGAAAGGTCTATGTCAAAAACGAGAAAAGGATGATGATGATGATGATGATGATGATGATGATGATGATGATGATGATGATGATGATGATTGAGATTATTGCGAATATTAAAAAAATTACTTCCGGCGTAATTTTTCAATGAATATCAGAATTGAAGTGTTTGTTGTACAGAGGATCCCATTATCCGATGTAGAATAGGGTAATCACATTTGATGTACGTAACACAGCAACTATTTTTCTAAATATGGTATTCATTTGAGGTTCACCATATTTGTAGACAGGAAAATGTAGGTAAATATGCATAACAAAGAAACAGGACTACATAATAAGAGTTGATCGATTTCTTATTCCTTATTTCTGTTTTTTTTTTTATTTCATATTTGAAATGTTTCCTTTTTTTTCTCATTTTTTTACGGAAACTTTCAATCAGTGGGTGAATTTTTTATATCAACAATTCACTTCCAAGGTATCTAGCCATCTAAACTCTGCCTTGGTAATGTAGTTTCACATTTTCTACTATGTTTCATGCTTCCTAGCTATCAAGCAAGATAATTGGGATGGAAGTGGTTTGTTCATTTTCTCAATACTATGATACCAATGTTGCAAAAATAATGGATTTTAGGTTGAAAATTGCAAAACAGTATCTAATTTTTTCAACCACTGGTTACATCTAGTTTGGTTACACTTGCGAACTCACACATGCGCACACTTATATATGTCTATGTATATAATTGTTTGATACTTCATATATATATATATATATATATATATATATATATATATATATATATATATAAAGTATTAAAATGTGATAATTGTAAAAACATTTCAAGGAACTATAGTTAGCTCGGTACCGAAGATCGATGAATAGATAGATAATTGTCAAATTTCTAGTTTGTAGACGGGCAATAAATATATTCCTGACTGCTACTCGTGATAACTAAATCTGGTATATCGGTTTCTGCTCCAATCAATTCATGGCCCTAGAGAAACGGAATAGACGAATCTTTCTGGCTACAAGCTATCACTGATAAACAGTGTATGGGGAAATTAACTATGATCAAAGTGAGAAGCGAGTTTCAAAATACATATTCCGACTCGGTCAATGGATACGAAATGTCTAGAAGCAACAGTTCTTTAGTAAGAAATATACATAATAAATTATTTGTCGAGAGTTGATGTCCTTTATCCTATATCGTAAATTGATTTCGTGTGAAGATTCCGATTCTCAATTGGTCACATTAAACAATCAGATAAAAGTCCTATTCATTAGCAGACAATACTTTAAAGTGTACTAACTTTCTATGGATAAGTATTTACTCTTTTATTTGGCTTTTAGTCAGCTAGTCTTGTTAGTCATTGCTTGCTGAATGGGTTCGATCTTCATTTGAGGCTGCACACTTCATCCTGTGCTAACTTTTTATTATACAACTATTTCATTTTTTCAACCCGTAATACAACGAGCAAATACAAACAAATGTATTTAAACTCCAACCCAGTTGAATGTTTACATCATTTTTGACTTGAAAAATACGAGTTGCATATATACAAAGTTAGCAGATGCCAAATTTCTACAGTATATTTATTATATAAACAGATACATTAAATACTACTGTTAATCCAAAATATATATCATATAATTTTTATCGATGTTCCACTAAAAAATCTATGGAAGAAAATACTTTCAGATACATGCCTAGAACGTGTAAAGGTTGAATATTGTCAGTTAACAAGTCAGTGAATAAATAGAGAAAAAAATCAGAATGATGTAAACGCTTAAAGGTAGAATCTAATCATTTTGGGAATTTTGTAAGTTGAATCGTATATCCACGATTTTTAGCACTGAATATGTATATTACGTATTTGAAACTAAGATTATAAGCATATCAAGTGGTCAACGATTTGATACTTACAAAATAAGGAATAAGGCTGTAATATATATATATATATATATATATATATATATATATATATATATATATATATATATATATATATATATAGTAAAACGAGGATTCGCAACACAAACAGGCTTATGTTTCTTCAAGCAATGATTGGGCGTATTTTTTATTCCTAATCAGTGAGTTTTGGGAATTTTTTTTGAGTTTTTTTTTTTCTGTTGTGTTTTTTGTTTTTGTTTCTTTTTGTTGCTGTTTTTAAATTGTTACATTTGTAGTTTCTGTGTTCTCACTGTTGGCTATGAATTACATGCCAGGATGTATGGTGAGTTGAAGTTATCAGGTTGCTGGTTCTGTGCGTTCTACGTAGAAATGCTTTATTTCTACTTAGATATCTTAGATTTATTTTCCCATGCTAGCAACCCTTATGACCATAGTGGGTTGTTCGTTTATCTTTAACTACTTACTCTTGTGTAAAGTAGTTATGTTGAATAGGTGGTCCTTTGAGGGAACTTAGTAAGTAAGATAAGATGAAATAGAATATCTATGTTAGTTATTGTTAGTGTATCTATGTGTGGGTTATTATGTTATGTTTGAAAATAAAAACTTTGAGCAGTACCGGCATTTTAACGTTGATTCATTTTCCTGTCTAATAAATCTGTTTTATGTTTGTTTTTTTAATGTCTCTTTTTGCTTTTTGGCAGGATGAAGAATTTCAAATTTCTCTTTTACACATTCTTACATTACATAAGAGAAACCCCTAAAAGGAAAATATTACATAGAAATATCGAAACTCTGTCATTATG
Source organism: Thysanoteuthis rhombus (assembly GCA_963457665.1). Lineage (NCBI taxonomy): Eukaryota > Metazoa > Mollusca > Cephalopoda > Oegopsida > Thysanoteuthidae > Thysanoteuthis > Thysanoteuthis major. The sequence continues at coordinate 37,788,686 of OY735209.1, read as the reverse complement.
AAAGAGAATGACCTTACAATATGTTTGCTGAAGATTTAGAATGGCTCGCCAAGTTATTCTTACTCACTAAACGTATTCCTAAAGTGTCCCAATGGTTTCCTTAGTCACTTCAAAAATCTTTACGTAATCCTATTACAGTGGTTGGACAACGATTCCCGTTCTCTCTTTTGGTATTAGTTTTTCACATGTCTGAGAAAACCACTGGATGAAAAATTGTGTACACGTTTTATCTTTGTGTTTGGTTGGGGGTCAGGGATAGGAAGAAGTTTTTGTTTCTTGCTCAAAGACTAACAAGTTTTATTGTCGGCTTATCTGTTAGACTGGCACTAGCACAGAGCAAAGAACATTCACATCATCTCATGCAACGAATGGAAAGTCAAGGTCTCGTTCAGTATTACAGTTTGTCGTGAATAGAACCAGCTTCTGGCGTATTTTTTCTCACAACTGACAAACTAGGTCTAGGGGATCAGAATGACACAAACTGAAAGAAAAAAAAATTTCTCTCTGGAAGTTTAAACTCGGTCCATAGATCGCATCTTAAGGGCATTCGGTGGACATGGTATTCCAGACTCTGAAGCGATCGCAAAGATCAGCACCACCTGTCCTACATAAATCCCTGGTCCCGGTTAGCCTTAAAGGCAAATCTTTAAACTCTAGGATGCAACTGTATCGGGGTCTTTAAGAATATTCATGCAAGCATTATTATATTTTCATTTATATTGTATGAGGTATATATTTTAACATTATATATGTATATATATAGAGAGAGATAGACAGAGAGAGATATTAGGTTGTGAGTAATGGCGTTTTCCATGATACCTTGACTGTTAAACAACTAAAGCAATTTGCATAATATGAATCGAGTTTGACATGTTTTTGTTTTTGTTTTTGTTTTGTTTTTGTTTTTTCATAGAATGATCTTCCTTTTAAAAGTTCTCACATTTTACTCTTGTCTTTATCTTTATAAAGAGTAATGTGTCTCTAACAACATCGTTGACAAAAAGGATTTATGTGATTTTCTTCATGAGTGCAACCAAGCATCCCTATTTTCAGAAGTTTCGGCGTAAAGAAGAGAGCTTTAATAACTTAGAACATCTAGAGAGGAAGTGATCCTTTGAAGACGACGTATTTTGGAAAGAGTATAGGCAAACATCCGCTAATAGGTCAGTGACCTCGCCATAAGTAGTTGGAATAACTAATCATAAGTTTCACCCATATACGCACAATGCGAAAGGGAAAACTATGAGTCCCTCATGAAAATCTGTCTCATCCAATTTATGCTTCTAGCCTTTCTCCTACAGAATTTAATGTATTTTCAAATATTTTGACGAGTTTATAAGAAGAAAAAAACAAGCGATTACAAGAGGAGCGTTTAGGGTGTTTATTGAGTCTAGGAAAATTGATTTTTATTATAATGGAATTGATCACCCTGTTAAGAGTGCAAGTTTACTACAATAAAAACCAAAAAAAATATAAGAGAGAAGTAAAAAGTGAAGAGAAGCCACTCTTATTTGTGGTGATTGTTTGATGTATTATGGGGGAGATTTTTTTTCTTTTGATGAATACTGAAACTGCTCAAAAGAAATGTAAATCGACTATAATAAGTGTGTCCCTTCTTTCCTTTCTTTCTCATATATGCACATACACACACACATACACACACACACACACACATATATATATATATATATATATATATATATATATATATATATATATATATATATATATATATATCTTCAGGATGAAGTCGACTCCTTGAACAAGTTTTCAAATATATTCGATAGAAAAAAGATAGGAAGACATGTGACTAAAAGTATGTTTTATATATCATACACATATACAGTGCTAGTCACAGTTATTGACGCCATTGACTTTTTTGTATAGCCTGGACAAAATTTTCAGAAATTTGGAATGTACCTAATTGCCATTTATAGAAAATAATGCCCAAAATATTTATAAACATTCTTCAAGTCATAAACAGGGATACAAAATATTATTTGGGCAGCAACGAGGGCACCATTCCTGAATATTTTGTTGCTCACCGTTTGGTGATGATGGCTGCCTTCAAACATCTCGCGTAACCATCTATAAATGTTTTGCATCCGTCAGACGGTGATTTCTCTCACGCTCCTTTAGTAATTTGTTAAAGCTCTTGAGTTTTTGTGGAGTTCCATGCAGTGAATGGTAAGCATTGATAACAGGATTCTAGATGCTCTTTCTCTCTAAATTGTTTCATGGTATTCATATTAAGACTCATTGCTATCCGGTTGGGTTCTTTCTTTTTTAATCATTCTGAATTGCTAAAGAAATGAATGGATAAAGGAGGACCCAGAGGGGAATAACATACCACACTGAATTGTATACTACGATTTCATGATGAACTGGTCATGTTGCAAGAAGGAAAGACGACCGATGGACATCACGACCCACTACATGGATTCCAAGAGACCACTTGCGAAACGGAGGCCGACAAAATACAAGATGGAGAGATGAACTAGACAAGAAATACTTGCTCTGCAACGCCCATGATTGATGAATTGTGGCAGATCCTGGGTGAGGTCTGTGTCTGAGGACGGACGTTAAAAGACTGATGATGATGATGATGATATAGTCAGAAAATCTGAGACTCTCATTACCACCCACACCAACAAATATACATAGATTCGATCTTTTACGCTAAATATAATTATGTGTCTTTCAACTTTTCAATAATCAACAGCAGCTGCGACAGCAGCGGTCCGGCACTAGTTGTTAGACATTGATCTCCACTCAGATTCGCCCCACTCCCCAGTCATGGGCACCACAGAGCCAATACTGTCTGAATTTATCTTTTTGGTCACACTATCTATCTTTCTGTCAGTCACAGTTTCAAATATGACCTGTAGGCGTCGACGTTACGAATTGTTATGTCCAGTGGTTGTCTGACATTTTTGGAACATAGCCTGCTCACTGAAGTCTCAGTTTTTTAATGGATTCTGTGATATCCCTTTACGTCATTTCCATTGGTGTTTAGATTCTATACATACTCACACACACACACGTATGCACACACATACACACACAAACATACATATATATCTATATATATACTTTTTTTGTTTCAATATACTGTGCTATCTTGTGATATCTCTTTGTGATGAACATGGTTCACTCATCAGCACGTTGCATGGTTCTCAGTTTGAGGGCCAATATTTCTGTTAGGGTCCAAGGTTTCTGCTCCATTTGTGAGGATATTTTGGGAGGATACACTGATCACCAACCAAGAGTGAATCTCCAGCTGATTTCATCTTCTTTTGAGAATATCATAAAGAATTGTTGCCGTTGGTAGATATAGAAGTCCGCATACTTAGCTTTGCGTTTTCCATATTGATCGTTGTATCTTTGTCCCCAACATATTTGTTGTATATGACATTCATGTTTTACTAAAGTTTATGTGGAGACCATTTTCTGGCTTCTTTCATTCAGTCCGTCTAGCATTAATCGCCATCGGTTAGCACCACCTATTCTATGTTCATTATCAGGTGAAATTGGAATTACAACCAATAGGTTACAATCGTCCCTATTAGATATGAACAAGCCAAAATTGACCAGACCCTAACTTGACAGTCAAGAGTTACCAAAGGTACCTATCCCCTGTTCAGTAGAGAGGACGATGTTTGCAGCAAAGAGTTCATTTAGGTATGGACGTCTATTCTGATTTCTTCTTTTTCTCCAAATCTAAGTCCCAGATTTTCATCTCGCAGCTGTGGAGAGTTTTGGTGAGCTGATATCGCCTTTCCTCATCTTTTTTACAGCTGGAAGAGATGAAAGTCTCACGTAGCCTAATGAAAAGAAAAAATTACAATGCAGGAGATCCGTTGGGAGAATCTGATACGTATTGGGCCCTACGGCTTGTGTGATAGAATCAATGACATTGGGGATTTTGTACTAAGTCAAAGTTCTTCTTCAAGCAAAAAATGCTACCGGAAGAGTCATTTCGTATTCTGATGCTTTCTATTCTAGTTGTATGAAAAAATGGAGATGGCCAGGTAGCTTTTTATGAACCTACCTGTACCCGTGTTTGGTTTTCATCGAGTGTTTTGATTATTCGGTTGCAGATGTAGTTGAGTAGGCATGTTGTCCTGTAGTTTTGTTTTATATTTTTTTTGTGGGTGGGTGTTCGTTTTTTTCTTTGTTTTTGTTTTTGTTTTGTTTTTTCAAACAATTTGATAATTGTAACATTCTGATCTTCAGGGAATTCTCCTTGTAATAATCTCTCTAAAGAGGTGCATATATATTGCAGTAACAAAAAGTAATAGGTAAAATGAAAGGGGGACCCGTACTTATTATTGGAGATGAGATACTGTTCGTAAAGAAAGAGAGAGAGGATGGAGAGAGAGAAAGAAAGAGAGACCGAGAGGAAGAGAGAGACAAAGAGTGAGAGAAGCATTTGAAAGAGAAATAAGTAGAGGATCTCTTCTCGAATCATACATTATGTAAAAAAAAAAAGTTCCAATCGAAGAAATAGGAATAAAAAAGTACTGTTAGTCTCATAAGGGTTCCAGGAAGTTGCTTTTGTTATCGCCGTGATTTTATGCTTTTTCCCCAAGTATTTCTGCACATTCCTCTCGGTAACGTCGAATTTATTTTACCAGACGCATCTCCCCTTTCTTTTTCTCTGTTTTTGTGGTATGTTATTCCCCTCTGGGTTCTCCTTTATCCATTCATTTCTTCAGCAAATAAACCTTGTTCTGCCTGAAATCCATTTCTACGTCACAAGAGTCGTAATGCAATTTAACCACGTTTAGCTTCACACACACCCTTTCTGACTGCTATGACATTCTTTCCTCCGTGCTTACGGCAGAAAGAAACGGTAAATATCAAATTTCTTCTCAAATATATGTGTGTAGATGTAGATAACTAGGTTTGCAGTTACATATGTGTGTTACTTTATATACATATATCTATAAAATAAATCTCTCTCTACGTATATATACACACAACAATCATATATATATATATATATATATATATATATATATAGAGAGAGAGAGAGAGAGAGAAAGAGAGATAGATAGAATGATAGATAGATAGATAGATATTGATTCATAGATATATAGAGGATAGATATATCATGTCCATGAGTGTATTGAAACGGTGATATTTGTTGAAATGTATAACATCAAAAATGTACACACGCTAACACATTCACACACATGGCTGGACACAGACAGAAACACACATTCATAAAAAATATACATGTATATATATATATATACATATATATACATATATATGTGTGTGTGTGTGTGTGTGTGTACGTGTGTGTGTTTATATATGAGTACAAATAAAAAATGGCATTGAATAGATTGATAAATGCAATTGAATAGTTTAAATACGAATATGTACATTTTTCTCAAATATAATAACGATGAAAACATACGTACAACACAAAGAGCATAAACAGAAGACACACACAGGAACAAAACATTCAAAACATATGCCTATACAATTATTTACATCGATATCTACAAATCTGTTATATCATATTAACACGAAATAGCCTCCCGATTTTACACGTTGAACGTGTTTCTGAATGAAACTGGCTACTGCAGGAATCGAACCTGTAACTGATATGTTTCTGCCTTTGAAGTACCTTCTCTTTTACCATTGGACTGAACTGCAGGCAAATAAGTCAAAAGCCCACAAAAACTGCTCTCTGTCCGAATTCTTATCTTGTTCATCCACAGTCTGTAACGTTCCTCAACACTGACATTTTTTTTCTTTCCTTCTTTGTTTTATCATGAGCGTTAATAATTTCGAATCGATTGATAAAATATCATGATGGATTCATGGCTATTTAATGCACTTAATGCACGACGAATATTTTATCTCACACGATATAATAGATATCAGTCAATTGATGCAGCTTCTCGTAATAGATTAAAAAGAACACTTGTTTCGTCCGATATTTTCAGATAATCCATTTTGTTGTCACTTTGTAGAGATGTTCATATTACAACTATAACTTGCTTTTGCGTTCTGTCACTTAACATTCCTAATTTTTCTTGGAAACGTTTTATTGCTGTGCATTAATAGGATTGATCTTTTGGGAACACCATCGTGTCTTTCATTGAAAACTAACACCTGTCTGTTGCACTTCATCCGGTGAACATATTTACCGTCGTATTTGTTAGTGTTCAAAGCAATCTTGAGTCCAAAGCAACTCTCTATCTTTATTCGCGAAAATCTTGAATAGATGTGTGTATAATGCATTTTCCTATATAGTTTGTCTTATTCAACCCTTTTCATTCGTAAAAAAAAGCATGTATCAATACATCTGCGGGATATAACCAATACATTGTCTGTTGTGTCCAATGTGGTCAAAGCTATGAGGAATTCACGAATGAGCAAGCATTTACCAATAAAATTTTCAATGTGGGTTTGTGTGTATGGAAGTAAAGAATCAAACAGCTGCACCAAAGATCAACGCACACAACATACGTTTCTACGAGCAGAACTTTATATCCATTTATATACAAATCTGAGCATAGCTCGGACGAAAAGACCAATACGTGACACATAAACTAATCTTCAAGAACTTATCGTATACGGTGGTCAGCTGATTCCAACCTTTCATCACTGGAAAAGCGGTAACCTAATCATATTATTCAAGATACGACTCGTCCGTTTCTATGCATGGGAGTTTTGGAAAGATCTTTGTTCAGTTTGTGCACCGCACCTTCTTCTGATTAAAACAATTTATATGCTAGTTCAAAAACCAGATTAGGTCATACCAAGGGGCATGCAAATTTGCGTTTCATTATACATTACACTATGATGTTAGGTATGATGAACCCTGTACATAAACATGGATTCTTCAAACTGATATGTTTTCTTGATTTCTAATCTTGTTTATTGTAATATCAACAGATGTTATTGTTTATTCATTGATTGTGCCATTATCTGTACCACGGTTATGTTTAATTATCAAATCAACAACTGTTATTCCTAATCCATTATTGAATCATTTTCTGTACTATAGTTATATTTGGCGATTATATCGACGAATGATTCTGTTAGCTCATTCATTGCGCAATTGTCAGTACATTCGTTATGTTCAGTTATCAAATCAACGAATGCCGATCTTAATTCACGTGTTATGCTTTATTTTCTGTAGTACAAATATATTCGGTTACCAAATCAATGAAATTTATTTTCGCACTGTGCCATATCCTGCATTCGGTCTTGTTTTTTTTTTTTGTTTTTTTTTTTTGAGTATTCAAAATGTAGAAACCATATTTCAAATCAAATTACATTGGAAACCAATGCCCTCTTTGAAAAATTGTCTATAAGAGATTTCAATTTAGGATACAAAGTCCTACTCAAAAGTTTCTGAACACCATAACTTTATATTTCCCCTTTAAGTATAGAAGTAGAATGATGCCCCAGTCAATACTCTGACCCTTATGTAGGGCTAAATGAAGCTCGCCAAGACATTGGGAAGTTTTTAAATGGTCAATATCTAATTCGTGCAGGTTCTCAAAAATTAATCATACACTATTTGAACATCTCCTTCGCCACAAAATTCTTAATTAGGGACTGACAGCCTTGCCTTTGGCGCGGTGCAGCGCGGAACGTGTTATTTCTCATATCAGTGCCAAAAATGCATGGTGGAATTATCTTGAGTTACAGTTGATGCACAAATAAGGCTATTAATATCACTTCTCGGTGTTTGGAAATCTGTTTTGACAGGGTCTGGAATCCAAGACTCTATATTAGGAATTTTATTTGTTGAATAATTATGGAAAAAAAATCAGGAGAAAACTTTAATTGATGGTCAAATTCAGACATTTTTGGTATAAAGTACCAACGAATAATGTTTTTAGTTGGAACTTTCGTTTCGTGCTCAACACTTACAGTTATATATATATATATATATATATATATATATATATATATATATATATATATATATATATATATATGACGATTGGAATGTGGAGAAATAGGCGTCGCGTCTTTTTTTCTCTTCGCATTTAAATAGTCGGTTTCCAGTTGGATCACTCTGCACCAACAATACAAATATATATATATATATATATATATATGTGTGTGTGTGTGTGTGTGTGTGTGTGTGAGTGTGAGTGAGTGTGTGTGTGTGTGTGTGTAATGATTAGGAATTACATCGACAATACATATAATGTGAACTATGAAGTGAATATATATATATATACATGTTTACATATAAACATCTATACACACACACACACACACACACACACATATATATATATATATATATATATATATATATATACATATATATATATGTGTGTGTGTTTGTGTGTGTGTGTGTAAACTTTCAGCATAAAATGTTAAATACTTAGCTTCAGGTTTTTTGGCTTCAAATTCCAGGCTACATAGATACAAATTATCATGATACACTGTTATTGAGCCAGCAGAATCTTTTCTCCTTTCTCCAAATATATATATATATATATATATATATATATATATATATATATATATATATATATATATATATATATATATGCATGTGTGTGTGTGTGTGTGCGTGTGTACTAACCATATGAACCCCTGTGTTTAGAGCTTAATATTTTTTTCAACTATAACTTGTTTTTGTGTTCTGTCACGGTTTTTTTCTGAATTCCTTCAGTCAAAATCATATGGGAAAATCTACTCATCTATCTATGCATATCGTTTACTCAACTAAATACCGTAATTTGCACGGTTCATCTAAAATCCGATCAGCACTAACGGATTTTCCAACAGTTTTTGTCTCTATCAGTAAGTTGAAAGTTATGCAGTATTTTGTTTTTGTGTCCGAGTTCAGGTTCGCTCGGGATGTAATTAAGGGTTAAAATGAAAACCTGTTAACCGACAAAATCATGAAATATACCCTTTGAGTAGTGGAAAAAAACATGATACGACAGACATCTAATATTTAGTTCATATATGAACATTTTTGTATAATCTTTTAATTTTCCCCACATTTTTTGCTTTTTTTGCTATTTTGTCCTCGAATAGGTATGTATTCGAAACTTAATAATAACAATTCTGAATTTTCTTAAACTGAATATGATGAAATGTGGTAGGGTTCATAACCAACCAGGAGTCATATTTAGTTGATGATGGAAATCAATTGACGTTTTTTCAGCTTTGGAACTGGCAGAATCATAAAAAAAAACACTTCAAGAATTGAGAAGAAAAAAAAAGCTGGTTGGGGAAAAAACAGGGGGCGCGTAATAATTACCTTACCGACTCCACTATAAGTAGAAACGTAATTGGCTTTTTCCCTACAGACAACTTCTTTTTCCCGAAAAAGCGCAGGTTAGCTTTATTGTCATTATCAAGTACGCTCTAATAATGGCAAAAACTACAATGTGTTTCCGAAATATTGTAAATAAACTGATTTGGGTAAAATGTTGAGGCCGACCATTTTCAGCCATTTGTGTGAAATTGTTTTATCATTATAAATACTTGGCATCATTATTCAGTCATCAAAGTATTTTCCATGGCCTTCAAGGTTTTACGCCACCTCTCAGCTAAATTGTCTATTCAATTATGGAAGAACGTTTCCTGTTCGATCCGATGAACTCCTGGAGGAATTATTGATATCTTCAAATTGTTGGAACTCTTGATTGACCAGACAAAGAGTGTTGTGTGGAGCTAAATTTGATGGTCTGACGGTAGTGGGTCGATATAATACTTATTATCGTCGTTATAATGCAGCAAAATCACTAATTCGTTGCCTGGACAAATATATTTTCTATTTCAATGCATCACTCAGACAAACCAAGTACACAGTATCAATTTCTCGTGATATCACAGGCAGATTTTGTTCAGGCTTAGAATGTTGAAATGTGTCTCCAATATAACTACGATTTTATTCATTGTAGTGTTGTTATAAAAGTATTCCTAATCACCAATGGCAATGTGGTCCACAAATGTTGAGAAAACGGAGGAAAAAAGTTTTTGTTTTTAAATGCCGACGGATGTTCATTTTAATAAGACCATCTGGAATCCGGGTCTCTAGTTTCTTAACTATTTTCTGATAAAGGGTGAGTAAATGAGAACCACTTTTAAAGTTTAACTATTATTTGTTATCAACTCATCATCAGTCTTTTAACGTCCGTCTTTGGACATAGATTTTCCCCAGGATCTGCCAAATTTCTCTATCATGGCGTCGGAGAACCAGCATTTTTGTGAATTTGTCTAGTTCATCTCTCTATCTTGTAATCTGTCGGCCTCGGTTTTGCATGTGATTTCCTGGAATCCAAGTTGTGAGTCGAGATTTCCATCGATTGTCTGTAATTTTGAGCTTTCTAATAGACCATATGATATCTTGAACTCCCGTTTTCTTCCTGATATACTGTGCTATCTTGCGATCTCTCCATGTGAGGTTGATTCTCTCATGTGTGCGTTGTATGCTCCTAAGTTTGCAGGTCTGACTTTTGGCTAGGTTCCATGTTCCAGTTCCATAAGTGACCACCAGATGAATGCATTGGTTGTATCCTCTTCTTTTTAGGATTACTGGGATCGTCTGGTTTTTGAAAGTTGAACTTGCTCTGCCGAAGGTTGATTCTCTCATGTGTGCGTTGTATGCTCCTAAGTTTGCAGGTCTGACTTTTGGCTAGGTTCCATGTTCCAGTTCCATAAGTGACCACCAGATGAATGCATTGGTTGTATCCTCTTCTTTTTAGGATTACTGGGATCGTCTGGTTTTTGAAAGTTGAACTTGCTCTGCCGAAGGTTGATTCTCTCATGTGTGCGTTGTATGCTCCTAAGTTTGCAGGTCTGACTTTTGGCTAGGTTCCATGTTCCAGTTCCATAAGTGACCACCAGATGAATGCATTGGTTGTATCCTCTTCTTTTTAGGATTACTGGGATCGTCTGGTTTTTGAAAGTTGAACTTGCTCTGCCGAAGGCTTGTCATCCTAGAGAGATTCTTCGCTTGATTTCCTCTTCTTGTATGGATCTCATGGATATTCATTGTCCTCATTAATTGGTTAATCCTAGTGTCAGTTTCTTTTCATTGTATCTGATCAGGCTGTCAGATAAAAGCACTGGGAAAAAATCCCATCGGGAAAATAAATAAGATCTCGAATTCAGACACCTTTTGCCTCTGTCACATAATAGTTAGACATATTAAGTCAGTTGTAGGTATGAATTTTAGGTTAAAACGATTTTAGATTATGGGATGTATATGCATTTTTAGATCCAGCTTGTGAAAAGAAAAAAGGATGTTGGCAAAGAAAATGATTTGTTTAGTTTATGGTATCAGTATTCAAAAGGCCTTTTGATTTTCGTCAGTCGTCATAATAAGTGAATAGGTTTAGGGATTGGATCTTGGGTAGGGAACCTGATTTTCTTAGCCCTTACTTTTTGAAAATGCATGGTTTTTGCTATCATCTACGGGGGAATAGCCGTCAATTCAATAAGAAAAAGAATGGTTTGGATGAAGCAAAAAAAATACATTATTTTCGTATTATAAAATGGATAGAGGAAGAAATAAACTATCTTCTGCCGAAAATGCACCTGGATAATAAGAAACGATTAAAGAAATACGACACGATTTATATCTATTTACTATTAGCAGCGTTTGTTGAGATAGCAACATTTGAGTCTTGGAGTCAAGTCGATTAGGAGCCAATTCCATTAACCTCTCTCTCTCTCTCTCTCTCTCTCTCTCTCTCTCTCTCTCTCTCTCTCTCTCTTGCATAGAAGAAAAATATTGTCTTTTCAAATAGATGAAAAAGTAATACCTTATATACAGTTTTTAAAGTGATTTTTTTCATTTGTATTCCGCCACTTGCATTTCTTTGCACGCACATGTGCACACACGTGCTCAATGCTACATTTTGGGAAGTTTGTGCTTCCATAACTGATACTCTACTGCGTATATAGTGTTTCATAGTTGGTGGAGAATCAAATCTAGTTTTGAAAACTTACAATAATAAGCGATCTATCGGTGCCATATTTGATGTTATTGTTTCATACATACACTAGAGGTAACATCAGAAGTAATATCATATTGAACATTTATGAAAATGAGCATTGAAAAATATTATAACTTTCTGAGTATGATGAATATATTGGTATGGATTTATGGTTGAGCCGATAATATAAGAATAAAATTACAATATTAGAAAACTTTATTGGACAAATGATCTTTTATTCTTAGGTTTCACTATGCCATGATTTGTCAAAAAAGTGTTACAAGACTCTGGATGTCTTACATGGTTGGTCTGTGAGATATTGTACGGTTGGCAGTGTATTTACTCCCATATATATATATATATATATATATATATATATGAATATGAATATGAATATGAATATGAATATTAATATTAATATTAATATTAATATTAATATTAATATTAATATTAATATTAATATTAATATTAATATTTAAAAAAATCATTATTGTGTTATCCACGGACAGCTATTTCGTTGAATCACAACTCTTCAGTATGGCTATAGACAATCCATTATCCCATCCAGTAACAGGCAGGATAGAAACCTTTAATTCTGACCCGGAGGCTAGTATCCTACCGCTAAGCTACGCGACTGGACCGTCAATGAGACTGAATTCAAGTGATATATCTATTTCACCTTAAGTTCCCCATCCATCAAAATGCTCTATGCCCATGGAAGAGCATTATATATATATATATATATATATATATATATATATATATATATATATATATATTGACAAATTTGACGGTATGGAAAAAAGAAAAATACCTGAGAATATTTGATACATCATGAATTTCACTAAGTCTCAAATCATTTTCCATTTTCCTATTAAATCAACTTCCTTACAACGTCATTTTGGATAAAAATTCTATCCTTTCATTCATATACACACACACACACACACACACACATATGTATATATGTATATATATATATATATATATATATATATATATAATATATATATATATATATATATATATATATATATATATATATATATATATATATATATATATATATATATATATATATATATATATAAAGACTGGGTATTTGTTTGTTTCCGACTATATTCTTTACGAACTGTTGGTGGATTGCATCCAGTAGGCTGCAAATTCGGGTATATAACTAACTTAATTCTATGATGATCACAATATAGATGGTGTTAACCCTTGGTTACCTGTAGAGGTCAATTCTTAGTGAGATGAATTTCTCCATTATCAAATCTTGGGATGACGGCTCCACCTTATGAACTGCAAATTTATGTACATGGGTAAGTTGGCCCCTTGATATGTTTTGTTCTGGTCTTTGACGTTCTTATCGATCAACATTGGGTGAATATAGATTTTTATGCCCTGATTCGTAAGTTTCAGTTTGAATAGCCATGTATTTCTGTAAAAGAATTATTGGGGGTGATGTTGTCACATAAATGGAAAATGGAATCAGCAGACTAAGTTTGTGTGTGTGTTTTTTATATCAATTTTATTTGATTTCAATCTATTAGACATCAAAAATTCAGAAAAAAACGTCAATTATGAGACAATCTCAACAATGTTTTTCATAACATAGCAATAATCATTCCAGTCACAGCAACTGTATAGTGTCTGTCAGGGAACATGGGCTTTTCTAAAGATCCACCAGACCTCTTGAACATTGGTATAGCGGAGCCAGTGCCTCCTGAACATTTAGTTATTATGTTATCTAATTTTCTTTCGGGTTCAATTTAGCATATGATCTCTAGGGATTCACCCTTCAGTCATGATGTCCAGCAGCTGTTTGAAATCATTGCTACATGACCAGCCCATTGCCCTTTGAGTCATCTAATTGATTTTATATCTATGATATCCGTGACTCAATTTTTTTTTCTAAACTATGCTGTCTTGTGATTTCTCCATGTGATGTTGAGCATGATTCTCTCTTTGCAGATTCCATGGTTCTTGGTCTGAGAGTCAATATTTCAGTTAACTTTCACGTTTCAGCTTCGAAGGTAACTATCAAGATGATGCACTGGTTGTAGACACTTATTTAATGCTGAAACTTACCATTCGTCGTAGGGAATCCATGGATACGAATCTGTTTCTTCTCAGTTTTCATGCCAGTTGAAAAGAATTTATTGAGGTAATTTGACCGTAACCCAGAATAAAAACACGTTTTTTTTTCTATGTGCAAAAATCCTAACTGTGTACCTTACTTTTATCCATACAAAACATTTCAATAAAACATGTACACTATTTAGATCTGACGGTCTGATCTGATTTCCTAACCACTAACCCCATGAATTAGCACATAGATTTTCAGTTTTGAGAAAATTATTTTTTTATGTTTTAGAAGAGAAGCTCTGAGGGTCTGCCCCGAGGTTGGTGCACATCTGAGTGGGTCTGCTTTTTTTTTGTAAACCAAACAAGTGGTTGTGCATTCAAGGCCCCTTCTCCTTATTAGGATGTTTGGGGACCTAAGCCTGGGCATTGCCGGATACCCCTACTTTTGAAAGATAGACCGACTGACATGATGCTTGCTCCTACAAAGATTGACAATAAGTGTCAGACATTTTTACAATTGTTATATTTGAGAATGGTAAATGAACAGCCTCAGTGGGAAACTAAAGTCGTTCTACTGATTCATTTTCTCTGGTTATAACTGTTATGTCTCTAATGTAGGAAATAATGACGATATTTCAGATTATCCGTGTCAGAAATGACATTCGTTTCTCGGAATATACAACTTATCAGTCTTTAAGGTCCGTTGTTATACATAGTTCTCCCCCATGTGTGTATTGGACGCAGGGATGATTACCCTTACACTGCCACGCTGGCCCATGACGTGTTCGTAGGCGGCATGGAGAAAGAGAGAGAAGGGGTGGGAAAGAGATAGGGGGAAATGGTGGGGAGAGAGCAAGAGATGTGTATGGTTTCTGTGGAGATTAACGATGGGTGAAACGGCTATTATTGACCGGGCAATAATTATATATAATTGATATACCAAAGTCCCCACCCATCATTCTTTTCTCCGTTAACCACCCTGGACAGCCAGTTACAAGACAAGACTGGTGATGGGACGGTGTGCAGGGGTTGGATTTAGATCTTGATCAGGGGAATTCAAAGACTTGCTGATTCAATTTTCTGTGTCGATAACCGTCAAAACAGCCTACATCTCTACACACTAGGGATATGTGGCCCACAAATCAATGTTTGAACGAGTATTTATGTCCAATAAGCTAATATCAATGTATTAATCGGTATTGTTCGCGCTTTATCTTATCACAGGAAAAAGGAACTTTTGAGTTGACGTTCCGCTCAAAGTTTAAAGTTTCTTAACAACATCCTCTGGCTTGGGTTTATTATGCAACAAAATCTTTGAAAATGTTACTATTCTTAGATATTTAATTTTAATCTATTTGAAATACATTTGATCGAATCCTGTGGTCGTATTAATTGATCTGGTTGATTTAGTGTTCTGCCATTAATAACGATTGGCTTCTATTTCTTTCATTTTAGTTTCACACAATTTCCATGACAACAAACTCAGTGTCTGACTCACATCCCCTTTGCCTCAGAAAGCCAGTCTCACCGTGACAGCTGTTCTATGCGATTGGACTACGAAACAGAGAGCAAAAGATCGAACGTAACCAAATAAACTTATTCATTATTCCCCAAGATCTTTCAGCGTCGCCATATTTACTGGTATAGTTTGCATACATTGATGACATTATGTTTAATTTTAATTTCATGAACAACTGACAACCGTTATCAATTTATTTCTATTTTATATCAAAATCAGTTGCTTTTTATCGTACCTATTCAGACTGTCATTTTACTGCGATTCGTGAAATATTCAGTAATTTCGGGAGAACTGACTATATAAATGAATAAATTTTATATATATATATGTGTGTGTGTGTGTGTGTGTGTGTGTGTGTGTGTGTATAGATACACTAATGGAAGCCCACTATATCGATATAAACATGTGTATGCGCGTGTGGATGGGTGAATACTTCTTCGGCTATGATGTAGAATGTGTGACCCATTAGGTTTCAATTACACGTCATCCATGTTGACCAGATATCTTTGAAAATGATGAAGGTATGTTCGCTTTCTGTTCTGAAGAGTACGTAACCTAACGTAAAGATTCATGCCCCCCACTTCAAAAACACAACTAGCTTATTCAATTGCTCTGTACACTGGGATATTCTCTCCACGTGTGTTACCGTGACCGTCTGTGTCTGAAATGATTGTAAGATTTTTTGGGTTTTTTTTGTTCTTTATATGCATCCATGATTCACTTTTTCTATCTCGTTTCTGTTCTGCTTGGACGTGGAACTACTATTTCTGTGTATCATGAAACCAAATATATTTCTACCTACATGTATTGTAATGCTAGAAAAAAATTCCTTTGGCCACAGTTGTAATAATAGCAAACAGAGTCTCCGCACTGATAAACCGCTAGAACTCGTTTATCCCAGGCTAGTTAGCAAGAGTTATTTTTGCTTCTTCCGAATCTATTTGAAACTTCCACATCGTAAATACCGATCACCAACATTAAGGAAACAGAAACATTTATCATAGGTTAAGCTCTGACCTCTGATTGCAATCCATGACCTTTTAAATGCTGTTCAAGCGATAAATCAATTCTTCGATTGGGGCGGCAGCGGATTGGAAATTTCCTTGTGGCTTTCCACTCAAAGATCAGTGGGCATAAAAGGTGAATGGATGAACGGCCTGACTAGAATGACTTACTGGAGTGGATGGTCCTAGGCCAGATGTAGGCTGTTAACTTTGGTTCTTGCTTGACCAGCCAAAATCAGAATTGCGATAACATTATAATAACGCGTCGTTTCAGCACAGATACAGATAGACAGGACGACATTAAGTGAAAAAAAAGCTACAGTATTAGAACAGAAAGAATTGTATTTACACGCACCTCGAGAACAAGTTGCCAGGCCCTAATGTAACTTTGCTACCAAATACATTGGACCTCAAAATGCATGCATGAACAGCTATTTTTCTGAGGGTTTACTCACTCGACAATGAAATGCAACTGAATGAGCTTGTGCACCGTGTGACCGTCAAATTCATGATGGCTGAGTGAATCATTATTCACGTCTCCTGAAAATAGTTTTGGCAAAACAACGCAACACCTAATATGTCAGCCCCTTCCCTCGTGTCAAAATTTGGCTTCTGGCTTTCCCTGAAGAAATTTGTCATCAATGATAAGTTGAACCAAACGAGACGATCTAGAAAGTGGATTTCGCAGCCTGCCCCCCACTGACTGCTCTACTTCTATACTTTTACGTAGGATAAATGGCAAAGCACTGTCACAGCCCATTACAAATGTAATCAATTTGATCCACGCTATGCCCAAAAACCTCATATATATATATATATATATATATATATATATATATATATATATATATATATATTCGAATACCAGAAGAAGCACCCAGGTAAATGAACCTGATCCATGATGTAATTGTAGATTTATGTACCTCAGTGCCCGAACTAATGCTTCAAAGACAAATTTGTGGGCCATTATGTATCCATTTCACACGAAACCAATTGATAACTCAACGCATTTATAACAACGGATGGTTCGTGCTTTCAACGCAGGAAAAGTGACATAGCCTATAAAATTTGCTTTGAAGCTATTCACCGAGTTGCCAACTTCAATCTTTACAGGCCAATAAGTAGGGCCAACAGCTTGGATATGCATGCTTTCATAGATAAATACTTTTACTTCTGTATAATATAAAGGCAATACTAGATGGGGTTGCTGGCGTTGCCGGGGAAACGCAATCAATACTGTAAAGACATGTAGTAATTTCCAACACATAGACTCCCAAAATAGAGATCGCAATCCTTTGGGTTGTTCAAAGATGCTAATATTGATTTTTCAACACGACAGAATTGACTTTACCTTTTGAGATCAGAAGAGGCCTGTGTCATCTATTCTCTGCAGTGTGTAGGGCACAGCATCTTCCTCAAATTTGAAGCTGTCGGAATTGACCACACTCAGATGGTATCACATAGCCAAATATCCTATGGTGACGCTGAATCAGATTACCCATACACACACATTTTCAGCTTGTACAGTACAACCTTTAGAAGTCAATAAAACATAAAATTACAAACGAACAAACGTTATTCGTCCTTCTAATAAATGATTGTTTCTTATTCTGGCTCAAACGATCGAAAAGTGATACAATTAGGGACCTTTTCAACTGGCAATAAGACCTGAAAAAAGAGAAGCAAATTGAGAAAATCAAAAATAGAATAAAACGCACGATCCTTGTGTTTGAAACAAGGAATCCTTCTCAGTCACAATTGAAAAGACCTTTCAATTGAAATATCAGAGAAATAGAATGCCCGAACGTGACTGTGACTTTGATTTTTGGATTAAAGAAAAATAATGCAGCTGTTTTTGTGGCTTAGCATTAAAAGCAAACGGCATATACATTTCAAGCACGGTTTCTTTGGTGACTGGTGTGTGAACAATATCTGGTTTTATGTTAAAACATAAACAGAAAGAGGAACTTGGATATCTATGATACCAGGGAGATGTGTTGTGTAAAAATTCTACTTACGTATGCTTTGTGATTATTTATGAGCCGAGATGTTTGGGGTTTTTTTTCTTGATATAAAAAAGCCAGAAATGTATACATATATTATGAGCACATTTTTTTAAGGTATATAGATAGACACACACACACACACACACACACACACACACACACACACACACACACATTTATATATATACATATATATATATATATATATATATAGATAGATAGATAGATAGAAAGAAACAAGGAAAATAAATACAAGAGTGGGAAGGAAGGAGAGAGGGGGGGAGAAAGAATGAGAGATGTTTCGATTTCGATGCCATTCGACGCCATTTTATTTCATGTTTGGTTTGACCAGCAACATTACCTCCCAACTCGTTTTTTTTATTCTTTTAATTCAACTGTTTCTGTAATTCTGAAACGAAATAAAAAATATGATATCTATTTTTTTCCTCTTTCTTTTATCTACTCGGAATTTCAGAATAAAACAGACTCAGAACTGCATTATTACGATAGAGTCTCATATGTTACATTCTTGTCGCTATAATGGCTCATCTGTTGGAGCAGCAGCTGATTGACTCTCTCTATCAAGGCGTTATGCAAAGAGTTTCAAAGGTTATCAATTCTATTCTAATTTTCTCATTTCTCTTTCTCTCTTTCTCTCTCTCTCTCTGTCTTTGTCTTTCCCTTTCTCAACCTCTCGCTCTTTTGCTCTTCCCCACTGTATATATATATACGAACAAAAAGTATATCTGTTTTTATACTTACTGATCCCTCATCGTTAAATACGTTTTGAGGGGTAATCTACATAAGTCAACCATATTTAAAAAATCAAATGATGTGTAGCATAAAATAACACCCATACACAATTCATTATAACCATACCTAGTATGAATCGAACAAATTATATATCTGGCATAAGCTATGTATTAAAATGATAGCTGAAAGAGAAATGATGTTTGAGCAACACTGCTGGGGTGCCGTGTTAATATAACTGTTTTGTTTTTGAAATCCTCGAAACGGTAACATGTTAAACAAGTGATTGAGCTGAACAGTTACCAGCAATGCAAAAGCCTAAATAACCTCTTCAACTCCGAATTCACATTTTTTTTTACTTCGTGGTTTATTTCTGCTTAATTTGTTTTTTTATAATACCGATGGTTATGTCGTCAAGAAATTTAGCTCAATGGTAAGATCAATGTTGGGTTTGATTTCTGCAGCAGCGCCATTTTCTCCTATTGCTTATCCAATTTCTGTTGTTTACGCCAAATGACACAGTCACCACGTTATAACGGGTGCTCATTTAAAAAAGAATTTGATAATAATGAAACGTTATTTATCATATACCCATCACCTAATAACACATGTATATCATATGTATATATGCATGTATGTAAACATTTGGGAGTTTGCTAGGGTGAGCTTATATTAACGTACGGGTGAGGGATTTAAAGGTGAAGAAAAAACATTTTTTGAAGTTGTCTCCA
Source organism: Thysanoteuthis rhombus (assembly GCA_963457665.1). NCBI lineage: Eukaryota > Metazoa > Mollusca > Cephalopoda > Oegopsida > Thysanoteuthidae > Thysanoteuthis > Thysanoteuthis major. Next base: position 37,768,643 of record OY735209.1, on the reverse strand, counting down.
TATTCATTTTTCCCAACAACTTACACCTTTCATTAGACAGAGTAGCAAGATACAATGTGAAATTTCTATTGAAGGCCTTATCAAGTCACCATTGTTGAAATATACGTACCATTTACGTTATAGATAATACGAGCCAAATAGCAATGACGATAACGATTTCGGCAAAGAGAACCGTTTCGGAAACCGATTGTTGCTACGCATATATACAGTCTACCACGTATCTTTTCCTTTAAGCAAGTCGCACTCGGGGGAAATTAGCCAAATGTACACTTGCTTCTCTAGTAAATCGCCTTCATAGTCTTCAAAGGTTAAGGCTGACGCGGTATGGTACGCACAGCATTTGCTCGAATCTTGGTGCAATCTTAAATCCAGACACATTTTTTTTTCTGCTGGGAAAAGATATGGACAATTACAAATTACCAGGAGAATTTTCAGTAATCATTTTTTCGTTCCCGTTTTATCAAGCATATCTTTTCACACATAGAGTGAGTATTTTTCGCAGATACCTCATGTGACCGTCGACCATTGGTAATGTCCACTATCTCTATCTAATCAAGCCCTTTTTGGCTTTTTAAGAATCATTTTGTTCTCTTAGGTTTTGAATTTAATTCTGCATGCTACCATTCTATGGTCATTTACTGTATCTGGTTTGTTGATAACAGTAATGTATTTAATGTTATTGATCTTGTCTGATATTATGAAATCAATTTAGCTTTTTGTTATGCTATTTGAGCATTCCTGAATCCATTTACAGCTTCCTCATTTTCGAAAGGTAGCTTTATTGTACATCATCTCAAGGAATGAATTCAAGCTACCATACCTACGACAGTCTAAGTGAATATCGGTGTAATATTTAAACTTGGGGGACATATTTTTACGAGTTGTTTTCTAGGTTACTAAGACAATCTCAGAGTGCACCTAAGATTCGTACGCTTAGCGTAGAATTGACAAACATTGAGAAAAGGGGTTTTAGTGACACTGATAAATTGTATTTTCATGTGGCACATAATGTATAAAAACGCTTCCATGCTAAAAGTAACAATAGGTCCCCTCAATTCAATACTTGGATGATAGATCTGGTACAACTTTTCCTTTCCGGTCTTTTTTTCAAAATCACCGGTCCACTTTTCATTATATTTCTCCACCCTTCTGCTTGAAACGATCATTTTCCAAGCTTTATCATCATTTCATTTCGAATTACACCCTTCTATTGTTTTAAAGAATATCTCAGAAAGCGGTGGACCTTCTTCCTCTTGTATTCGTAGAGAGGATCCTATAATGGTTTCAGCTTTTGATTTGGTATTGAGTTTGAGCCTTCAACCCCTTCATCATGATTTTAATCCAATTTGTATATAATGCTTTCAGTTATATAGCTCAAAACGGTCGGTAGAGTATGTCCAGTATAGTAAATGAAGCGTTATCATGGTGGGAGTGAAATTCGGAAGGAAAAATAAACTCGTTTGACTAAAAGGATAATGTAGTGTGTATTGGTCGTGGAAAGTTCCAATCAATAGAAATATTAGACAGCAAAGACATCCACTATGACCTCGTAACAAACATTTGTACCAATTGTGAATGGTAAAATGGAAAAAAAAAGAGAGAGGTTTATTATTAGCTTCTGTTAAAAACAGGTGCCTGTGTTTGTCTGGCATTATGAGATTCTTGAAATTTCCTTGAAATGTAACTCTAGGGTAACCCTAAAGAATTAGGTGGTCTTATTCTTCTCTGACCTTACTTTGTTGAAATAAATCCGACCACGATGCCATGACGCCCAGTCCTTCAGGATTGTCAACGCATGAGTTATCAGACACAAGACTTAAGGTCAGTGTTTATCGATCAGATACTCACAAACTGATTGGATACAAACCTGTTAAGGCCCGAATCCTTTGAAGTTCATTGTTATGAGGTATATCAGTCATCGGCGGACAAGGGAAAACCACAGATCAAAAGCGAGTTGAATTAACCTTTCAATTTGCCGAACCAAATATCATAAAACCAGCGAAATAGGAAAGGAAAGAAATATAGTGATATTGAGGCCAACCTTGGTTCGATAGCTAATCAAAGCTAGAAAGGCTATCTGCATTTTCCTGGGTTAATATTACTAACCTCTTTGGAAATGCCATAATCTTTAGTTTGCAGTATACTTGTCAATGTATTGGTATTACGGTTAAAATCATCCTCCTTCAATAAACAGCAAAATGAATTTGATAAATAAAAAAATTGGTGTTGAAGCAGAATATATTTCTTATGTGAATAGATAACAGCCGCAGGATCTGATTTTCCAATTCCAGAAATATTCTGAAACCAAACAAAGAATAATCCTATACTTTCAGTAATACTTTCATCAATTTATGACCATAGCAATCCTTTTTTTTTATTTGTTTCTATATATCATATAAGTTGCATGTTAAATTTTATTTAAATAATGATCTGGTAAACCATTGTAGGATGAATCCATTGGATTGCACTTTTAAAAGAGCATATTACTATGAATAGTCCACTTATTCATAGCTATGAACGACCCTCACACTTTGTTTTAGTTTCATATTGATATTAGTACTTAATAATTTACATTTGTTAATTACAAAATCTACTTTGAGCAGAGCCAGCATGTGCTCAGTACTCACGCTTACCTGGAATTAATTGATGTCTGAATCTGATAATTGTGTATTGATAGTTCCGTTATTCTAAAACGCCTAAATAATCGCAATACATTCTAGTATATATTTGTACTCATCTCAAACAAGTGGTCTTTATAGTTACACTAAGATTCAATTACTTTAGATACTAAGTTGACTCATTAAAGGTTGACTTGTTTCAATGGCATACAACATGCTCAAATAGTTTAAGAAAAAAAGTAGCAAGTCTTCAGAAGCCAATTGAAATATTCACGAGTTTTGTGGGATGGATCTTTTCAATGTTAGAAATTGTCGATGAAGGCTAGAATGGTTGAAAATTGGAATACAACTTAGTTGATATGCCGCAAAGGGTCGTTTTATTTGAGTTTAACAGTGATTTCATTTCGTCTTGATGTTGAAGACTGACGAACCATAACCGTTGAAGAATCAGTTGAAGCCTTCCAACAGTCGTTCAAACAACTGAAAAGTGTTCCTGAAAAGCAAAATGCATAAATAGGTATCTGCACTTCTCTGAACTCATGAGAACGTACCAGACCATATTCTGGAAATATTTGCGACTGGTGATAAATATTCCACCAGAATATAAGGCAATGCAGACAATGACTTAGTGAAAGCAAGGCTCAACAAAAATGGACATCTAGATAATGTTCTGTTGGGTGTTCTGTTGGATTGTGTTGGCGTGGTCAACTATGTGTGGTCCATTTTTGAATTACTGATAGTACTTCATCTGCAGCAGGCATGTTTTCAGCGTATACAACGTTTTGGGTCATTTTGATCAATTGCAAAGGTGTGGTGTTCAAGTATAACGCACAACACCTTACACAAAGGACATCTGAGAAGATTGAAGACACAAGCCGGGAAAACGATCCATTCATTTCATATTTCCTTAATCTTACTCCATCCGATTACCGACTAATTCATAATTCACAAAATCAACTTAATCGACTAAATCTTGTTGGAAAGGATTTCAGAGGAAATGATGGTGCCTATGTCAGCGAAAAAATTCTTATCGAAAATGGATATTTGTATGTTTTTATTGATCCTAATTCAGACAATACTTTAGAGATGATCTGATAGAAGAACATATATGCTGATTCCATCAACATTGACAGTGGATGTGCTTTAAGCTATATGGCAATGTAAAATCTTGTAAGGTTTGTAAATTCGATTTCTTAATTTTAAATCATATATAGACAGCATCTTTTGTCGGAATTCATTCACACAATTAAAACTCAATAAAAAAGAGTAAAGGAATTAAATCAAATTATTTTTTTCCAGATTTGTTTGAATTTGAATTTAAAGACTTTTTATTTTTCCGTTCGAAGAACATGACAAAACATCCATCTTACAAAAATACATGCCTCAGATTCAATTTTTTTTCAATGGTGGGAGTAAAACTTGAAACAAATTTTCCATTTTTATTTGCATGAAAAAAAATTTTTTTCGCAGAAATTTTGATTCCAGTTCGACATTCTGTCTTAATCAAAATCTTATAATCTGTTTTAATTACTTACAAGCTATTAAATTAATGGATGGTATTTTTTAACTCCCTAATTCATTTTCTTAATTCTTATTTGAATTGAACTGTATTAGATTGAAAGATTTTCATGTGGCATTTTAAGTTGGATTCCATGTGATTTTAATGTATGTCTCAGAATAACGAATTCATAGATTTTTACATTCTTTGTTTATATAGTGATAATGAATATTTCTGATGAACCGAGGAAGTTCCATTGTAAGGCCTTCAAACATGAACCTTGATGTGTGATTGTGATGGATCGAGATTCGATGTGACGGAGTAAAAACAGCATGGCTATAGGAAAAAATCTCTTATCTATTTCAGGATATCCATTGTCAGATTATTCAGACACAACGTTCAGGTGAAAAAAGAGGGGGAAGTTTGGGAATTTGTAGCTTGAAGATGGGTTTTTCCCCAGCGAAAAATGTGACTGCTATCTTGCCTGTCAGCATCCTCTTTCTTTTATGAGCGGGTATCCTCCGGCCATTCAAAATCTGCATGTGATGATGACCAACCGCAAACGTATGTGTTTTGAAAGAGGTATCAGTTTTGATTAAACAAGGAGTTGCTGCGTATCTAGAATATGCAGTATAAATAGAAGGTCGCCATGCAGCAAAATCATCAGCAAAATCCATTGTCCAGAAAAAAAATCGAATACGGGATTTGTTGATTGTGGTAATAGTTTGTTCAGGTTCCAGCATTTCTTGGAGAACATCTCAATTCATATTCCACCAAAAATTGCTAACGCAGTACTGGAAAGAAGTAAACCACTGATTCTACCTAGGGCGACAAATCATGGATCCCTCATAAGAAGAAATCGATCTAAGAATCACTTCATGACGGCAAGCCGTCACCAGATCAACCCCAGTCCTCAAAAACCAGAAAAATCCTTTCAGTCATAAAAAGAAGAGTATATAACCGATGCATCTTCTTGATAGTCACCTATGGAGCTAAAACATGCAGCCTAACCTAAGATACTGACATTTAAACTGAGAACCATGCAACATGCACGTGTGAATCGTGCTCAATCTCAAATGGAGAGGTCACGGGTTGATACAATGTATTAGGGTTAAATTAGGAGTCCGAGACATCATAGAATCCATTATGAAAAATCAAATGGTAATGGGCAAGTCATGTTGCAAGAATGTCAGGCAATTGATGGGCATCACGACTCACAACATGGATCTGCGAAGCCGGCTGAATATTGGATCAGAAGACGAACTTGACATGTTCAGAAAGTATTGGCTCCAAGGCACCCATGAAAAAGACTCATGATGAAGCACGGAGATGACATTTTTAAGTTGTTCATTCCGTCTACGTTGATACGCTGAAAGCTGTCTTTCTAGCAACGATTTTATTCGATCTAGATTCTCGTGATTAATCCAATTTTCATCACGAGTGGGGAACTTGTTCAGAAAGGCTAACCAGTCTTACTTTTTCAAAATCCATGTTGATTCAATTTTTCATCCTTCTGTTAGGACTTGTAAACGATGCACTTAATTTTAGTGATTAAACTACCAAGAAAGAGATCTGTAAACATTGTAAACGGCGTAAAGATTTACCTAACATTGTCTAAAATATATAGTTAGTATATTTCTAATTTTAAAAATGGTTTGTCTCCAGGTAGTTGCAAAATAGTGTCAAAATTCTCCATGACCTCATTTCCCAGATCTCATCACCTATTTGTAAAATTTATTTTTACGATTTGAAATGAAATTAACTTTATTTCACAACGGAAAATTGAGAGGTCTTGTAAAATTTTCATCTATCTCTTTTGCAATTTTGGGTGCATGCAGAAGTATAAAAGGAGGTCTTATATCCGTGTGGAATGCCATGTGCTATTAATTGCAAGTTGGTTCACAGTTTCATCAATAGGAAATTAGATTTTAGTGCATTGAATTTATTTTGGGAGCACATTACACCTTTAATGCGTCGTATGTCTTGTCGCAAAACATCGCTGGGAGAATTCGAGAGTAATGCAACAAACCTGAAGACTTCAAAGAGTGTTCTTCACAAGTCATTCTGTGTCCATTGAATATTTTGAATCCTTTTGATGTTACGTTATCACAAGTGTTTTAGGCGCGCAAAAGAATTTCTAAAAATGGCACTTTTCTTAAATAACAGCCAAGAAGCATATCATCGAGAGGAAATTAGATTTCAGTGTGTGAAGTTGATTTGGGGAATGTATCACAAAATGTTTGATGTCTTTATTCAATTAGTTTAGTTTTCAATAAGTATCAGAAACATTTATGAAATTTGTATCAAGGATCACCCTTGGTTCCCGGTACAATATACGTAGACCTTGATATTCCCAGATAAAACAGCTTATATCATCGTCATCAACATAATCAGCAGTAACAGCAATTATGAAATAATTGCTGGACAAAGGCTTTTCTTATATCCTTCCATGACGACAGCAATTGCATCAATCTCTGTCGTGTCTCACAGGCAAACCTCTCTGAGCCATTCCTTAAAGTTGTTTTTTCATACTGCATTTATTGTCTGATAGGCATCAATTGGTTAGCTTCTGGCTTCCAGAGTAAGAATAGAGTCATATAGAAAACAGGTAAATATGCTTGAAACGTAAAGTTTACAATGGATGCATTACGCCAGCTGACCTAAGGATGCAAAACATTGAAATCAAAAATGAACTGAGAACCAACTTGAGATTACACAGCAAAAAACGGATAGAGCAATGCTGGGAATAACGCGGAGAAGTTGAAAAAAATCAACGTTGATAAGTAGGAGAGATCAACGTTGATAAGTGGGAGGCTATTACTCAAATAATTAAGCAACAAGTATTTAAATGGACTAAACGTATAGCGAGAAGAGATGGCAACATTTGTCTACACAGCTTTGATTTTTTTTCGTTTTGATGAAAATTGAAATGAAAAATCCAAGCTTGAAGGGAGATGCTGGACTGCTAATACTTTGAAATACATTTTTGCTTTAGCTTGTTTTTTTTGTTTTATACTTTTTAGTCTTTATCTACGTATATTTCTATTATTCATTAGTTTTGATGTGGACTTTGAGTATTTTCCGTGTTATTGTTTATGTCTGTATTACCCACCATTACTTCCTGAATTATATTTGTCGGGATATTAATTAGCTTCTCTATGCTAAAATAGCTATTCCACAAGGCCAGAAATCTGTTCAATTAGACCTGAAATCTCACTCCCTACTTGGAAATAGACAACGTTCTCTAGCTCAGTCTGTTTAGGGTTTTTACTTCTTAAAAATCAATTTGTCCCATCAAATTTTGAAAATAAAAAGGATTTTAGCGGTACAAAACATAGACTTTGTTGTCATCAGTAGAAGCATTGTTAACCAAAGGAGGGGGAGAAAGAAATATTTTGCTTTTTCATCGTGCGAAAATAAACGCTGAAAAGCGCTTCTCGTCCAGAACTATTCGTGAGATAATTCATCGGGAAGATGTTCAAATGTGCGGCGAGAATTTATTTTTACAAATAAGAAATTGTCGTTTGAAAGGTCATTTGGAATCATCATCAGTCTTTCAACATCAGTTGTTGGACAATGACCCTCCCCCAAAATTGCCACACATCTCTCATGGTCAGTATTTTCTAAATTTGTCAGCCAAATTCTGCCAGCCTTGGTTGCGCATTTGATATCGGGGAATCCAAGTCGTGAGTTGCGATGTCCATTGGTTGTCCACCATTCTTGCAAAGTGGCCAGCTCACTGCCATTTTTTATTTTAATGGATTCTATGATGTTCCTGACTCCTGTCTTCTTCCAGATATTCGGTGCTGTCTTTTGGTCTCTCCAGGAGAGGTTGAGCATAATTTTTTCGGTTGCACGTTGCATGGTTCTTAATTTGCGGGTTTGTCTCTTGGTTAGGATCCATGTTTCAGCACCATAAGTGACTATCGCAAGGATGCATTTGTTATACATCCTTCTTTTTAGGAATTATGAGATCCTCTGAATTTTTAAAGTTGAGCTTAAACACTATGATAGGAAAGTGCAGATATTGAAGAAAAAAGTTTCCATGTAAAAGCAAATTCTTTTTATCTATATAGCACTGATTTCTAGCATTGCAAAGAAGAAAATTGAATCAGCAATTTGTTGACTGTAGAATTATGCAGTAATAGTTTGCTCTGAGTCCAGGATTTCTTGGGAAACATTCTATTTATACACCAACGAAAATTGAAAATGCGGAACTGGGGAGAGTAGACCACTACATTTGCCTTGGACAACAAACATCCATTAAATTCAAAAAAGAAGAAATCAAGTTTAGAATCTCTCTAGAATGACAAGCATTCGATAGAGCAAACTCAGCCTTCAAAAACAAAAAAAATCTTATCGGTCATAAGACAAAGGATATAAAACTAATCAATCTTCTCGATTGTCATCTATGGAGCAAGAACATGCGACTTAACCCCAAGAGACTGGCCCTCAAGCTGAGAAAAATGTAACGTGCACATGTGGAAATTATATTCAACCTCACATGGACAGATAACAGGACAGCAAATATATCGGGGAAGACAGGATTCTGGGATATTATAGAATCCACGAGAAAAATCAAAAGGCAATCGACTGGTCAAGTTGCAAGAATGTCAGACAGCCGATGGATATCAAAACTCACAGCATTGATCTCTAGAGATCACCTGCCAAGGCCAAAGCAGGCAAAATACTAGGTGGAAAGCCGAACTAAACAAGTTCAGAGTGTATTGGCTCCACGACGCTCATGATAGAGAGGCTTGGTGAATCGTGGGGAAGATACTATGTCCAACAACAGACGAGAAAAGACTGACGATGATGCAGAGGGAAGACACTTCTGATAATCCTTCGTGGATTCCTTCGTCTGATAATCACAAAGTTTGATCTTGCTTCCCAATCTTTAGGATATAAGGCTTATGAACCTGGAATCACAACCGTACGTGAATTCATGAATCAATAAGCCCCTTGGCATGGCAAGTACACAATCGTTTTGAATGGAAGGAAGGGTTTTTTTTTTTGTTTTTTTTTTTGGAATTAGAAATAACACGGGTTTTTTGTTGTTTTTTTTTTCCGATTAACAACTGCACATAGCCTAAGATACTTGATTCACAATTTGCATGGAAACATTGCCTATCTTCAATATTCCCAGATAGCCGGGACGATTTCCAATTTTAAGAAAAGCTATCTTTTTTTTCCAGAAGCGCTTCAACGCTATTTTTCCATAATAGCCATTCCCCAAAAGACTGACCTTACAGTTCCCAGTTCATGAACTAATTTGACATCAGAACACATTGTGAATACCCAATGATCCAAAGAGTTGATGGGATGTACCCCCTTTGCTTTAAACCGATGGAATTTCAATGCATGTATAGAAAAGAGAAGTTGCTTTGCAATAAATACCAGGAGATCAGAAAAGAGCAGTTGGTTCACTAGTAAAAGTTAGTTCACTGTAATTAGTTTAACCTTTGGTGAGAATAATTTCAATCAGAATTAGTTTTGAGAACAACAAAAATGTCATCAACATATCAGAAATGAAATTGTATTTTCCTATGTGCTGAAAAAAGTTGTTTTTTTATAAAGACAAACCGATAAGATCCGGCTCAAATTGACTCCCTATTTCAACTCCGTCTATTCAGCAGTGCATCTCATTGTTGAAGCTGAATTCAACCAATGTACATGCAAGCTCTATAAATACATACTTCTTCGGTATAAAGCATTAGCACAAATATCAATGTTTCATCGAAGGGTAAATTTGCAAAAAGACGTTTGATGTCAAAAGGATACATAAAAGTGTCCTAAAGATTTATATCAGAATGATCGTGAAAAAAATATGATACGTATCTTTATGTGTTTCGTTTTAGAAGAGGTTCCATAATTCTGAAGAGCCACCCAGTAAGCTTGGGCTCTGCAAAATCAATCATGGATAAAATACGTCTAAATGGAACATTGGTTTCGTGTGTTTTAGGTAGCCCATGCATTCGTGATCGTTGTTAACCAGTAGTCACAATTATATAAGAGATATATTAAGTCAATAAATCATCTTTTGTGTAATTCGGTGAATTCATTTTTTGTTCTTTATTTATGATGGAAACAACACTGACTGATGGAAAAAAGATCAACATTGATCAGTTGAAGGTCTATATCGGAGGATATTACACCAATTCTGTCAGTTCTATTGTACTGTTTGACATTACCTATCTTTTGAAAATTTGTTGGTCGTTGAGTACATCAACCATTCTGTTTATGTAAGCTTCTTTACTCAAAATGAGAACTCTTTATCCCTTATCTGATTTGTTGATGAGGATCTGTTTGTTGTACCTCGGTGATTTTTATAGCTTAAGGGTGTTCCCTTCGCAAGCTAAGGTCGCTAGGATGAATTGGGATGCCACAAGAGGCATTCACCGGATTGCTTGAACGGGCCTTCAGTGATCTGAACTCCTTATACGAAACTTGTTTATGCCAAGTGGGTTGAGAGAGCAACATTCAAAACTCAACAAAATGTTTATATTCTCGGGTGGAATACAAAATTATACATTGTGCTTCAATGCTAATTCTACTAATTAGGAAAGGGGATAATCCGATGAATTAAAAATGTGCTCCCTGGTAGTATTCCCAATGCCACTTTAATGCTTAAAGAGTAAGCCCACATCTTTATTGTGTTTATATTTGTCCACTAGTCAATGTCCGATACGTAGCAGAAGAAAACTAATCATATAAAAAAAAATGTTTGAAAAATACGAATTTTTGACGGTTGGCATTGGTTAACAATTTTTTTACTTTTGAAGGGAGCGTTTTGCCGTGAATTACATCTTCGAGAAACGTATATCCAATGGTGGAACTTCGAGCAGCTCGATTAGCTAGACTGAGTACGTAAAACAAAAAATAATCTTGATCGATATCAGCTTACGTCTTACTTTTACTGACTCATTCAGATACGGAAAATTCGATGGTATAGAATTTCTACATTGCTGTGATCAAAGGGGTATAGGAAAAAAGGTTTTCGTTTGGATTTTGGTTTTTTCTTTCCTAAAAAATAAATGCTGAAAAATTCTCTTCAGTAAACTCTGCCCAGAAGATTATCGGTCATGAAGATGTTAAGATCTGCAGAAACATTTTTTTAATTTTTGCACTTCTCTACAAAAGCACTTATATCTCTTGCCTGTGCCATTAACGTGGTAAGTTCTTCCGTTTCAAATAACATCTTGGACAAAATGTTCCAATTTATAAAAATTGTTGAATTTAGTTTTCCATGCTACCATTCCACGGTCGCTTCCTATATCTACTTTGCTTATATCGCTAACGTCTTTGATGTTAAGTGGACTTTGAGGAGCCAAAATGTTACAAAATAAACCTAAGGCAAATCCTGCAACAGTGGGGCGCTCGGGCTCTGCAGTGCAATATATTTGAGGATTCCTGACAAATCTTTAAAGAAAACCTTTAAAAAATCCAAAAATAGTGTAAAAATCTTCAAAAATTTGCAATTGATGGCATAGCATAAAATATTATATCAAACGATACATTCATTATGATAAAAGTTTATTACGCAATAACCACATTGTGAACATTGTGTGCAGGCTTTAGCCCAATACAGTAGACATAAAACTGAAAATTCAATTTGAAATCGGAGACAGTACAGAGAAATTCACCATAGTGATAAGAAATTTAATGATAAACTAGAAAAATTTAGCGTAACAACATTGTCTGAGAGCACGACAAGAGGAGACTTAATTGACATTTTTAAGATAATAAACGACTGTGTAAATTACAGAATTCCAATCTTTAATCAGATTGTGAATCTCCAATCCAATTTAACTATATAGGTCTATTACAAAAGTCACAAAACAAATTGAATCCCTCTCCCGAAGAACTTTAAAATCTTTGGATAGTTTACCATCCTATGAATGAAAAATACTTAGGCTATGATCAAAGTGTAATACCTGCTCTTTGAAAGCCTTTGAATTGAAAATTTAATCAGTCCAGGGGTTCAGATGCAGTGCTGTAGGGTACTGAGGCTTGGCATCACTAAGTGCAAGAGGCCTAGGATTCGTCCTGAAGCCTCACAAATTTACTCGCCCCATTTTTAGGGGGTCACAATACCCCTGGACAGTACCATCCCAACTTAAAAAGGGATAGATCAGGCTTGTCCCAATGTCTTTGCGACACTAGTTGCAGGACTTGAGCAATTTTTGAAGAGTTTCCGAACAGGGATCCTACATTAACAACGACTTCATTTATCAGCTTGCTCTTGTTGGAGTGCGAGTAAATAGGATGTATAAAAGAAAACAGTGCAAGTATGGATGAATGATAAAATGATCGGCAAGTTGAATGGATGTATGTTTTAACGATCGATATTTGTGTGTATATTTTCCTGTCCATCGTAACACAAAGACCTTCCCCAAGATTTGCCAGACGTCCCAATCATAAGCGTCGTGAAGCCAATACTTTCAGAACGTTTTTTGTTAGTCTCAGTATCTTATATTCTGCCAGCCATGGTTTTTGCATGTGATCTCTTGGGAGAGAATGTCAGACAATGGAAAGACATCACGGTACGCAAAGACGGAAGCCAAAAAAATGATGAGGATAATGATGACCTCGCCAAGAAAAAAAAACACAATGCAACACAATGAACAGGATAAGTAAGATACGCGCAATCAGTTTGAAGATATCCCAGGGAAGACCAACTATCATCACTATTGACTTACTCAAAAACTTTGGTTCAGGCATCACTGAAAACAAGCCATTTTTTCAACTTATTTCTTGGACGATGAAGTGGCAGAAGATCGAGACAGTGCGATCAAAATTCTGTTATATAAAGAAGGGGAACCCGAAGGACATCAACAACTGCAGGCCTATAAGCTTTCATTTTCATCTACAAACCTTTTATCAAAATTACCACCAACAAGTTGAAAAACATTTTTCAACATATATACCGTCAAAGCAGTTCCTTTGTCAGGCTGCATAACGACTGGGAGCCAGTTTACCTAAAAAAAAGGGGGGGTGCAAAACAAGAGAATACTAGCTCAATTAAACTCTTCTCCACTTTCTCCGGGAAGACCTTCCGAGATTTAGACGAAAAGAAAAAAGAAATCAGAACAGACGGCGAATATCGAAGCAACCTGAGATTTGCGGACATCTTCCTTTCTGTGGGAACTTTCATGACTTCAAACTAATGCTTGACAAACTGAATAAAGAAAGCTAAATGTAGGTTCCCACTTAGTCCCATATGAAGCTTGAAGGTGGAACCCAAGGGAAACGTTGACGCTCAAGTGCATTTTTAAGACTATTGGAATTCTTTTGTTCTTAAAGGTTGAGTTTGCTCTGAATAAGGCTTGCCATCCTAGAGTGAATTTTCACTAGATTTCACCTTCTTTTGGGGGTTTCATAGAGATAGGTTTCCCTAGATAGATTCAGTGACGTTATTTTCCAGGTTTGCGTTTTTTTTATTTTGATTACTATCCTCAGCATGATTGTTGTACATGATATAAGTTTTACTACTGTTCATATGTACTTCAACTTTCAGCATTACTTTGAGATCATGAGGGTTTTTTGGAAAAAAATGATGTTATCAAAAAAAAATTTAGGTTACCTAGGTATTGGCTATCTATTCTGATTCCCTATTTTCCCAGTCTAGGTTTCGGAAAATGAGCTTGAGGCAAGCAGTGAACAATACGAATGAACGTACGTGCAGAATATTTGAACAATTCAAGATTTGTAGATCACAATGCAGTAATATGAAAAATATACTGCTAGGTCATCTGAATTTGAAAAGGCTCTAGATAGGACTTAAAAATAAACAGGATCAAGACAAAAGTAATGTTCAACAATAACCCCAACTCTGAAAGATCCTAAGAATACGGTGTGAAAATTTAGGAAAGTCAATGCAAAATACACCATACGATCAATTGATAAACTTAGAGAAAGTCCATGAAATTGAAATAAAATGATGTCAAAAAGATTGGTTGGAAAGCTTATAGTAAACATAGACACTTGAAAACAACCTTATAAATATGCTTTACTTGGGTACTCACACCTTTATTTGGGTACTCATATTTTTGTTTTTCTACATCATAGGATCATTGATTTCATTTTCAATTTATATACAGAATATAGTGTACAATCAGAAAATGTCAGTAAAGTATTTTTAATCAGAGAAACTTTTCAGATTATATGAATAGTTCATATTGCACAAATATATAATTTGAGTATGTTTGCAAATGTGATTAATCTGATTGTTCTGTATATTGTAAAAAAAAAGTGATTTGAGATATTTTTGCTATAAAAACTTTAGCTCTAAATTTTCAAAAACTAAATTTCATATATATATATATATATATATATATATATATATATATATATATATATATATATTTATCGCCTTATTTGCTTGAAGAAGCCAAAACAAGGCCGAAACATAAACGTGTGTTTAGCAAATAATTCATTTTGTCATATTTTATGCTCTACTCTAACTTAACTTGATGTTGAAAGTATCAAGCCCTTTATGAAATAGATCCATTAAACATAGGATATCTGATTACTGATTTGTAGTTTGTGCACCCACACACACACACACACGCACGCACGCACACACACACACACACACACACACACATATATATATATATATATATATATATATATATATATATATATATATATATATATACATACATATATATATATATATATATATGTATATATATCGATCTGTGTTCACAAATTCAAGTCTTGGTATGCGTTTGGGATGCATGTGCCTATGTGCAATTGTCTTAATGCGTAAATGTATATATGTACACACAAGTATGTTTCCATCTATATGCATATGAATAACAATTTGTGAATAATTTTATATGTTACTCCACAATAAGCGAGAGAGAAAATACATTTACGAAACAATTTCCTGGGTCCGAGGAATTCATATTTTTTTTATTTGTGAATTCAAGACGTAGTTTCATTCCGTCGCCAAAGTTTGAACATCATTTTTGTATAGTTTTATTTTGAAAAATAACTGACTGGCCGCGTTTGGATGCCAGCAGTTGGACGAGGTCGAGAGTTGGGCAATATGTAAACCCTGACTTCTGGAGGCCGGCCATTTCATTCTTATGCCAATTCACCAACGAGGTGTGTTATTATGACAGAATTGGCGTGTTATTCGACTTGGCAGTTGGGGAATGTTTGTTTTTCCTGTATAGTGGCCTTCCGAAAGCACTGCCGTTTCAAGAACAGGATGATTCAGCTGAGTTGGAAACTAGAAAATTTCGTCAGAGAAGAAGAAGAAGAAGAAGAAGAAGAAGAAGAAGAAGAAGAAGAAGAAGAAGAAGAAGAAGAAGAAGAAGAAGAACACGAAGAAGAAGAAGAAGAAGAAGAGGAAGAGGAGCAAAAAAAAGAAGAAGAAGATTGAAAGCTAGCTATCGTTAAAAAAAAGATGATAGAGATAGTATTTGCCGTTTAGTTTGGAACCCCAGTGACAAATTGTACTCTCAAACAATGGCTTGAATAATCCATTGACAAAGCACGAGACAACGAAATATGCTCCAAAAGATCTCGAACAATCACAGGAGACGGATCCACTCAAGCAACAGTGATTAACAAAATAGTTCAGAAGATTTCAACAAGCAGAGATAGATAGATGGATAGATACAATCTCTTAAGGGAAGCAATATGCCATGAGCAATAGGAGAAAAGACGAACAAACGGATGCATCATTAAACAAATGAAATAAGGTCGCAGTTCATTTCTATTGCAATTTGTTACCCCCTGGGAGACTAACATTTGTGACATCGTGTCATACTTAGCGTAACAAAGTAAATATCATTGGTCTACTTTGTGAGTTGAATCAGAGCGCATTTGACACTCTTGTCGTTCGGATGAAAGCAAAAGCGCTTAAGCTGATTCTCAAAGGCAAGAACGTTCACTGTACTTGAAAAACACTCAACAGAGTCCTCAAAACTCTGTCACTTCTTGGGCGACGTGGACTTGCCATGTTGAAGTGAGTGCAATAAAAAATATACTCCATTGAATAAATACAGTGAATAGATAACAGAAAATTATTTTTTTGAATGTTCATTCAGTCAACTCTGTAATTATTACGTAGATAACGAATTATGATGCTAAATAGTTTTTTAAAAAACCGGCTGAAAACCGGACTTATGGCTAGTTTCTATGGGATGCCTAAATGGGGCTTTTAGGCCGAATAGGAGATCATGGATTTTAACTATGTTTTTATATGATCATAGAATTATTTGGAGATCATCTCGATCCGGACTTTTTGGATGACATTCCAGTTAAATATTTTGGAGATTTTACAAAATATTTCAGGTACTTTTTTCATCATTTTTTTGCTATAATTGACCAAATATGTACATGTCTTTCTGTGTGCTGTCGGACGAATATGGATCGCCAAAGCGATTGCTACCGGATTTTCACTTGTTATTTACAAGACCCTGGACTATGTTTTTGAAATATTTGTCTTTGATTTGGGTATAGGCATGATCAAAGGGAATTTTTTCCCGGAAAAAAATGAGAAATGTTTTCTAGAATTTTCAAAATCTAGTGAACAAGAGCTGTACGCGTGATTCCCATTTGTGACTATTCAAAATTCGGTGGCTATAGCTCTGGCCGTCCTTGATGCAATGACAGGCAGCATGACAAACAGATATAGGGAGAATTTTTGCAAGATGAATAAAAAATTTAAAAAGTTCCTCTGAATGCAGAAACTTTATTTGAAAAACAATATCAGAGATAGAAAAATGTATTAAAGCTTAAAATGTTTCTCTAATGTTTTGTAAACAGTATGGAAACTGTTCTCAAGATTGTTATATGAAGATTGATAGTGCAGTTGAACTTCCTACGTAAATGTGGCATGTCCTAAAGGAAATGTTATGTCACGGACATTAAATTCATTTAAAATGGCATTTCGCTGCCATGGTCTCTTTTGATATTGTGGTCATGATGTCTGAATTTAGGCTCACAGCTTGACAGTTTGATTTACGAAATAAATAGAAGGATAATGGATGGTTTGTAATTATGTGAACAGTTTGAGAAAAGAAAAAACGGGGAAAAATAGTAGAAAAGTATCTATATTGATAGGTACGTATGTAGATGCAGACTACAAGGTATTCCTGTGGCGTATTCGTTTGTATTCTCTGAAAAGTCTGTCTAGAAAAAATTCTGTTCTCGGTTTGTTTTTTCCACCTGGAGTTTCCTTTAAAACTATTAAAGTGAAACGCAAAAATTATATATATATATATATATGTATATATATATATATATATATATATATATATATATATATATATATATATATATATATGTGTGTGTGTGTATATATATATATATATATATATATATATATATATATATATATATACATATGTATATATATGTATATATATATATATGTGTGTATGTATATATATATATATATATATATATATATATATATATATATATATATATATATACTCACACTCACACACACATTGAATAAGCATTATCTAGGAATAGTTTTTGCACCATTCATCGGACCCTACACACATGTAACGGGGTGGAATGGTCTCTTTATTCTATTTTTCAGCACTTATTTGTAAGTGTTCACTCAAAGATCCATTCAATCATTCACATGTAGGGTATATTTATGAACAATATGACTGTATGTTTTCAACAAAAATCAACGCCTTAGAAATTTAAATCTGGTAAAAATCATTATATCATCCGATTTTACTCAAATTTTTCATACCTATTTATTAAAGGATGAACTTTTTAGATAAAAGTTTTTTGGGGCATAAATCTTACGCCAACTATCATCATTTTGATGATATATTTCATCTATTCCTTCTTGTTTTCCTTGGTTTTGGCAAATTTGACGGATAAGTCCTCGGAGACATTTATCATTTGCATCGAAATATTCATTTTTAGGTCGAATTATTTTTTTTAAAGAATCGTTGATTTCTATAAAGTCTGCACTCGCGCTCACATAAAGAAAAAAATGCTTTTATAGCTAAAAGAAAATCAAAAAAGCAACAATACATCAGAGTTTAGAAATCGAAGAAAATATAATCGACAGGCGGATTCTTCAATCCGATGGAGAAAAACTTTACTTTTTTCCTTTCATTTTTCTTCTCTTTCAATTCGCTGTTCTTTCACTCGATAAAGACCTCCAAACCTTCCGGAAATTTGTCAGTCTCTGGAGAGGAAATAGGTTTTAAAAGATGGGTTTCTATTTACAATGTAGCTCTAATTCTAAACTACACCATTACTTTCTATTCGTCCTTGGTAACCGCAGATGTGAATTTCTCTTTCTCTAAGTGCTGATGCCCGTTTGCCAGTATTTCTTTAACCCTAACCTGATCATGAAATAATTTTTTTCATAAAGCAAAAACTCTAACCTCACCATTTACCTGAATCTATGTAATAACAATGTAAGATACGCACAATTTGATGGGCAAACTATCTAACGCCGAAAATGGAACAAACGAATGTTCGTTTTGAAGGAAACAATTTTTAAGGTTTTAAGGGTGCAAAGCCTATCCGAGGGTGCATGTTGGCCTGGTCTGCTCGGGAGTGAACAATAAACCAACTGGTGATAGAAGGTTTGTGCAAGTGCAACCCCCCATTCAATTTTATGATTTGTCTATGAATTGTGATTTACTTTTCAGTGCCAGTGCATATATATATATATATATATATATATATATATATATATATATATATATATATGTGTGTGTGTGTGTGTGTTTGTGTGTGTGTGTGTGTGTGTGTGTGTGTGTGTGTGTGTGTGTGTGTGTGTGTGTGTGTGCTGGTATGTAATATATGTGTGTGTACATGAATCTCCCAATATCATATCATTCTTCTGTCTTTTTTCTTTCCCTCCCAATTTTTCTCTGCAACATTGCTCTTCTTTTTCTTTTTCATTTCCTCCCCTCCTTCAGTCACTCTCTCTCCTGTTTGTCCCTTTCCATCTACACTCCCTCCCAATCATCCTTCTTTTTCAATAATTTGTTTCATTCATTCATTCTTTCCTTTTTTTTTCTTGTGGTGTTTTAACACCTTTTGAATCCGACATTTCACACTCAACCTCCGATCATTCTTTTTTTTCTTCTCCCTGTTCAAGTGCCCCAACCCCTCCTTCTTATTCCACCCATCATCTGACTACAGTTCTGCTTTAATTTTGTTGTGTTATTTATCAAGTAGGGTTTCAAATCAAGTGTTGAAATCTACAACAATTTACGTCGACTCTCTGTCTCCCTTAGTGGCCTTTACCTCAAAAAGTTAGGCTTGGCCAATCAGAATCCTTAAAATGAAAATACAGGGTGATTTATCCCAAATAATCACATTTTCAAATCGACCTTTCTCACTTACCAGTCCCAGCGTAGAACGGAGCCATGTGATTTATGTCTTCTGAGGCTTAATGGCAAACGCCGGAAGGATAATTAGAACCCAAAGGTCATGTGGTAAGTGATTACTAATTCAAAGAAATCTTGTAACTGAATTGAAAATAGTCTCTCTATTTTCTAGTGCAAAGAAGATACTGCAAAGGAAGACACCTATGCCCTTCGACAAAAACGTCTAGGGACAGACCTATGCTTATTTGCCTTAGGCACAAATTAAATTCAGACAACCTCTGAAAATTCTGTTTACATTACATTCAAAAATATTTCTGTAAACTAAAATAATAGAAAACTAATCTAAGGTATCCTACTAGAGTTGAACATGTTTAAAATTCTTTTCCTTAGGAATAGAGCACTCTGATGGATGAGGGATTTCTGTATAGATAACTATATAGCTTAAATTCAGCCCTACTGACCGTCCAGTTCCGTTGTCCAGAGGTTGGATATCGGCATGCGGGTTTGAAGTGAAGGTTTCAATTCTGCCTTGCAGGACTGGATGAGATAATGGAAAGTCTACTCACACTAAAGAGATGTAATACATCGGAACATCTGTGGATGACACACTAATATATATAGCTCTTTGCAATGACTATGAGTTTCTTTCTAGTGATGCAATCGTCAGACCGTCTCCCTTTTCAGGGGTTGTAGACGGTATGATGATTTTACAGAACGAATCTTTGATCTATTTTGAAGTAAATGGAAGAGCCCAGAAAATTACAGGTGAGGATTCGAAAGATAGATACTCCGATTTCAGAAGTGTTTAGAACTAGCAGATGGATACGTTGATAAAAGGCTTTGCATATTGATAATCTGTTCGATAAAAGTTCCTATGATTTTGTATGAAAACTATTTTACTTACCCCGTTTATCGCAAAAGAGTACTTGCATAATAATACTACTAGACATACTTACAAGCCTTCGCTAAAGCATCGAGGTAATAATATACAGAAAAAAGGAAATACTAAACAAGAAAGATAAATGCCCATCCAGCCCAGTAGACACACCTAGAAAAAAGAGTATGAGACAATCATGTGATTATCAATTGATACAATGTCTGATAAAATTCGAACTTTGAGAATAAGGAAAAACTAATTCCGAACTTTCATAGCATAAAAAGAGAAATAAAATATGCCGTAGCAACTGATTTTCCTGCAAAAAAAAATTGAACCTTCTCCGTTCCTATACCAGGGATCAACACAAATGGGCCCGTCATTCCAGATGAACTTGAATTGAACTATTACAGTTCCAATTCTCAACTACCAACTACAACTGATATTTGCAATCAACAGACCTCAACCAATCTCTTGTATTTGTTAATTCTTTTTCTCGCTTCCTGCATGGAACAATGCAATAGTTTCTTTCTATAGTATATACAGTTACCCCGAGGGAAAATGGACTCTGCTGCCTCGTACCAGTTCAAACCATTGGTAGCTTTTCCCTCAGCTAATGTAGTATTACCACGTGGTAAACTAACTGAAATAAGTAATTTAATCAGTACATGAAAATATATCCATAGTCTCCTTCTGTACATTCCCCTCCAGTTTATTCTACATACATCTTTCTATCAGTGCTTTGGCCCCTTATTTTACAAACCACCATACTCACATATACACACACAAACACACAACTGCAAATTTTTCTATCGTAAAAAAAGAAAGTTCCTCCAATTTATAAACCCTAAACAATGTCAAAGTATTGGTAATGGAAATGATTTTTATGTAATTACGTTAATTAATTTAAAGTCGTGATGACTGAAACGATCAACACGTTGGTTTCGTATCTGATTGATTGTTGATACGAATCGACTTGTAGAGTGACGTTTCCTTTGAACAATACAGCTGAGGTAAGCTTCGAAAAATCATTTCATTGAACGGTCTAGCATATTTACTAATTGATTCACGTAATTAAAGAACTGACATAACAGAACAAGAACAGTCGTGCCCCTTGAAAATTAAATTAGAAAAATTTCCCACATATTTTTTCTACTCCAATATCAATCTGTGAGACATTTTCGCTTCCTCAGATATTTGAACAGTTATGAATATTTAATACAGTTTCAGAGTGGAAGTTATAATTACAATATTGCTGTATTAGATACTTTTATCTGTTGTTTGTACAGTAATAATCATCATTATCATCATCATATTCACCAGTCTTCCATCGTCCGTCGTTGGACAAAGACCCCCCAGGGCATTTGCCAAACCTTTCTATCGTTGGCATTGAAGAGCTAAAACTTTCTGAAAATCTCCGATTCGTTTCACTGTCTCATTTCTGCCGGTCTCGGTTCTGCATCTGATCTCTGCAGAACCATGTTTTGAGCCGTGGTGTTCATCAGTCGTCTGCTATTCTTTCAACATGACCAGCCCATCGGCATTTGAGTTTTTTGATTCTTTATAATGATGTCTTGGACTCTTGTTTTTCATCAACATACTGAGTCGTCTTGTGGTCTCTCCGTATGACGTTCAGCATGATTCTCTCATGTGTAATAGGTTTCATATCTTAGCTCCATAGATGTTGATGGGGATGATGTATTGTTTGTATGGTTCTTTTTAGGACTAATGGTATTTTCTTGTTCTTGATGGTTGAGCTTGCTCTACCAAAGGCTTGGCATCGTTTTTCAGGATTTCATGAAGATTATAACATAAAATAATTTTGAATTTTTTCCATATTTTAGGAATTCCTTTCTTTGTGTTATGTAGCAGCGTTTCACAATGAAAAAAAAAATTTCAAGACATCGTTCGGAAAAAAATTGAAAGTGAAAATATATTAAAGCAATGGCAAAATTGAAGAATCTTAAGTCATGTTCCCTCTCGATTTTCACCACATAAAATGAAAAATGAATTTTCTCTCGATTTTGATCCAAAAAGTGGGAGAAAAAAGTTCCATCCCGATGCCCAACCTTGGAACTAATAGATTTTTCCCTTGAAAGTGAAAAGGAATTTTTCTGCGATTTCAGTCCATGGAAGTGAAACGAAAATTTCCTAATTTATTTTGATGCCTAGATATAAAAGTAAACGTCTTCCCTGATTTTGACACCAAAAAATGAGAAGTTTCACCCTGCAATTTTGAAAATTTCCACTTGATTTTAACTTGTACTAATAAGAATAAACGTTTTTTGTCGATCGTGACAAAGATAAAGAATGTGGATGAGGCAGAGATTAAATTCCCTCTGATTTGACTCCTAAGAGGCAAAAAAAAATTCTCCTTCAATTTTGACTCCTAAAAGAGAAACATGAGAATTCCTCGTGAACTTTATACCCTAAAACTGGAGAAAAAAAAAATTCCAATGATTTCGAAAAGTGAATGAAAATCTAACACTTGATCTCAACTCTCTTAAGTGGAAATTCTGACAGCAAAATAGGAAATCTGCCCCTCGGTTTTGATCATTGAAGTGGAAAAAATCGTCCCTAACAGGGTTTTTCCTCCTAATTTCGATCCATAGAAATTAAAAATCAGTTTATATTGATTTCGACTATATATATATATATATATATATATACATACATATATATATATATATATATATATATATATATATATATATATAACTACATGATTTTATCTTCATCCCTAAAAGAGAAAAGGGACCCCCTTACATTTGATCCTAAAAATAGAATGATGAAAATTCCTTGTCGATATTTTGTAGCAAAACAGGAAAAGTCTTACCCTTCATATATAGCTGCAAGAAATACCTTCCTTTGATTTTCAGTCACTTCCCTCAAAAAGATTTGAAGGGAAATCCCTTGAATTTCGAACCTGAAATAAAAAAAAAACTTTCCCCCATGATTTAGACACGTAACAGTAAAAACGTTATCCCACTATTTTGATCCCTGAAAACCCTTTGATAATAGAAAAAATTGTCTCTTGATTTTGATTCCTGATTGGGAAAAGACAATCACGTTGCTCAATTTTGAGCCCTGGCGTAGAAAAAAAAATCCCTAAGAATTTGACCCTCAAAAAAGGAGGGAAATTACCCCTCGATTCCAACCACTCGAAGTGAAATGAAATTCCCTTTGATTTAGACCCCTGAAAATGAGAAAGAAAGTTTCACCCTATTTTGTCACCTATCATCGAAAAATTCCCTCTGAATCTTGACCCTTAAATGTGGAAAAAAAAACTCACTTCAATATGACCCCGCCACTCAACTTTCACACCTAAAAGTAACAATATTACAAATGATTCTGACCTGCAAAAATGAAACGAATTTTGTTTTCTAACCCATACGAGTTGTGGAAAAAATTTTCTATTTTTTGACAATGAAAAATGGACCTCTGCCCTCGATTCTGACACATGAAAGTGAAAAAAAATACATCAGGATTCCAACCCCAAAAAGAAAAAAAAAGAAGTATTTCCCTCGATTTTTACCCTATTGAAATGAAAGATTCCCCCCCATAACACCGACCCCTGATAGTAAAAAATGAATCTCGCTTAATTTTGACCCTGAAAAATGAAGAGAAAATTTCCCTACATTTTGCCACTTGGAAGTGGAAAAAAATCGTAGTAAATTTAGGCCGCAAGGAATGCATTCTAACTTTGACTCTTTAATGTAATAATTAAGAATTCAACCAGAATATCATTCCATGAGAGTAAAAAAAATACCTTTCGATTTTAAAAAGTAAAAAAAAGGGGATGAAAGAGACGGGGAGAAAAATCTCCCTCCCTGATTTCGATGTTTAGAAAGGAAAACGAAAACAGAAATTTTCTCTAGATTCGAAAGTGAAAAATGAGAGTGTCTTATTGATTTCGACCCCTACAAGTGAAAAATATGGTTTCCGACATAACTTCTAATCCATATATTTCATTGTAGGTAATTCAATCGTTCAACATTATTAGATGAGTTGATCAAAGCACAACTATTCAAGCTGTCTGTGTTCAACCAATAGACATTGTGATATGTGATATGTTGAAAATTTTTTTTGTTTTTTGCTGATTAAAAAACTGACCCAACGTCGCATTTTTAAACCAAAGAATTAATTAAAGGGAGTAAATTTCACGCCATAATTTTCCATTGATGAAAAAAAATTGAATAGACCCCACTTCACCAAAACAGAAAACAGGGGGTTTGGGGGCAAAAATTTATTTTCTAGGAACACTCTCCGAGGATCAGAACCATACCTATGAAATTTCATGGATTTATATAAAATAGTTTTTGTGGTAGGTGAGTACAGACAGGCAGTCAGACGAACTGGTGGGCTTTTTGCGGATTGTAAGATTTATCAGTTTATTTTGGATATTGTAGAGGATACATGCGTCGAACACGGATAACAATTTTGAGTAACAAATCAACAGGAATATTTTGGTTATAAAGGAGGGAATGATATGTGTCATTCAATAAGCACACACATACATATACACACCGCTGCGTTCCCAAACACATTAGTCTCTCTAATTCCCAGGTAAAAACATCGACTCCATTCAGCAGTTGATTTTTTTTACAATTGGAATAAATCGTCAAAAATTCTTACTTGCTGATACATCAAATTCTACATTCTAGACAGGTTTATGGCTAAAATGTTTTCGTACTTCTTATCAACAACTGCAGTAGGTGTTGCTGCTTATGTAATGCTCGTTTTAGATGCTGATTTCCAAAATTTTAAAAATCATCATCCTGACATGATGAGAAAAACATTTTTTTATTTGCCAAGAGTGATCGATATGATGACTTTAAAAGTTGTAATGAACATCTCTATTTGAATATATACATGTTTGTTTTTAATTTCCTTTGACAATTTGAATAATAGAAAGAAGTTTGAATAGCATTGCAGGTAATCGAAATTTGGTTGATAGACAAGCAAAGCAATGTTGCCTCACATGTAGGCTTATACACGAAGCAATAGTTTTGGTCTTCATTTTCTGATCGATCTCAGGAACCCAATCTTTGTTGGTAGCAAAGGTGGGTTTTACGTGACCAGTGTATAAGCCGAGTGGCTTTACTAGGCTCAAACTGATCTACTATTTACCCATCGCGGTGGGGGGATGGAGTGAATTTATTCCTAGCCAGAAGCTATTATACAATATGAACACGAACTATTACAGCTGGACTTTGGATCCAGTTTACTGATTCTAATCTCTGTGCATTTATTTGGGTGGCCAAATCACTCTGACCAACTCAAAATTTGATTGACAGATAAGTGAGGTAGTTAGATTTATTTATAATGCAATGTCCATTTGCATCATCATGAAAACGATAAGCAAACTCAAACCTAATGGATGTAATACATAGTGGGCCAAATTTAAAAAACCTTTTTGTAAGGCAGGAAACAACATACATCTGTGAATAGTTCCATGAAATGTTCCTGCAGATGGGCATCCGTCACCAATGGATTCTCATAAGGGAGTAGAATGGGTCCTTTTTTTTATTTGTCGTATATACCAATTACATTCCAGACAAATCACTCTGTGAGGCACATGCAGATAATACGCATATATACAGAGCTATGCATTAAGAATACATGAAAAAACAACTGCAGAAATATTTTGACATCCCTATCGACTGGGAAGACTATTGGTAGTACTTTTATTCTATAATACTGATTTACTTGGACTAGAGTCCTCAGATTAGTTGTTATAATCACATGGTTCTGGCTGTTGTATCTTCTGGCGGTCTCCAGATGTTTGTAATAGCGACCTTTTGAAAATTTCGAACCAAATTGTTTATACTATTTCTCTTAACTTATATCGTTTCAAGATATTGAAATCCTTTTGTTTGCTTAGTTTTATTCCTCAGATAAGATAGGGGACTGAACTTTACATTTGTGTCCAACCTATGGAGTAAAACGTTGTTTTTTTTTTTGTTTTATCAGATCAACAGGACTATTCGGAGGGAAGAAGGGCGATATAGACTACCCCAGAAAAGTTCCAGTAGATAAGGGTGTCTGTTTTGCGTATCAAGTAATTAGCTCATCATCAGTTTAATCCTTGGGTCAGATAATGCAAAAAGGTCATATACTCTACTTAAGTGCTAAAGCAGTAAAGCAACATCGCAGTAAGCGTTTGTGTGTTGACTGAAAAGTGAAATATAATAATTATACTGCAGAAGAAGTTCATTTTTATAATGCAGCGGCTGAAAAGACAGCACTTTTACGTATGTAGAGGTAAAACAAATGTTAGGCTGTTCTACTGTTACCGGGCAAGTGGTAGTTTTTAATTTTAATACGATCAAGAAGTATTTTTGAAATAGATTTGATTCAATTTTGTTTATGTGTTTAAAAACACCCAAGCAGAAAAAAAACAGAGTGAGAGTATTTTGAGGTATATATTTGTTTAAATATTCGATGATTCAAGCTAAAACACATTTTTATAGATATTTACAAGATGCTTAAGGAAATCCCACTAATACAAATAAGGAAGGTATGTCAATATTCTTGGGATAAAAACCTCAAAGCAAGAAAGTAAACCAAGGAAAAGACACATAAGAAGACACATACAAGTAAAAAAGTTCCATAAGAGGAAAAAGAGGAGACCTGTCCGATCAGCCCAAAACTATTTATGCAAAAGCATTTACCCTTCCAACTCGCCTCTTAAAGTTGCATACGATCAGATGGCCTCAGTTTCACGCAGTGAGCTTGTGCGCAGTGGACACACAATAACCGGAAGTCGTTTCCGGTTCGTGCTATCTCGAGCGTCATTACGTTTGGCCAGGGAGAAAAGAAGCACAATTGGTTGTGAACTGCAACGGTGAAGATTTACAATTCAAACAGACAGGCATTAGAAACGGGGTTCGTCACGTGATACATGGGATTTAGACTGAACGTAATGTGCCTAACCATCTTTGCTCCACATTTTTTTTTTTGTTGTTGTTGGGTGCGAATATTGGTTCGTTTTGGTTGCTACCTTTTTGGAGAATCTGCTTATTTGAATCAGCACTGTTGATTCCTTTTTGAGCCTGGCCAAAATAGAGACGTAGTTATTTACAGAATTTTCGTCTGAATTTTTCGCTGTGTAATACTCGATCTTTTTGACAAATGTTTTCCACAGAGTTAAAACCATTGACAAAGGATTGTTGTGTTGGAAAATAAATGACTGCTGTACAAAATAAACATTTCTCCAGTTATCTGGCAGCAGGATTATTGAATACGTAAATAGATGGATAGATAAAAAGATAGAGAGATTTAAGCTGATGCAAACGTTCTTGGGGCAGTCTCTCACAAAATCATGCTTTACACAATTATTCGGCTTCTTATTGCTGATACAATTCATGTATTCATACAAACGAGGGTAAGTATTGCTACGAATGTTTTGATTTATTCACAGACGAGTATATTCGAAACAAAGAAAGATTGCAAATATTTTTTTATATCATTTGATTGTTGAAGTCAACCCAACAATCATCTTAGATTTAGCTAGTTTCTGTGGAAGCAAGGAGAAATAACGTGTTCATTGGCCGATCCTTCTAATACCTTTTCGGTAATGATAACCATCACGATCTGTACAATTAAGTTTGATTTTATTATCTTGACAATTTAATAAATAATAGATAGTTGATATCAGATTATTATCATTGGGGTAGGCATAATCGCAGACCTGACGATATTGAAGGTGGGCAGTGAGTAGAAATCTTTGGAGAATAACGTGATAAAAACATGCATTGGGTTTCCGTTATCATACACGAGAAAGTTATGGTGGATATTCCTTAGGGTTTCTGAGTTAAAATGTCAAAGAGGGACAGAGATTTGGTCAATTATAATAGAATGCGTAACTCATGGGTCCAAGGTACTAATGAGCTCAGTCAAAAAAGATGGAGCTAGTAGGTCAGCCCAGAAAGGAGATAGAAATTACAGAGTACTATAGTTATCTCCTCTGCCTCTTGGCTTTGATGCTTTTTTTTTTTAAATTGTCTTTCCTCTAATGAATTATCGAACTTCAGGTGGCACTGTCGTGAGCATGAATCTCCCAAACTGATATTTAAATTCTCGGGATTCCAATATGGATGTCTTTATAGAGCTATTTCTATACTCCATTTCCCGACGGATTTGCTAGGTTGTCTTCAAGTTGAAGCATATGCCCCAAATAACTTTGATGGTTATTAAAGATGACTGTTTCAGTGTTGGTGAGTCTTGCTTCTTTGAGAATGATTGCACTGATTCAATATTTTTCCCGGCTGACTTTAAGGATGTATTAGGTAGGCCCAGAAAGTATCCAGCTATTGAATATTGAAATAATCTAATTAAGACGATGGAACTTTAGTCTATCACACTCACTTACTCACGTGTCATTTAAATGTCATTTCTCAAAACAGTCTTTGAAGATCCCTTCCGGATCATCATTAGCTTCCGTCACATTTCCACTTATCTAATTCAGGACCAAAATCTTCTTCCTGTGATTGGCAAGAACCCCCTAGAAAGAGCCATATATGGATTCCGGGGATTGACTGACAAACCAGCACCAGGTGTAAAGAATGGGCGGGTTGAATCATTCTTGATGTCACGGTCATAGAATATACAGGTTCATTTTTCGAACTCTGCGGCATATCATTTTGTACGTGTGCAGTAAGGTTGCTCTTAATTGACTGACAATAACGTCAACAAACACACACCTATAAGCCTGCTGAACAGGGTATACAAACTTTTCATAAAAATTATCACCAACCAGATTACTAAAACACTGGACGAAAATCAACCACGAGAAATGGCTGGATTTAGTTACTCAACCATGGACCATCTTCATTCAATAAATCTGCTGAAAGAGAAGACAGCAGAATACAAAATGCCACTCGCCGTAGCATTTATAGAGTTCAAGAAGGCATTCGACTCTGTAGAAATTCCCATGGTCATAAAGGCCATCAAGGTGTACACCCAGTATACTTTAAAGTACTGCAACACATATACAACCACAGCAACTCCTTCAGAAGGAAGACAAGGTGATACCAGCTCACCCAAACTCTTTACAGCCTGCCTTGAAATGATATTCTGGAACAAGGATTGGGAAAATAGAACAATCAAAATAAACAGCAATTACTTGAGCAACCTCAGATTTGTAGACGACATCGTCCTTTTTGCAGAGAACCTACACGACCTCCAATTAATGCTAGATGATCTAAAGAAAGAAAGCAAAAAAGTTGGCCTACACATGAACTTCAGGGAACGAAATTCTTGTACAATAATCA
This sequence comes from Thysanoteuthis rhombus, assembly GCA_963457665.1. Taxonomy (NCBI): domain Eukaryota; kingdom Metazoa; phylum Mollusca; class Cephalopoda; order Oegopsida; family Thysanoteuthidae; genus Thysanoteuthis; species Thysanoteuthis major. Next base: position 37,739,040 of record OY735209.1, on the reverse strand, counting down.
TGTTGAGAATTAGAACATAACTGTCAGGATAGAATATGCAAACCTCAGCAACGTTGACCACTACATCTACCAAGGACATGAGACACTCAAAAGAGGAGGAAATCAAGGGAAGAATCACTTTGGGATAGCAAGCCTTATGCAAAGCAAGCACAACTTTTAAGAACCAAATGATCCCAATATTCCTAAAAAGAAGAGTATAAACCAATGCATTCTCCTGATAGTCACCTATGGAGCTGAAATATGGAACTAAACCAAGAGACAGACCCACAAACTGAGAGGTATGCAACGTGCTCATGAGAGAATCACACTCAATCTTACATGGAAAGATCACAAAAAAGCAGAGCATATAAGAAAACGGATGTCTGTGATATCATAGAAACTATTTGAACACTCAAATGGCAATGGGCAGGTCATGTTGCAAGAATGGAAGACAACCGATGGACATCACGTCTCACAACATGGATCCCCAGAAATCTCATAAGAAAGTGAGGCCGACAGAACACAGGATGGAGAGATGAACCGGACGGATTCTGGAAATACTGGCCCTGCAACGCCCATGAGAGAGAATTGTTGCGAATCCTGGGGTCGACGGACGGACATCTAAAAGACTGATGACAATGATGATGATGATCGTCTGTGAAACCAGTCCTTGAGATAATCGAAATGGTTGGATATTTTCAGGACATGAATTGTTTAAGAGTACTATGTTAAAATAAACATTCCAAATAGTTCAGATATCAACAGCAGGTGATTCACGGAGGGGGTTGGCGTCGATTTGAGTTATTTTTTCATGATGAAGAGAGATGCTAAATGACATATCTTTTAATATGATAATAGCTGACACGTGAAGGTACTTCACAATGTAGTCTCAAACAGAGAACGCCACAGATATCACATAACATGAGAATGTAAAAGTACATTCCTACATCACATGAGGGAATTTGGAGTCTCAAGCACTCTTCATCCAGACATTTTCAACAGCTAAATGAGCATCCAGTATCATAAGTGATAAACTTTATCAAAACATTGATTTTCGAATGGAAATTAATTATTAATCTTCTCAAAGACAGAGGTTGTCACAACTGATGTAAAAAAAGGCCTGATAAATGTTTCTGAAGCTGGTGAAAATGAATATGAACATTTAAGTTGAATTTGAAAATATTTATTTTGCAAAAGAAAAATTCCATGGTCATGTGACAGTATCTAAACATAAAATATTCAGTTCCATATGCATGAAACAAGAAATCAATAGAAAATATTATATCTGTACTTAGCATAAATGAATTACCATAGCCCGAACTCGTACCAAAATTAATTGTCTGAAGGTATCTCAAATCATCTAAAAGAAATCACCTTTAAAAAGAAAATGTTCAAACTAAAATTATCTCAAGCAAATAGATATGGTATGTAAAATCATTTTTTTTAAGTCATAGGTACGAGGTTTGGGCATTATCTGTTTATATTAACCATAGAGACCAACAAAAAATATTTTATGAAGAAACAAAAGCCCTTCTTACTGTTCAGAGTTCTATTCATGCAGGTTTACAAGTTTGTAACCCAGAAAATGAGACGAGGAACATCTGAAAACACACATGTAAACGAACAAAGAGAGAAAAATCTGAAGCCCATTTGGCTGGTTGGTCGGGTCATGTGTGGGGATGCAGTGATTCAGGACAACAATACTGAGAAAAGATAGAGCATAATCAAGCAATATCATGATATCAACGGCCCATAATCTAACAATAAAATATATCACTTGTTACGGCCACTATCATGGCATTTAGCAACACCCTTTGGATTACCTCAGGTCAGTTTGTTAATTGATGTTCTAACTGCTGAATCTGTTCGACAGCATTTTGCCCCAATCATTGATGATATGCAACTTTTACAAATGTTAAAATGAGCTCAACTGATCTTTGATGAGGCTGCCAGGGTTTTTGTTCTTCTAAATGTTGGTTCAGAAAGAATTGATCTTGTATTTGACAAATTTCAGGAACGAGCACATTGAAATACTTGGTGCAAACTAAAGGATCATATTTTGGGATGGAAGATGCGAAGATTACTGGAAAGCTGGATAAACAGAGTATTTAGTATACATATCAGACAAAACGAGTCTCTTCTCATTCTTGAATGGAAAACAACAAAGTGTACGGAAAGAGCAAAGCTTTAAAAACATGTTTCACATGTTCAAAGTGCTGCAATATCACAAATGGTATTATCAAAGAGATGCATGATATAATAATGTAAGAATCAAGTACACACGAAGAAGCAGATGGTTACTTGTTACTACATGCTGATCATGCTGCAAAATGGTCCCCGGCCGCATTGTTATCTGCAGCTGATATTGGTGTGTTTATCTTATTCTTTGCATTTCAAAAACGTATCGAAATCCCTTGTTTCAAGAATGTAAACTCCAAACATAGAACAAAACTTGATAGCTCATATTGGACAAAATGTTTGTGATATCCTTATTAGATTCCATGCATCCACAAGTTGACACACACTTTTATAGGTAAATGAAAGGTCACTGCACTTGATAAGGTCCTAAGTGAAAAAGTACAAACATATTTTCTAAGTTTGGATCAGTCTTGAACTTATGAGAAACAATAATGGTGACATTGAAAAGGTTTACATGCTACGAATACTCAGTAAAGAACAACAATTGGCATCAGATAACGCTTAATCTTTGAAGAGCAAAGGGATGTTGAAAGTTATATGCTTCCATCAGGCTTTGACTGTTTGTTTTGTTGTTTTTTTTTTTGTTTTTTTTTTCTGTTTTTAAATACTGAATGGCAATTCATAAATCTGCAATCGGAACGTGAAATTTGCAAACAGAAATAGATGAAAAATAACCTGCTATAGACAGGATGGGCGGTCTGCCTGCTCCTCAGGCTGTCCCTACGTGCAAGTGTTCCGACGGTTGTAATTTGCTTGGATGCATCTGTAATTTCATTTTATTCATATTTTCTATTTTTCATATATTCTCTGTATTTGTCATATCAATCAGCTAAAACTGTGTCCATTTGGGATTCCTAGTCCAAAAATCAAATTCACACAAAGGTTGTTGTGAACTAACACTTGCTTATTCAGAAAATGCAAATTTGGCCTATAAGCACTAAGATGGCAATGAAACATTCAAACTGAAGTTATTCCAGGTTATCATATATTTTCTATATCTAAGAGTCCAATACATTCCAAAAGTCTTACACATCTTTTACCCTTAATTTGGTACCGATATCGGAAATCTGGAGGTTTGGGTTATTGACTATGAATGTAGTCAAAAAAAAACCATGGTTGATAGATAATCTAATTTCCTTGTAAGCAACACAGGAGGTGAAAATAACGTTGTTTATAAGGATTGTTTCACTGAGATATTTCATAAACATTTACTTACCCGACGAATTAACATTCATTTGTATCATACTACTAGCCTTTCTCTCTGTCGACTTCCGTCAAAATTTGCAACCGATTTCAAATATAATCTGCTTCCTCCTACACAGCACGAGGTTTTGCCACATGAATATATTTCGCCACAACATGAGCACAAAAAAAATTGAATTGATATTTTATTCAATATTATACATCTTGTCGACACAGGGCTTTTCATTCGCTCAGTGCCCCTGATAAAGTGCACACACACATGAGCAGACACACACACACACACACACACACACACATATATATATATATATATATATATATATATATATATATATATATGTGAAAGGGATACATTCATTCATTTTGTATGCATTAACTGTGCGAAACATAGAAAACGGAGGAAACACGAAAACAACTAAAAATCAAACAGAAAGTAATGGAAAAAGCAATGCTAGGAATAACCCAAAATGGTCCATGGTGAAGGCTATCATAATCCTGTAACTAGGTGACAGAAGTGGAAATGGACAGGAAATGTAACAAATGAGAAGAGAGACTGGTAGCACAAAAGGTTAACCGATCGATGCCAAAGGGACATTAAACACATCAGGAAAAGACGAGACCCAAGATGGAACAATTAGATGGAAAAGTATGCCGAATGGATATGACAAGGGTTAGTGCAATCATGGTCTTAATGGAAGGAGCTGGAGGAAGTCATTGTCGAGCAGCTGACATTTGATTGCTTCTGATGACATATATATATATATATACATTGTGTGTGTGTGTGTGCACGTGCAGTTGTCTGCATTAATCAGCTGGATCCTGTGCATTACATTTTTTTCTTGAGCCACATTTTTTATACGGATTGCTGTAACTGAGCTCGGCACCTTGAGGGACAATGTTAGATTTTTAAAGGACAGAAAAGCTGAAGAAAAAAATCCCTGAAGAAAGCGGGGAAAAGAGATCAGTTTAAACGAAAATTTAAAAAAACTTGCAGACGCATCCAATTCGCGTGGGAATCTACTCGATTGTGTATTGCAGGAATTTCGATGTATATATATATATATATATATATATATATATATATATATATATATATATATATATATATCTTGTACTTATATATATATATATATATATATATATATATATATATATAGCTTGCATATATATATATATATATATGTGTGTGTGTGTGTGTGTGTGTGTGTGTGTCTATAGCTAGTACCTTTATTCATTAAGGGTATTAGAATTTCTCTCACAAAAATCTTAATGATAAAAAACTACATTATTTCAGTCAATCATTTTCAAATATATGTTTATGCAATTGATGTAAGATTTTCAAAGACTTGTATGTTTGGGTTTTTTTGTGGGGATCATAAGATGTTTACCACGTAACAGGGAAATGTAATTGATACTTAGAGTCATAAATAAGCAATAGTAAAAATTTGTACGGAGTTTCTGAAAGCATAGATCGTCACACTTCTGGTGTATTTTCAAGCGATAATTTGGAGTTGCATGAACTACTTGTACTTTTACTTTCATCCACAAATGAAAATGATTCTCGGGGTATAGCTTATAATGGAATGACCCAATTCCAATCAGTATTTAGTTTTGCTTTGTTTTTTTTATATATAAAAACGTAAAACTGAAAAAATATTATGAATAAGTCTGCAAATTTTATCATTGATTGGTCGTTGTTTGTCTCTGTTGAGTACAACTAAAGAATTATATCTAATCATAATCATAAGGCTATGATAAGAAAACGTCAGTGATGACGGAATTCTTTGTCTCATCGAACGTGGTAGCGACGGCAAAATATTAAGAAGCCCTTTCGTAACATAAAGAACATAACATAAAAAACGGTGTTAAGAGAAGATTCAAAAAGAATAAGTTGATAATGCTTCCCAATCACCATCATCAACAGTCGTCCCTTATATATAGAGAGGAAGACAGGGAGAGATATAGATGAATAGATAATTCGACGAAATGATCGTAAATTGTGTTATATTATAAACGCAATTTAGATTCTTACACGTATATATATATGAATATAGATATTAGAAAGGAAGAGATAAAGAGAGAGAGAGAGAAGAGAGGGAGAAAGGAAGAAAGCTGAGGAAAGCTTCCTTCTACATTAAAAGGAAAACAGCAAAAGAACAGTGGACTAAAACTAAAATGTTATATATATATATATATATATATATATATATATATATATATATATATATAGTGAGAGAGAGAGATAGAGAGGGAAAGATGAAGAGAGACGGTAAGTAAACTGGCGTATATGAGCTATTTAACATTATTATTCTGAGTGAGTTCTTTTTATCAGGAACGTACTCAAGAAATGTAGCGTTTCTCCGTTGCCAAGATTTTTTTCCGAATATGTGATCCCATTCTCTTGACCTATACTGATCGTTATGCATATGAAAGGCATCCAAACACTGAGTCCCGTAGCGCAGCCTTACCTCTCTCAGGAAAGAGGTGCTGATCTTCATCGAAAAAAAGTTAGAATACGTGAAAATCTCATCAGGTGACAATTCTCTTCGTGCAACACACATTTTAGCTAAGAGCAGAGGGAAGCAGTACGTAGATAATTCATAGAAATATCTATAATATTTAATTCAGTTTATTTCTTTAGGCTTCTCAGGGGCCGCTGATCCAAACAACTTCAAAATGTACACTGCATCACCTTGTGTATTGAGCAATATATCTGACGTATATTAACTCAGCACAACGTTTGTTCTGGGATCGAATTATCTATGAAGCTTTACCACTGTTTGATAATCTATAAAGCGTATACTTGGAAACAGAGAAATGAAAACAGAAAATTCATTGCCTTTAAAGTTATATACAGACATTGGGTGTACGTAATCTAATGATATTGAGACGTCAGATATCGCTAAATAATTAATAGGAAATTATCAATCGTCAAGAGTTGTAAGAAACTGGCAACAGGCAGAGTAGGCAACGTGTTTCTGAAATATATGGTTGACATGTCTTTGATGGTGTTCTGATGCGTGTGGTTAGTTTGCAGTGGATTAGTTTATTCATGATCATATAACTGTCATTTTTTACTAGTTATCCTAACTTCCAGGTAAAAACTAGACAAAATTGATGATAATGCTGCAATAATTCATCCAAGAATAAAATTTGAAAAAAAAAAATAAAACATCGTTGAATTAATATGATGTGAAGGTCAAATGAATAAAGTGTTATTACAAGTTGGAAAACAAATTCAAATATTTAAATTAAGATACAGGTATTATCTTTAAATCGAATTACTGAAAGGTTACTGGTTTGATAGAATCCTGAAGAAGGTCTGAGAGTACGAAAACCGATTATGACTGTAATGAACAAGATAAGAAGCTCAAGCCGAATATATTCCATAATGGAAACTTGGGTTTCATTGTGATGCCAGGAGACTGATATTCTGACATTCGTCACGAGCATAAATTATGAGAGAATGTGCAAAACGAACTTCTGATGTGACTACAACGCGTAGGTGTTATAGAAGGACGTGGGCGTTGATGTTCTGCTACTATCAACAGAAAGAACAATTTTGTATGATACAAGGGGGAAAATAAAACAAATTTTGCAAATATCTAAAGCACTCTCTATCCTTATTAAAGGGGCGATTGTAGCTTTTAGTGATACCGACATTGAAGAAATGCAAGTGGCCTAACAGTTGATGCCAAGAAGGATCTTGGTCAGCTTCATAACTGAAACACCATCTATTATACCTCGCATTCACTTTGCAAAAATGTTTGGGGGGGGGGGCAATGTCCCCCTGGTCCCCATCCCCAACAATGGGTGAATAGCAGGACAGTTTTTTTGTCGACCAACATTTTAGGGTGAGGGGAAACTCTGAATTCATACCTGTATTCTACTGCCTCTCTTCAAAGGTCGGGTTTCCGATATATGCAGTTAACAGGATTTGGTTGAAGCTTCTTGTTAACTGGGATTGAACTGCCTGAGTGAAATAAATGAAAATAAAACAACAAGTACATAAATCAACGCTACAGTCATGTCAACCTCTGAATGATATATCAAGTATAAGAGGAAGATCTAAAAAGGGAAAAAAGAAAGCTGGAATATTGATAGCAAGACAGATAGTCTAAAAGAGATAGTATCTAAGTGTATTTAGCAAGAAAAAAAATCTCGAGAGATGATTGTGATTTCTGTTTTCCAGCCGCTAGCCTTGTTTCGTACTAGAGCTCAGAAAAAAAGCAAGTAAGTAAAAAATCTCCTTCACACGGTTGCGATTTGAAAAATATTGCCTCTGCAACACTGACGTTACATGAATGAATTGTTCATTTATCATAGTGTTGTAGAAATCTTTGTCACCGGAATATTGGTATAATTCAAACATAATAGAAAAAGATCAATAATTTCAAAGAGTGACACAATCATTATCTAAATTTTGATTTGAGTTCTGCCGGTATAATAATTGCTCTGTGTGATCATTTGAGAAACATTTGTTCAAGTACATTGGAAGGGAAGAATATTATGTTGAACAATAAATATTAGTTATGTGATTTTTCATCATTAAGCCCAGAACTGATGTATGTAACTATGTGCTTTTATTAACTACTACTCAACAGCAAACAAATTTATATTGCTTTTTTCCCTCCTGGTGCATTGATATATTTATATGCAAACTAAACAATCAAAGCTACTTATCGAGACATAATATGTTCATTCAGACGCTCTTGAAAATGGAGGATGATTTCATTCCCACCGAATAAAATACTAATTAGAGCTGTATATAACATTTTTCAACTTATCAAGTTCGATCGATATAATAAACACTGAGAATTTTACTCTTTCTTTTTTCGACTTCGTGAATATCAATAAAACAATTTTGCCGATTACGATATTTCGCACCAATTATTTGAGACAAGCACTTTACACTTGAATGAGTTCAGTTACGTTTTCAATAAAATCTCAGATGAAATTGATGCTTAATAAAGTAGTATTTATACTATCAACAGCTTTTAAGTAATGACATTTCATATTTTGATAGGTGAAAAATGAACAAACTCGCTAGAGTTCAACAAAAGCATGTTTACATGATGATAATGTTGATGATGATGAGAGGATAGTAGTCTCCGCAGATGTTTTAGCGGTATAACTAGGCGGTGAGATGTAGTCAAGAATGTAATTGTTTAACATGAGCTTTATACGCAAAGAAAGACATAACAGTTTTGCCCAGGGTTATCAATTTAGATGGGTTCTTCTTTTTAGTTTTTTTCGTATTTGGGAGTCCAGTGTTGATGATACTTAGATTTTTTAAATTTTTCCTGTTCTCAAGTCTTTTGTGGTCAATTGAGATGTTTTTGAGAGGAGTTCCGTTAATCAAAAGATTGAAAAATCACATCCAAATAAGCAACCGTGGTTATGATATTGATAAATTTCCCCTCAATATGAGAGTCATAGATTACTGTAACGAGTGATTTCGTTTTCTTTCACATGTATATCATGAGTAAATATGCCTAGGTACATCAGTTCACACTCACAGTGATTTTCAATCATGAATTTTCAATACAGGGAATTTGATTTATTTTGATGCAATTTTTTTTATTATTTCTTACCTGGCACTGAGTTATTACGTCAGTAACATCACAATCTCCAGTTGCCTTCATTGGTATTTTGTTACTTTGCCGTTTGTATAGTCATGTGTCATATTACTAGTGTTCACAGCTATGGTCGATTATCTTATGCTTCTGTTCGTGTCTTTGCTTTCTCTTTTTTTTCTTCTACTCCTCCCAATTCTCGTTTTTTATGTATTCATCTGAATGTTTTACAAAAAAGACGAAAATATTCCACACCTCAAATAAACTGTCAACATTTTCTGTCTTTCCTCCTTCTTTCAGCCCTTTTATCGAACTAATTGACTTCCATTTCTATCTCTCCCCCCCCCTCTCTCTCTCTCTCTCTCTCTCTCTCTCTCTCTCTGTATATATATATATATATATATATATATATATATATATATATATATATATATATATATATATATAATTATATATAATAATTCCTCTCTCTCTTTCCCAAACTTTGTCTTAAACCACAAAACTGTCTTTTTTCTCACCTCTCTTAATTCTTATCCCCTTGATAAACTACCTAATATTCTTTCCCTCCTGCGTCTGTTCCCACCCTCTTTTTTAACAACCTAACCTATCTTTCATGTAATTACTGGAAGCTTAACCGTCGAACGCAGGTAGGAATTAGCAGAATAATACCATAGACTATCATTAATGTTATTTGCACCTTGCCACCCGCGTCGTGACAGTGCGCGTAATAGAAAAAAGCAGCGGTGTTCATATTAATATCAAATATCGTGATGATGTCGACGTACGAAAGATTTGGCGCATGTGTCAAGATATTTTGCAATTCGTGACATTTATTAGAACAAACAAAAAAAAAGAAAGGAAAAAAAGGAGATTTAACTCAGATGTTTTGTAGTCAGAATTCATTGCGATGTTTTAATACCAATATTCGTTGGGAGGTAAACAGTTCTTTGTCACAGGTTACTAAAGCAACGTGCAAGGATCTGTGGGTTTATGGCGGACAAGATTTGATGATTTCCTAAGTTCAGATCGGTATCAGTTTGAATGTATCACTTTTTACTCAGTATAAACTGATAAACAGGTTTTCCAACTTCGTTTATTTGTTAACAATCAAGACTTACAAAACTGAACCTTTGAATGACAGTCTTTTTTTCAATTTCCTAATTGTGTATCCAATAATCATCATACCAACCACTCTTTATCTTTTGCTCTCTTTCTCTTTCTCATATATATATATATATATATATATATATATATATATATATATTATGTGTGTATATATATGTATATATAAATCAGCAGCCTTAATAAGTCCACTGCTGCACAAAAGGCCCAGGCGATTTCCTCCCATGGAGAACGTGATTGCGCTAATTTTTCTGTGTTTTACCAGTTAACTTTCTTCTCCATCTCAATTGTTTCTGTGGTTTTTTCCTACTTATTTCACTGTTACAATGCCTTTTTGTTTATCAGCTTCCCTTTCTTCTTGCTATGAGCTCCGTTTTTTGTTGCCAAACTACGTATACGATATATTTCACCCAGTCCTCTCACGGATCCAGGTTGATCCTTTCGGGGCAACATTTGTCGTACTATTTGCACCAAATGTTATCTTTTTTTCCTATTTGTCCTGCCCTGCCTCACTTTCAGCCCCCTAAGGATTTCTTCTATGATATTTTGTACCTTGTTTTGCTCGATGTCGACCCGTTAATATCTCTTAAAGTCGTTCCTACCATTTCTCTTCCCATTGCTTTCTCATTGCCCCTGAGTTTCTTCACAAGTGATTTTGTTAATTTCGACGATTTGCACCAATTATTCACAATAGATATTATAGAATCATTGAACCTTTTTATCATTTCGTAGTTTCACCGTGGCACATTTCAGCATGTCTCAATCTTGGTGCTTCCAAACTAACCGATTTGAGTACAATTTATTTCATTTTCATGATAGTCCTCTGATTTCATCATCACGTTTTGATATATGTATTACTCAACCATTTTTTTTTATAGATAGATCTTCACCTTTTATTGTTCATGATCGTCCCAGGGACGTTACAGTTGAAGATTATTTTTGTCTGAAGTCTTTTATCTTTAATCTTTCAGAGCTTCCTTTATTCAGTTCGATTAGCATGATCCACAAGTTAATCAATGTAATATCGTCCCCCAATTGTTTATAATTCAAATATTCTCCGTTCATGTTCGCTTCAATTTCTTCCTAGGTAATTTCATAGAAAATGCTCTTGAGGCTTGTCGTAAATAGTCTAAATGAAATTGTATCACCTTAGCCCACCGATTTCCAATCATCCGTCCCATTTGTACTTTTATGTAGAATTATTACCGTGTTGGTGTGCAAAGCATGGGGAGTGATGGGCCATGCCCTGCCACTCTGGCCCATGACGTGTTGTAGGGGGTCTGGTGGATCGTCAGTTACCTACTCTTGTTTTGAGTTGAATCCGTCATGTACTGTTATTTTTCCGACTTCAATTAGGGAGAAACAAAGTGGTTTGTTTAATCCTTCTGTTTCCGATTTTCTGGTTTACAGTATGTAGGTGGTTGATTGTTGAGTAACCTATCCAAAAACATGCCTGTTCGCGTATGTGCCAGTTTGTTTCTAAGCAGTTTTGATGATATTTAATAGTCGTTAGATAGTGACTCAATCGGGAGATAATTATCAATGGTGTCATATCACTCTTTTCCAGACAGAATCTATTCACTCAGTTATTGGGAATGAAACAACTTCACGTACTAAACGAGCTCACTTGAAAGATTTTTACTGCCATAGAAGAAACCCACGAGCAAAGTGTCCGCTGGAGAAGATCCACGTCTGATTGATCAACTTGTTCTTGCCTGTGTATTGTACACACTGTATCCTTCCTACAATTCTAAAGTATATTTGGAAAGAACGTGTTTAAAACAATGTGGGAGGAAAACAACTTGTACTCTTCCCTGTCTGCTGATACCGATGAGCGTGATTTTTATGTAATTCATAGAAAAGAATAACAATGTCTCAAACACGTACGTGTGGTAAATACATTAGCATTTTTCCTCGCGTGGGAGTGATCTTTTTTTTGTTTTTTTTTTCTGGGTTTTTTTTTTCATAACTGACGATTCTTTAATGAAGGATGATATGGAATAAAGTATTTGTCGTTTACAAGTAACAACACTCAAGATCATAGTTCCAACACCGATTCTTAATTTTATATTGCAGTTCAATTCAGGAAGTAACCTAACATTGGAAAAAGAAATATATTGCGTTTTCACCGATTGCAACTTTTCAAATCCCATGCCATGTTCTCTTACATTATTGCAACATTTGAAATACTCTCATGGTTTCAGACTTTCATTGGAATCTTCGATTAAAATCACTTTTTAAAAAATCATATCCGGGTAGAATACTTCTGAAACGTATTTTTATTCAAATATGCCCTGAACTCTGAAGGCAAGACTTGAGACGATTTTTTATGTATGATATCCATCTGAATTAACAGGAAATAAATCATTTATTTATATGTGTGTATATATATATATATATATATATATATATATATATATATATATATATTTATATATATAGATATATATATGTGTGTATATATATATATATATATGTATATATATATATATATATATATATATATATATATATATATATATATATATATATATATATATATTGAGAGAGAGAGGGGGTGGATCAAACAACTTTGAACGCTAATGAAGGCTTCGATGAAATCCATGGTGATCTATGATCAATGTATTAGTTTGTGATTATTTGGTTGGTTGTGTTATAAACACAGTAAAACATGTGAAATGATTTATGAGTTGAATAAAATAAACATAATAGTGGTTTTTAGAAATATCTCTTGTTACCAATCTTTGAGTCCCGCTGAGAAATGATCCACAAAAAGCCGATCGTCATCTCTGATCTTAAACAGTTCATTCTAATCTTTTGTCAAATATTTTCCTATGGTAACTATGAGTACGACATAGATGATCAGGACAAATGTTGATATCAGCAAGATCAACTTCCATTCCTTCGGGTCATTTCCAAGGCAGGAATCCTCATCCCTAGGTTTGTGCAAACTCCAGCCTGCATTGTTCTATGATTAGAGATGGACGCTGCAATTCATTTGTGTGCCTGAACCTCACTTCCTAATTGTCAATCTGATGGTCTCTTGTTCCTGCCTTCCGACGACCGATGAATTGATTGAAATTCTGCAACAGAGCTCTGACAAATTGACGGATCTGACATCCTCTTGGGTATAACACCTCTGTTATCGGCTCCATAACTATCTTGATCTCGCACAAAAATTAACAACTGTCTAATTTTGATTATTTAGCTCAGCCACAGCAGATTCTGAAAGATGCTGATTCTTAGGTACAACAACGCTCGAAATTGGACAGTTTTGATCCCTTCCCGGTACGATGTAGACTTGGCACTGATTTGAACAACATCAAAAATAATAACTTGAAATATGAATCCTTCAAATCCTATGAATTGTCTCTGAGTTTAATATTTGGCAGCGACGAAAATAAAAATACCATTAAAACTATTCGAACATGATAATTAATTAACTTCTCGTTATTGAGCAATACTTGAAATATGACTAACATTAATGAATTAATTCAAGATGATAATCAAATTATCCAAAGCTTTCGCATACATACAGTACACACACACACACACATATATATATATATATATATATATATATATATATATATATGTATATTGAGAGACAGAGACAGAGACAGATACAGAGAGATACGATTATAAATTGTGTTATATTATATAGAACCTTTTTTCAATGAGCTCCCGTTATTACACGGCGAATATACCAATTGCTTTAGACAACTTAAATAAAAGTAACAATTGAAGAAAATGGGTTTGCTGCAGGAATCGAATCTACGATCGATATGGTAACAGCTCCAACTTTGTATGGCTCTTTCTATTGAGCTCTAGCAATGCAAGGACAATAATAACTTCCTCAATACACAATTCTCATGTTTGCTTCTTAGGCTTTTGCATTCTACATATATATATATATATATATATATATATATATATATATATATATATGTTCTATCTATCTATCTATTTATCTCTGTGTGTGTATGTGGTGTGTGTGTGTGTGTGTGTGTTTGTGTGTGTGTGTGTGTGTGTGTGTGTGTGTGTGTGTGTGTGTGTTGTAAAAGAGAACACAAACCCAAAAAGAAACGGTTTTTTTTTATGGTCCATGACTGGTACGTCTACTCTGAAATAAGACTGAATAACTTTTCTCCCAACGAGTGAGTCCTCTCTTTCACTAGGACTATTTGTGTTTTGAAACAACTGGTTGACACAAGGAATGGCTGAATGCTGTCTATACATCGTATTTAAATGATTTCGTCCATCGTCATTTACCCATCTCTAATTATATCCCCAGAATTTTCCCTCCGATGATCCTGCGTCCCCCTCTGAACAGAGAAACTCTGTAAGAATCTCCGGACTTTCGATGCACCCCACTGACTCGACTTTGCAACAAGGAGTACCAACACTGAGAACGTGAGAGCAGTCCCCAATCTGGCTAATGGGATAACACGACCACTTAGGGTTTGATTTAACACTCATTTATGTGATAATTAAATAGAATTGCAGTTACTTGAGATACAATTTCCAAGATTTACGCATACCAGACGTAAAATGACTGGTTTTGCCACACTGATTTTCAGACCAAAGCAGTGAATGGTGGAAAAATAGGCTCGTGAGGTCAACCTAACATCCTTCCTTGTTTGGTATTTCCAATTGATACCAATCTTGTTCTTTGAGCCGAGATCTGAATTAAGTTATGAAATGTCGATTTTCACGGGAAAAATGTGCTTTTAAATCAAAGGACTTTCAACTGAATCCTTCTACCTCCACTTGTATATATTTGCGCTAATGTTTTTGGAAAATAACATTCTCGGATTCTTTATCAATTCTTTGTACGCATAGCATCTTTCAAAAACGACATAACTATCTGCATATGTATCGGTGTATCAGCCTAGCATTGGTGTCCAGCTCCCTGACAATGTTTTTAAGGTGAAAACTAGACGTGGTTTTCAGATATTTCGGGAAGTAATTTTTTTCCTCCTGCCTTGTCCTCCATACCATCCGACAATGTCACACAACATTACTGTCTTGGACTGGAAATTTTCAAGAGGATGGAATGTGACCCTAGGGACATCACTCAAAGAAGAGTCTTAAATAATAATCGATGATATCAATGATTCACAGATTTATAACTCGGGTACACTGCCCTAGGTCAAACTTTTACTTGATCGAGACGACAACAACCGATTTTTCCTGGAGACATTCCAAGTCTTCAGGTGGATTGACCAAAATATTATCTGATTCTGCAATAATCATTGATAAAATTCCCATTTAATTGAAGATCGAATCCCCAAACTTTGTAAACAGATCGTTCGAATAATTACATCATGGTCAATATCAATTGAGCACTCACGCGTGGTATTATTGATGTATTTCTATAATTATTCCTTCCTTAAGTTGATTATAAATCTTTAAGTACTTTTACAAACAATAGTAAGATTGCTATTTAGTGCTATATCACATCATATATACTGATACTTATGCCATATAAGTAATTTTACTGATACTTGATCGCACTAGTTGTTGTAAGGATTGGAATCATCAGGAGGAAAGAGTTTTGCGTGCATTGAAAATCAAGTAGTTTCCGCCTTGCTTGATTACAGAATGCAGGCGCCTGGGTGGAATTTTTTTTTAAATGTTCGGCCAAGACCTTAGTAAATCCTGATATGAATATGACTAAATAAATTAAAACTTACCAGACCAGAACAAAGACTGATAATGGACAATGCAATCAAAACATCCAAATAATAAAAAGTTACTTACATTAAACGAAAGAAAGAGCAAAATGCTTAACAACACTGTAAAAGAACGCTAGAAAAACTTCTTCTATCAGTGAATAATAAACAACAGTAACTCAATGGTGGAACATGACCCTGATATGCTATAAACGAGAATTGTAAATATCTCCAAAGGCAAATGTGACGATTACACAGAAAGGACAACATCGAAAAAATCTTCAAAGAAAATACCCAATCAGAGGCGAGATATAAGCATTAACATAAACACCATTTTAAATCGCAGAATATTTCATGAGATTTCATGTGTTTCAGTAGCAGAAATTGCTTTGGGAAAAAGTAGTTTGACATATTTTTGATAATTCTAAGTATCATCATCGTCATCATCATCAGACTTTTAACGTCTGCAGTTGGACATAGACCTTCCCCAGGATTTGCCACACTTCTCTATCATGGGCGTCGCAGAGCCCACACTTCATCAACATGTCCAGCTCGTATCCCCATCTAATATTCTGCCGGCCTCAGTTGCGCATGTGATCTGGGGGAATCCATGTCGTGAGTCGTGATGTCCATCGGTTGTCTGCCATTCTTGCAACATTGCCAGCCCACCGCCATTTGAGACTTTTAATGGATTCTATGATGTCCCTGACTCTTGTCTTTTCTCAGATGTACTGTGCTGTCTTGTGGTCTCTCCATTTGAGGCTAAGCATTATTCTTTCATGTGCACGTTGCATGGTTCAGATATGTGTGTTTATATGTGTGTGATAAGCTTGGTAAATATTTAATGATTTATATTCAACCACTGTACCCAAAATTTGATTCGCACCCAGGAGTGTCACAGGGTGTTTTTTTTTCCACTAGAGCCCCAGCAACAACGCACAACCTGGATCCCCAGAGATCATATGCGAAATTGTGACCAACAAAAAGCTGAATGACGTGACATGCTAGATAAATTCAGAAAGTACTGGCTCTGCAATGCCCCTGATAGAGAGATCTATTGAATCTTGTGGAATGTCTATGTTAAACGACGGACGCTCACATGATGATAATGATGATTCAGTTACAACGGGTGGAAGATCAGTCCATGCATTTCGAGAAATAAAGAACCGATTTTGCTCACATAATTACAGTTTGGTCTTGTTTGTATTTCTGATTTTTTTTATTTTCGATCATTTTCTTCACTTATTTCCCAAAATTTTATCGCTGAATTCTTTAGATAACGATCTCTTTCGATTCTTTTCGTCTTTCCTTATCTCACTCTACCCTCTTTCTATGTCTTTCTCTCTCTCTCACACCCTTTCTCTCTCTCTCTCTCTCAAAAGCATGCACTAAAAGATATCAGCAAAATTAAAACTTAAATTTCTTAGAAAAGCAAAATTTAAAACTTGAAGAAAATGAGAGAGAGAGAGGTATGATCAAAGACCAAATAACCATCTAGGTACACATGGTACATATCTATAAGTCCAGTAAGAAAATCACACGCTACATTTTCCATATCTTTTGTCTTCTATAGCACTGCAAACATCTACTTTCTAGAACAAATGCCAAGGATGTTAAGAGCCGGTTGAACCCTAAGGCCACTCCTAATGACATTAGCAGTGACCAATCCACCAGACCCTACGTTATGAGTGAGTGTTGCAGGGAATGGACCAACACTCCCTATAGTTTGCACATTGAAAATTATACCGGCCATCTCTGCTTGATTCTCAGTCCCAAAAGGTCCATCCACACCACTTGCCTTCGGTAAGAGTGATGTGCTCCAAAAGCGACTACCCTAACATTTCACCAAGAGAACACCCATTCCTGCTAGGTCGTTGGTTCAACAGCGATTACCCACATATAGCTCCAAAACCATACTCAACAGAACTACGATATACAACTGCACCTACATATCGAAATACTCTCAACAAACATACACTCAAGCTATCTAGAAATGAAATACATCAATTTGGACATTTTAGGCATTTTACAAAATGAAGAGACCCGGAAAAGAACTAATCAAACGAAGAAGCAAACAACTTCTTTACAGCTACGCAAAATAAAAAGTAAAACAAAGTGGAGTACGCTACTTCACCAATAAAGATCTCGAAGACAACGCCCTCTCGGAACAAATAGCCAGCGTCACCATACAACTTCCAAGAAGGTAAAAAACTGAATACCATCCAAGTGTATGCTTAGACTTCGTAATCAATCCAAGAGGAAATAACAAATTCTATGATGACTTGAACTCCCAAGACACCAGAAAATACTTCAGTATCATCATGGGAGACTTCAACACAATCATAGGACAAGGAAATGAAAATTGCATCGGCAAGTTCGGATATAAAGAACGGAATAAGAGAGGAAATCATGTGAAATTTTGCAACAGCGAATGGGTTCAAAATTATGAACGCTCTCAAGGAAGGACGAGAGAGGATATGGACTTTGAAAAGTCCCAACTACCAACGTTGGAAGCGATGACAAAATGGTAAAACGCAAAATGCAAATAAGCACCGTACAGGACGCAGAAAAATGTTCTTGACCAAAGCTCAACCACTGAACATACAAAAAAAACACACATGATCCATCAAGCTCTTACTCAGATATAAGATTCTCACTAAATAACAGAACAACACCCAAATCAACGAACTTAGCAACAGATTAAAAGCCTTTATAAAAGGAGTTGCTTTTATATTTTATATTCCAACCGATGAAAATCAATAAAACCACTAATTAATCGATAGCAAAATCTTTAATGAAACCGCTAATCTTATGGAAGTAGACAGAAACCTCAACGACGAGGAAGAAAATCGAATTGAAGGGACTGAACTGAATGAAACAAGCAACAAAAAAAAACATAGAGAAGCCAACTAACTATCTCTCGAAAAACGTCGGGGCTTTAAAGCTATAAACAATCCAGGACGGAACAAAAACCCGGCATAGTCGAGAAAAATGGAGACCTCATAACAGAGATAGGGTTATCGAACGTACCAAAGAATTCTACCAAAAACAAGGACTGCCAAACAACGAATAGGATATGCGAATTGAGGATTTACCAGAAGTAACTCTATTGGAGGTGGAGCAAGTCATCAAACTAACAAAGAAGGCGAGGGGCCTTAACCTGACAACATCACCATCAATCTACTAAAAATAGCAGATAAGATCACTATGAAACTGGCTATTCTATTCTTCATTATTCCATGCTTCAAAAAAGTCCTGGAATATAAAAAAAGGAAACCCAAAAGACCTCAGCAACTACATACCTATGAGCCTTCCAACTTAATCTAAATACTTTTCACAGAAATCATTAACAACCGATTCCCAAACCATTCGGTGAAAACCAACGTAGGTGCAAGCTAGCTTTAAAAGATGCTACTCGACCACCGACTACCTACATTCGATAAATCAGCTTAGAGAAAAAATTAGCAGGATACAAGGTGCAACTGGCTCTAGCATTTGTCGACTTCAAGAAGAACTTTGACTCTATAGAAATTCCTATGATCATGAAGGCCATCACTTTACTTGGTGTAGACCCCGTATACGTTGGAATACTGCAACATATATACAGTCACATCAGCTCCTAAATGAGACAACATAAAGACTTGGATCCCTTTTAGCTCTAAACAGGGTAAGACAAGGTGATACCAGCTCACCTGAACTCTTTACAGTGGCCTGAAGATGATCTCCAGAAACCAAGACTGGGGAAATGATGGGATCAAAGTAGACAGCAAATACATAATTGACCTCGGATTTGCAGACGAAAATGACTTTTTCGCAAAGAAACTACACGACCTCCAACTAATTATTGCTAGATGAACGAAACGAAGAAAGTATGAAAGTCGGCCTACACATGAACATCAAGAGAACGAAGGACATGTGCAACAACCACGTTGGAAATAGGAAGACAACAATCGAAATCAAAGACACAGAAGAGGATAAGATAGACTACTTAATCTACCTAAGACAACGAATCTCCATGAAATCTTCAAAAGAAGAAGAAATTAAACGAAAATCACTCTAGGTTGACAAGCCTTTGGCTGGGCAAGCTCAACTTTCAAAAACATGGAAAATCCCATTAATCCTATAAGGAAGAGTATACAACCAATGCATTCTCCTGATAATCAACTATTGAGTTGAAACATGAACCCTAATCAAGAAACAGACCCGGAAAATGAGAACCATGCAACGTGCACATGGAAGTATTATGCTCCATCTCCTGTTGATAGACCACAAGATAGCACAATGTATCTGGGAGGGAAGAGGAGTCGGAGACTTCATGGAATCCATTTGAAAAAAACAAATGGCAATAGGCTGGTTAATGGGCAAGGGTGGCAGAGAAATCTCGACATCAGTGATCACATCACAACTAAGAGATCACATGCAAAACCGAGGCCGGTAAAGTACAAGATGGAGAGACTGAGAAGACAAATTCAGAAAGTACTAGCGACGCCCACGATAGTGAGATGTGGTGAATCGTAGGAAAAGTACATGATGGATGTTGAGAGACTGATGATGATGATGATGATGATGATGATGATGTATGTATGTACATGTGTATTTGTGCACACGCCCACGTGTGTGTATAATGTGTATTCAAGCAGTAGTCTTTTTTAACATGTTTGATCAAAGACAATAGATAAGACATTTTTCTTCTAATTTTCTAGTCAACTTGTCTTGTTTACGTATAAGAGAAGACATGCCTCTATTCAATGAACTTTAAAAAATGTCAAGACTTTTGTGATCTTGTGATTTCTGTCATATTTCTGTCCTTTATCAAGATCAAGGAAAACTTTGGATATTATTTTATTTCCCTTTTTTAAAATTTTTAATTCAACCCGGCATCGTGGCTCCAGTGTAATAATACCACGCACGAAGCGACATACGAGCAAAATTCTTATCTTCACTTTATCAGTTGTTTAACACATTTAAAACTAGCCTTAGTAATCGTCTAGACCGGGTTTAATATTCAGAGAGAGAAAAAAAGCCCAGACTCATATCATTTTACTCCATTCGAGCAGGATTAAAGTTGTCTTACCAAGCTAAGGAGCCCAGTCTGCTTGTTTACATGTGCAAGCTTGCAGCATGAATAATCGGTTTTATATTTTTATTCATGCAAAAAAACTTGGTGTCAGTGTACAACATAAAACAGGACAGTTTCTAGTATGAATGTTCGGCTCCATAGCATATTCCTACGAAGAAAAGCCACGATAAAACAAGTTTATCGCTGGGAAGTCTGTTTCATCACTGACATATCTGATTATGTATCTTTCAATTCAAATGTTTCAAGCCGAAATGAAATAAATGAAATGTGTAACAAAGAAATATAATATTTCTGATAATTTTGGGAGTTCAGCGCAGAAAAAAATTATTTTTTTGAAATGGATTTTTGACATAAATTTAGCCCAATTAGAAATTCGACAGAATATGAATAAAGTGATAAATCGTTCAAATTGATTGAAAAAAGTATTTTGAAAAACTTTTGGGATACAAACGATAGATATGTCATCTAATTTTCTTATTTTCGGAGTTGATATTACAACGCAGACTGTATATTCTTTTGAACATCATAGAGGATGTTCTCAAAATATATGATAGTTTTTGCATTAAATTTTAACTGTAAAACAATGGAGGGGGATGAGGGATAAATCTCTGAAAACTTTGTCCTATGCTTACTGAGTATGCTGATCAAGTGGTTTTTATAGCGTCACAAACTTCAATAGCTTGAAAAAGTTAGAGCTTTGTTAGGATCGAATTGTGCACACGTATTGTTTACCAGTTCTCAATGTATATATCAGTGGGAATATCAGTTATTTTACTTTTTATGTACATGAATGGCCATTTCTGTGGTTGAAATGTCATTTTTTTTTGTTTTTAAAACCCCGAAACGGTTACATGGTAAACAGGTAGTGATTTCATCAGAAAAAAAAATCACATATAGTACCATTGTATATAATTCCGTGTAAAACATCGAAACAACTGAAAAAATTTCCTAAATTACATTAACAGATATTGGGAAATAATTGACTTGAATTGCATGATTTGCATAACACAAAGCTCTGAAACCTAGTATATATATATATATATATATATATATATATATATATATATATATATATATATATATATATATATATATATATATATATTTCTGGCTGTCGAAGTTTCCCACTTCACTCTTGGTTCTATCCAAACTGATGATCACTGCAACCTTTGCATTGTGCATATAATAAAAAATTTCAGTTTAGAAAGCTAGAGAGAGAGACCCAGATCACAATCACTCAGTTGTGATTTGAAATTCCGGTAGGGAAATGGCAATTTAATCTGCATATATATTTGTTAAAATGGAATAAGCCCCTGTATATTGTTAGCATTTTTTACGTATATATGCGAAATTCTTACAGCAACTTTGGGATTGTATGTATTATAAATATTCTCATAGATAGATGAGACTTTTCAGTTTAGCTAAGTCAGTCAGTGAACCACTGACCAATCTGTTGGAGATGATTCCAAATGGCGCTAGAAAGATGGTGATTTAACAGATCCTTTTAGTGTAACGTGTCAGCACAGAAACGCTTCATTATGGTGGACATTGTCCTTGTTCTTGTTACAGTCTGCGTCAGGATTCATTTCCCAACTTCTACGTATGCAATGTTTTTAGTTTACTGGTACAACGGTGTGGGAATCTCTATACCTGCAAGTGACCTTGCTTTCAACGTGGACAAAATCGTTATTTCATGATTTCACGTTTTTAAGGGAACTGTAACCTTGCAATACCTTGTGAAACTAATGATTCTGTGTTCTACTGATTGACATATTGCAGTGATCACTGCACAAATCAAACTGATTTTTTGTGCCTGGATCATGAGACACGTACCGTTGCATAGACCTTTCTTTGGATTCAAATATCGCGGATGATTATGGTGGCTCCTAAATCTAGCCTTAATCAATGCAAAAAATATCTCTTTACGCTTTTGGTTGTGGAGAAATTGTTTTGGATAAGCTATAGATTCTTCTTCAGTGTCAGTGATCGCTCTTTCAGTGCTGAAATATGTTATTTTTTTTCACCGAGTGACCTTTGAAGTACCTGGCCTTTGATTGTATGAGAGACGTTATCCAATGATGTCAATCAGC
Organism: Thysanoteuthis rhombus; assembly: GCA_963457665.1. NCBI lineage: Eukaryota > Metazoa > Mollusca > Cephalopoda > Oegopsida > Thysanoteuthidae > Thysanoteuthis > Thysanoteuthis major. The sequence goes on along the minus strand of OY735209.1, from coordinate 37,716,116 downwards.
AGATATCAGTCATGTGCTATGGATCTTGCACTGGACACTGATGGTTCATGATATATATGAAACCAAGCATGTCTTCCAGACTATTTGCTGGCAGGCAGATTTGGTGTGACAAGGTTATTTCGTCATTTGGGTGGTGTGGTTTGAGATCATTACAAGTAGTATGATGTGTATATGAACTTAGAAGATCCTCATATTCATTGTTGGGTGGTAAACTTGGAAATGTTCCTGAGATTTGATGATTTTAGACATGCTTGCAATATTGGCTTCCTTCAAACACGCTTTATAACTGGAAAAAAACGTGTGTGCGATCTCTGCCAAGGGAATATACTTTCATCTGGATGGTCTATTGATACATTTAAAATCCTGGAGATGGTGTTGAACAACTTTCGGATTAGTTGATGTAATCTCTGAGGCTTCCCATAGAGCTCCTATTTTGAGGTTTCATGTTGAGTTGTGGAGAAATGGAAACAGAATCTTGAATATTGAATGAGCTGCAGATGAATAGTGTGATGACAATACTAGAATATGCAACGTATTTCACCGTAATTTCCATTCTATACACTGCGTGCACCGAAATAGTTTTATGGAATTTTTCACCTGTTTCAGCTAATCCGTCAATAAAAAAAACATTTTGCATAGGAATTTTGTGTAATGGAATGCCTAACAGTGTTTGTAATGTGACGTTACCCATTGTTCAGCCGCTTCATCATTTCAGCACCGAGTAAACTTTCATCTGCAACATTAATGACAGCCTTATCAACGGGGGTCAGTTTGATATCCACTGAAGTAAGATCTGAAAAGATCTGAAAAGTCAGTGAATGCTTGCTCTTCAATGGTCACACTGTGCAACTAAAGGTGCATGCCAGCAACAGTCTTCTATCATTTATTGTTGGACTTGGGACTCCCCCAGAATCCGCAACACTTTTTGTAGAGAGTGTTGCACAGCCATTTTTTCCTGAACCTTTCCAGTTTGCTATTTCTCAGTCTGCCAGACTCTGTTCTTCATTTCATCTATGAGATCCAATCTTGAGAGTCATGATGTCAATCGGTTGTCTGCCATTCTTGCAACATGACCAGTCCATTGCCATTTGAGTTTCCTAATGGATTCTATGATGTCTCTTACTCCTGTTTTCTCCTTTATATACTGTGTTGTCTTATGATCTTCCCATGTGATGTTGAACATGATCCCCTCACGTGCCCATTGCATGGTTTTCAGTTTGAAGGTCAGTTACTTTGCTAGGTTTCATGCTTCAGCTTTATAGGCGACAATCAGGAGGGTGCATTGGTTGAATACCCTTCAGTGTAAAATTGATGAAAAGTTCTTGTTCTTGAAGGTCGAGCTTGCTCTATCGAAGGCTTGCCATCGTAGAATGTTGGTTTGCTTGATTTTATCATTTTTCATTTGAGGATTCCATGAAGATTTATTTTCCTAGGTGAATGTAGTAGTCTACTTCCCTTAGCTTTCCCGTCTGCAAATTCAATTATGTTTTCATTGAGGCAAGGCTGCTCTTTAAATTCATTAAAGAAAGGACCAATGTCAAATGATGTTTCAAAGATCATCAGTGTCGGAAACGATGGATGCATTTGGGGAGCATGTTTAATCATTGGAGCCTTTTGTAAGGACCCGCTTTCTGTCATCCTTCAATAGGCCTAATTCTTTTGCACTGTCTTTAAATGTTGGCTGAATTTCATTTTCAATAGATGTTGTCTTCAGACAGATTTATGCCAGGACTATGAAGAAAGAAAAGTTTTAGAGGGTATCTCAATTTGTCAGATAGTTGCACCTGCTGTATCCATCCTATACCATTCTGCTCTGTTTTGTTCATGGCTTTTGTCCCTTTGTCAGATGTTGTACTTGGGTATCCTGTCATACAGAAAATACTCTTTCATCCTGTTGATTCAAAGTGAACTATGTTGTTGGAGTTATTAACATTCATATTGAGTACCCCATCTTTGTACGACAAGTTGTGCGCTGGTGTGAATTCTACTTTGCATTTTGATTGGAAAGATCCTATTCATTGCTTGCTGTGGGATGATATATATTGCATTAAGGTACTGCAGTATTTCATTATGGTCAAGAATATTTTTATGATAGAAAATGCGTAAATATCACTTATGCACTTTACGCTTTAACTGTGTCTCACTGTGTCCTAGCAACTGGATTTCATCCGAAGCAACGAATCGTGTCGGATGACCTGAAATCCGTTTACAACGTGTAGATGCGGTCTGGCAGTGTGTCTTCCACGCCTTCTATAAGATAAATAACCATCAACATAAAATTTGATTTCTTGAGTTAATGCCTTTTGAAAACTCTTATAGCTTTTATTTCAAACTTTGCACGTACAGATAGGATTGAGAACTCAACAGACAGCAAGTGTTGCCTGGGTTTTTAAAATTTGACGTGACTCTGGATCTGTGACTGTGTTTGGAATCACTGCAAATACCAATCGGTCCAAATCTTCAGAAGGTGATCCCTAGCAAGACCTCTTTTCTGAAATTCGATGACGTAAACATTTGCAGTTATGTTTGTCAGTACATTGTGTTCTCCTGGCGGTCTTTGGATTTAAGATTGAGATACTCGCACCACGATGCCAGGACGTTCATTTTAAGTTTGATGGAACAGTAATTGTTGAACGATTTCTGGACAATGTGAAATGTACGTCACTGAGACGATTAAGTCAAGTTTTCCATATTTTAGTGCAAAGGCCATGGCAACTCAAACATTCCGGTACGTGTTTATTGGACTGCCACTGGATATTTATGGTAAAATTACTACTCTGATAACATTACTATTTTGATAATCAATGCAAATGTGATTCATTTTAGCTCACAACCGACAACTGTGTTTGATGCGTACGAATGTAATTGAACTCATCGAGTTCAATTCTGATAAATGCCTCAATAAGAAATTGCTGAAAAAGCCTTATCGCTCTGTAAACGGTAGTTGAATCGGTGGATGGCAAGTCTGAAAGCATCGAATTAATTCAATGTTAGTTACTCTCTTCGTATTGTCGTTGAGCTACTTGATTCTGTTGTTCGTTGATGCTCTGAACACTTTCACCGTGAAAGAATAGAAGTTAGTACGTTATAGATTCAGCATTAAGGAAGAGTATCTCAATTTTTTGGTATTGGTGTTGGCACTTGGATATACTTAAGATTTTCCTTGCCTATGATCAAGTGGTGCACCTTCTTAAGCAACATGAACGGTTTCTACCACGTAGTTTTCATGAAATGTAGCTCTCAATGTACAAAGAAATACAACAATTAACTTAAAGACACCTTCCAGAATCTCGAATACACTCACCATTTCTTAAACAATGCCAAAATGAAGCATACAAGACTGACAACGCTTGTAAAATAACAGAACAATATATTCCCTTATAGTTACAGCTTCTTGACGTAATTTCATGTCTCTGTCGGCGTCTGTGAGAGTTGGGGAATGTTATATTAGTCTTCACTTTTTCAAAAAATACCCCTCACTCTTTTTAAGACTCGACCACTCTGCTTTGTGGACCTTACCTCCCCCCTCGGACATTCTTTCAACACTTTCCTCACGATAAACACCCTCGCTGAATGCCTTTTCTTTTACAATTTTTGCCCATTTACAACATAGATCCCTTTTTTAAACTGGTTAACTATTTTAACATTAAGCACATTTTTCACCATCACACCCCGTTTTTAACATTAAACCCCGCTTCTTAAACCTCTTACCTTTTGTTTTTTTACAAATCAGCCCCCAACCATTTCTTGGATATAAGCCCAATTTCTATTCAACTTAAGCCCTACGACCCCTTTTTGATATTTACCACGTAAACATTTACATTTTGCATTGCCACCTATCTACCTCAGCCCAACCCCTTTCTTTTCCTTAGCCTTAAACCTTTTTTTTTTTGACACCAGTCAGTTTTTTTTGTAAGAGTGTAAAGAAAATGTTATATCAAATGAATCTTATGAACAAATTAGATTGAACGTTATTTGATTTCCACTATTCTATCTCTTTATTCTATAAAATCATTGACTTGACAAAAGTTTTTTCCATCCATTAGTCTAACCAATAAAATTTGTTATTTCATTTTGGATGTTATGTAAATTCCGAGAATACTGTCATTTTCATACCCTCCATCGTTCAGAACACATTTGTATTTTCTTACCAAAAACAGTGTCAATTTTTCTTTAATGAAAGTTGCAAGATGGATATCTTCCTATTTATCAATCATATTTTCTCATTCTTTTTATCTCCTACTCTTGCTCCCTCTCTCTGTCTCTGTCTTTCTGTATCTATTTATCAATCTATACATCTATCTACCTCTATCTGTCTCTCTTTCTTTCTCTCTCTCTCTCGCCCTCTCTCTCTCTCTCTCTCTCTCTCTCTCTCTCTCTCTCTCTCTATATATATATATATATATATATATATATATATATATATATATTGCGTTATATTATATAAGAATGATCTCCCGTCTTTACACGATCAATATATTTTAGACAAAGCAAAAAGAAATGAATCATTTTTTTTTTTAATTGTTAAAAGCAGTTGTTTGGCCTTTACATCACCAGTGGCTATCTAGCTCAACGCTAAAAGCATGGCTACACTCGAGTAGCTACCATATCGTTTGAAAGTCCGATTCTTGCAGATGCCCCATTTTCTCAGTTGTTCATTCATTTTGACTAAATTTAATAATTTATTAACTGGGTAACGACGGAAGATCATTTCAAAAAATGTTTTCTATATAATACAATGCAATCTATTGATGAACTTTGAATCCACAGAAATAGTTCGCAGCAAAAGTGCTAGTTAAAGTTTGGCGGAGGGGACAGTTGTTGAAACGAATATCTTCAAGAGATCAAACTTTTTTTTACTACATCTTGCTACAAGTACCGATACCCGTCAACTTTTAAAACCAAATGCTTCGAAATTTTGAATTTTGATTTTTTAGATATGATTTACTTTTTAAATAAGCTTGGCGAACTTTAAACAGAGAAAAGAAAATCAATTATCGATTTTTTGTTAATTTAAAAATGTAACGTAATTACCTTTTGAAGATACATTGAGATAACTATCACTATCTAATAGCAAAACTATTTTTTGAATTCCCGCAGTCTAACATTTAATATCTGATTGGATGTTTAGTAAGAACTTGATAATATCGAAGAACACTGGAGGTGTGCCATAAAGAATACCATGTATGCAAGTCGACTTATGTCAAGGAATTGTAATGATTCGGGAGTCTGAGGCAACCTGAAGATTCCTCATTCGTTTGCTACTATCATCGTGAATAGGGGATACCAAAACCCCTAACACAATTTTTCCACCCTCATCGTACAGCCCAGGGTGTACTCAGATAGCTGCTGAGTGCACAAGAATATTTGTCATGATGAAGAATTTTTGACAATCCCTGCTAATACCAGGGATTTAAGCCGGATCTTACTGCGTGGAGGGCAGAAATTACAATATGTGAGCAGGTGTTTTTGTTTGTTTTGCACACCATCTCTGCCGATTCCGGAATCATGTTTACCATGGTTCTTACATTTTTCTCCCAAGATTTATCCATCAAATAATTATTTTTTTATAAACACAGGAAAGTTATCATACAGCATCACAAATGCTTGTTCTCTCTATGTTTACAGTTTTGTTAGTTTATTCCGAATCGTATTAATCATTGAGTCGAAAGGTCTATGTGACCAAATTGTCGCCTTAAATAAATAATGAAAGGAAGGAACGAATGCAAAAATACGATTCATCATATCATGAAACTCTCTTTCAATGAGATGTATACAAACTTAAGGGGACTAATCCAGAAACTTGTCAGTCCGCGCAAGAAAGCTTTGCAAAGTTTTGGAGAAGCAAATGGTAAGGAAATCCTTGTTAGTGAATGAAGAAACTAACAGAAGAACAGGAAATATCGGACGAGTCATAGAGGAAAAATGTGAGGGAAATTCAGGTGCCGACACCAGTAGAGCAAATTCCTGTCTCTATAATCTTGTAAGGGTGATGGTTAGGGCCGCAGTTATATCAGGTTTGTTTTTCATGGGAAACGATGCGAAGATGAATAGCAACTTCATCTTAAAATGCTTTTGGAAAAGTGTTATTTTGGATCACTGAAGCACTTTAAGAGTCTCATATGTTCACTCAAGATGTTACACCTGACCACTCATCAAATATCACACAGGCGTGTTACAAAGATTTTATCAGCAGATTTTGGGATAAGGATAGAAATCGATCTCGTGGATTTTTGCTATCTAGTCCATATTGGAGGGTATCGATTTACAGCAATATTGCAGCTCTGAAACAAGCTCCTGTCAAAATTTGGTCCTATTTGACCGAAGAAACGCCATTTGTGAGCGTTATTTACTTCTCATAGAAATGTCATGATGATGGCAGAAGGGTAATATCTTGAAAATTACCTGTTTACATTGACTCAATTTAAACGGTTTGATATAGATCCACGTCATAACCTTGTAACATTTCCCTGATTGCAATTTACCGCTGGGAATACGACACTCGTTATCTTGCCGGTTAAATGATCTACCGGCCGACGACATTTCCTGACTGACAATTTACCAGCTGACGATATACCCGGTTCAAATTTTGCTGGTCGACAATTTACCAACCGACAACATTTTTCAGTTAAAATTTGAAATCAAGCAAATTCCCTTCGTTGTCAGGCTCTAAATTGTCAACTGGGAAAATGTAGCCCGGAATGTCTTCGGTCAGTAAATTATTCGACGGAGAAAATGAAAAATTGGATATTACTGACAATGAAATACAACAAGGGAAATTCGACCGGTGGATTTTGTGTCACGGTCGAAAATATGTATCTTGATTCATACATGTTTTGGGGGGTTTTTTCAATGTTGACTAATATGGCAAAAGAGATTGGCAAATCTTTACAGCACAACCAGTTATACCTCAAAATTCTAACCATTTTTGATAAAATAAGATATGATAAATTCATTTTTTATCTAAGATGTAGTAATATTTGGTCACCTCTTCCTGATATGTCTATAAATTTTGATGAGGTATATAACACTGTATGTTGGTGAATAATTCTACTCATAGATTTCCAACACGTAATATTTTCCTTGATATTTTTTGTCTAAAATTTGTACATTGAAGAATTAATACAAAATACAAGTCATATTCGTCACATCGCATTTTTCGGAAATTACTTATTCAATAATCATATTAACAACTATTCAATTTCTGTGAACAAGATATAATGATACATTTGAATTCCTTGGAAATGATTTTAATGATGAATTTTTATACAAATGCCCATAATTTAAAATAGTGATTACGAATGGGAGAGTCAGTACAAAAATGCCACACCGTTTATTAAACAAGTTTTTACAAAGTGCATGAGTTGATAACAAACTTAGGGAAAGGAATATTTGGATTGAGACAATTATTTCTTTCATTGACTTTTAGAAAAATACTAAATTTGTTTACCGGGAAGCGTGAATAGTATGAATGGTATGTAAAAGGTTTCTTCATTGGCAATTCTTACGCCTAGGTGATAGAGCAGTGAATCAAGAAAATCACACAGTTTATTTCTGGCGTAAACCTTTCCGGAAATGAATTTTATACGCGTTTTGTCTTTCAATTTATTTTTCATCCTGATATTGTATCAATAGTTTTTAATGCTTTCTTATTTTTAAAAAATATTTATTATTCACTCTGTCACAATTTTAAAGATTCATCTCGTTACAGGAAACCCTCCACCCGGCCAGTTCTATAGAAGTTCACTTGGCACCATGTGTCCACTCCAAAGACAAAAAGTGAGATCTGTAGTGGGCACTCTCTCCAGTCTCTCTTTCATACCCGATTCCCCGATACGTCCCTTAACCTTCCGAGATTCGGTCTAACACACCATCACCATTCTTGGGTCTGAGATCACTGAAAGATATTATTTCCATATAAATTACTAGTAATTGCTTCTTCCCGTTACACCATTTTTGAATAGAAAGTTTTTTTCAAAAATTATTCCACTTTTGGACTGCGGGAGAACGTGTCTTCCTATCCTATTTTGTGCTTTCAATTTTCTTTTCTTTTATTCCTTTGTAAATTTATGCTTCATTTATTTTTAATATCGGTTTTTTACCTTTGAAACCGTTCATAGCATTTTCAAAGAACCATTTCGATTTTCCATAATCTATTTCCTGTGAAGAAACTATGTGTATGAGAGTATTTGGATACACGCACGCTCGTCTGTGACGTGGCCCGTTGGCATTGGACTCCAAAAAACTCAGTTTATTTTTGTTACTCACAACTCACCTGCCTCCTGTGAGCAAAAGAATTCAGATTCAAGGTTTTTTTTTTAAAGATTTCTTCCAGTTGGTGAATCACGATCTGGTCATTCAACCGTGTCCTGCACCTGGTTCGTGTCAGCCAAATTAAATCATAATGAAAAAAAAAAGAATTTAAAGAACAAAAAGTGAACCGAAAAGTCTTTTAAATCATAGACAACTTCATGTGCGTTTGAGATGAACAGAGAGAGACACATTCGCAAAAGCAACAGGAAAAAAAGCGTGGAACAGAAGAAGAACCTAAGAAAAATGAAGTTAGACATGAATGCAAAAAATATATCAAGTTGTGAAACTATCTACAGAACAGGTGCAAAATTTCAAGACAACGAATTGTGAATTCAAATCAGGAGCCTGGATCGGGATCTCAAACCGGGCTTGAAGCAAAACCCTAAGTGAGTCCTAGAGTGTAATTCACTATCAAATACAAGTGTTTGAAGTGTCTCCCCTTTCTTTGGAGAAATTACCGTCGAGGTTGGTCTTTGATACTTACCTTGCCGATACTTATCTTGACACGATACAGGAAACTACCACCTATTGGTTCTCCTGAGCACGGAAATGATTCCCACCTTGTACTGATCTTGAAATTCAACTTTGCTGGGATAAAAGAAATCTTGGAAACGGACGTAATATACCGTTGACGTCACCCTATACGATACTTACAAATCGTTCATCTATTCTACGCGTCAATTCCATAATTAGTGTTGTCATTTTTTGCACGGAGGACTCATTTTACTTTCCTACACTTGCATTTCTATCAAATGATGCTAAATTTTCAAATATCTTATGTATGTAGTCCATCAATCTAAATCTTTACAGTGATCCATAATGAATTTCTTTCGACTGATAAGAATCTCTGAGTTAACCACTGAAATTAATTTCGGTGATTCCTAATGAGATATTTGAAAAAACATGGTATAGAAGTTAATAAGATTAAACACAATGCTTTTATCATGTCCTATGTTTATATCATATTATTGGCAATCGGTTTTATCTCATGCATTGTGATGTCTTTTAGTATTTTCGATTTCTGCCCTAGAAGAACCCTACTCAGATTATTTTACACCATTTTGTAAAACGCATTTAGCATTGTAGTGTAACACAATGATATTTTTAAACAAAGTAACGTATTAGGAGACGATGATCTCTACGGATTGTAATTTCAATATATTTGGTAATATTTCCATTATTTCGCTTTTAGGTGAATACGTAATTAGTCAAACTAATTGGATGTAATGTGAGAACTTTGATTCTTCAGCGCGGGATATTTCTTATTTGTTTCAAATAACTGAGAATGAACAATATTGATGTGAATGTTTAGGTGCGTATATGTATATATATATATATATCTATACATAATTAGGTTACCAGAAGCAGTGTACCAGCTTATATTTTTTATTGAACAATATTAATGGAATATTTAAAAATTGCTAAAGCAACTCTTAGATTTATTGATTTTATACAAAAAATTGTTTCTTTAGATGAATCAATTGTCAATCAAGGCAATTTAGACGATCGAGCCATGATTATACATTCTGATCTCTTTTGAAACTAATTACTTTGAACATAGTTAAATGATTACAAAAATTAATGAATATGTTAACAAATGAATAGTGCATATGAAAATTTGTCAATTTGTATAAATGTTAGAGGAATTAGGTAATAAAAACAGATGGATCCAGTCCTTGACAGTGTGAAAAATGATTGTATCAACTGGAGACAAGGATAGGGGAAATTATCTGGCTCTGGTCCCTTGTCCGACTGAGAGGGAGTTGAACGGGCTGGTAGATCTAACATGAAATGCCATGTAACGATTTGCTTAAATATATTCATGAAATCGCCAACTGAGGTGTTTCTAACCGCTAGAAAGTGATTTATTTATTTCATTTCAACCATATATGAAAAGATACACTGTTTGATGATCAAGTGTTCAAGAAAAATTTGATGCAAACACGATGGTATGCAGCATGGAAAATTAACTTTGAGGCTAATAAAAAAAAATCGTCGGTTTTTCTGTGGAATTTTCCTGATAGTGAATCGACTAAAAAGAGTTTTTTTGGTATTATTGTTAAAGATGATATCATGAATTGGTTGCATGCAGTCTGAGATTGAAACTTAGACAACGGATTTGATATTCACAAGGGTGAAAATTCAATAGAAATGACACAAACATCAAGTCACATTTGCTGCCATGCTTACTGATCCCTTGTCATCAAACACGTTTTGTTGGTGACCTACGTGAAAAAGCCCTGTCTTGAAAAAATAAATTATTTTCAGTAAACAATAATATAGATATGCAATATATATAATATCGTACATGAAATGACGGACTACATGTATGACATAAGCTCTAAAGCACAAAGGAAGGTGGTGTTTGATCAACAATGGAAGGGTACCATGTTATTATAACAGTTTTGTCTTCTAAATTCCATCTCAATTTAGCTAAAATGTCGGACTTAGTCGGTTTGTATATCTAGTACAACCTCAATAAGAAATCTACATTTTAAAAATGTAAGACCACACCGGGACAACAGCCTACTAAAAGCAGAAAACATCTATGCACAAAAATGTGAAAAAAATAACATCGTAAGAGAAATGAAAAAGCTGTATTTACAGTCAAAATTGAGACCAACGTTAAAATTCAACATTTCCCAGGTGCCACTTATAATTCAAATAGTAATTCCCATAAATCATATAGTAGCAGAAATTCAGTAATTAGATATATCAATACAAGTTTCAACCATTCAAACAAAGCCATTGAAATATCCCCAAATCAATAGAAACTAGACTAATATATAATTCCTCAAGTGAAACAATATTCAACAATGTTGAAAAATGAATATACTAAAGCCTAAAAGAATAGCTGTTTTACTGAAACGGTCTTTAAATATGAAAAAAATGTTGAATCTGATAGTGAAAAACAAAGCTACAACAAAAAAATAGGGGTAGGAAAAATCATCAGGTATACACCACCATTCAACCTTCTAGTGAAAACTTACTTCAGAAAAGCATTCATCAAATTAATGAAAAAATACCCCCCTACCCCCAAGTAATTTACTGGGTAAAATATTTTGCAAAAACAAACTGAAAAACCGTCATAGTTGTACAGAAAATTTTGATAAATTCATTACAAAATACATCAATAAAGTAATTAGAATTGATACTAAAAAGAGACATCATAAATAAACAGGACTGCCATTTTACAAATAAAAACAGATACCTTATACAGATACTAAATGTCTCAAATCAAATACCATATACCAAGCCAGAATATCAACCAAAAAAACCCTCAAAAGTGAAATTATACACTGGAATATCGAAAACATCCCCCAGACTTGGATAAATCAACCATATATCATCTTTTAAGAACAGAAAATATGAAAAAATAGTTGATCACTGTAGACATATTATTGGAGAATGATTGATAGCAATCTCAAACCAACAGTAAAATGGAAAAATGTCAACACAAATATCCATATGCCAAAATGTTGAAACCCAATACCTTGTATGCCTACATAAGAATATCAAAATCCTCATTTTGCCAATAGAACAAAAAAAAAACGGAATTGTCAAACAGAAGAAACAAAATTGTATTAAAATGCTGGGTACGCTTAAAATATCTGTCAACAAACATAACTCGATAACCCCCATAAATATACTGAAAATAATCATCATAAATATCGTATTCACATCTTGATGAACCATCAAACCACCATAATTATCTTAGATATGAGGAAACAGACCTCATCAAAATAATCAAATCGAGAACAAAAGTCATATGAAAAGGGAACACTAACACTAGGGAACAGATTCAAGTGATGATAAATAATCTCAGTGAGGAAACATAACATTAAAATACTGATAGACGAACCACATAATGATAACAGAAACACCAACATCATACTCTCCTAGTTTGTAATCTATAACCACCAGCAGACATGACATCTTCATTGAATAAAACAAAGAATACAGCAATCAATGACCAACCACTAAAGAAAAACATATATAAATAGAATAAAACGAGGATCATAGCACATTGAGAAATAAAGCCACCCCAAATGGCTGCAATAGTAATCTACAATGAACCGAATCATTTGCCTTGAGAAGTCCAAACAGGACAGAAATATGAACGTGTTTTTGTAGCAAATTCTTACTCCATTTTTTCAAGTTCTACTCTGATTCAACTAAATATTGAAAATATCGAGCATATTATAAAAATAAACCCATCATACATCGAATATTGCAATACATCATATTGCGTTACTGATTAGTTTTGTATGTGTAGAAACAACTCTAAACACCATGCACATTACAAAACTTTCTTAAATACCATCAGTCACTTTTTTCAAATTTCTCCTCATGTAATCCATGCAATTTTCTTTTTACATGCACTTGGTTATAACACATTCATACACAGACATATAAAACCACACATACACATGCATATGTATAATGCATAAAAGTCTTTTTTCACGTAGGCCAACTTGCGTTATCCATATCATCGTATCGTATATCCTCTCAGATTTGCAGACGACATCACTGTTTTTGTTTTTTGTTGTTTTTTGTTTTTGATTTTGTTTTTTGTTTTTGCAGGGACACATTCATGTTCCCAATCAATTCTGAATGAGCTGAAGAAAGCCTGAAAATTGATCTCACGAACTTCAATAAAACTACTATATCGCTCTTTTTAAATGTCTACCACCAATGCATCCCCAGAGAGTCACCTATGGAGCTGAAACATGAAACTACCGAAAATCGGCTGTCGAGCCGAGAAACATATTTGAAAAAAATCAGGCTAAACCTCACGTGGAATTTCACGAAAGAAAGAAAAAAACAATGTATCAGCGGAAACAGGTGTCAGAAATATCCGAAAGAGGAGTCCCATTACCAGACATTCAAGGCTAAAGAATCCGTAGCCGAGGGAATGATGAGTTTATTTCATGCCTTCCCTCAAGAACATTGGTGTGAAATGGAAAACTGTCTCAGTGAGAGTTCCAACTCATTCCGCCGATTTCATTTACCTTACTTCCAACAGTTAAGCCACTTTCCCTTTCTTTACAAATGCTAACCGTCGAAATTACAATTTTCAGTTTCTGTTATCGAGGGAAAAAATCGATTATGTTATGTGAAACAGAATTTAGCACACCTATCTTTTTTTTCCCCAAACATTCGTGATTGATCGCTCCTGTTACTGTTACATTGTGGCTGTATATCACCGAGTGATGCTGAGTGCGTCAACATCAAAGACCCTACAACTGGGAGCAACAACAAAAAAATACATTCTAATTGAAACAACTTTAGCCAACACTTTGCGAAGATCCAGATTCCAATTTTGACCTAACCAGTGATGTTTGCCGTTTTGCCTTGAATTAAAAGGCAGATTTGGCTCTATACACCAGTGCCAAAAGAATAAATTGAGATGAAAGACTGGCCTGTTATTATGATGTGAACATTAAGAGATCGTGAAAGGATGGTTTCATCAACGGTAACATAAAGTTTCTGATTAATTCCCTGATAGATTTTAAGGGGTTGAGAACATGGAGAAACAGCGTGCGCTAAGGTAAATACTGAAAAGGGAATGTGAAACGATACTTGATAGGTCATCTTGCTCGGACAATATTCAATATACTAGCTGGTATACCTGATTTTTGCTAGATATAGAGGTGAAATTCAAAAGCTAAATAACGTATATATATATATATATATATATATATATGTGTGTGTGTGTGTGTGTGTGTGTAAACATATACATTTATACATATATATATATGTGTGTGTGTGTGTGTGTGTATATATATATATATAGAGAGAGATAATTATATATAGATACATATATATATATATATATATATATATTACTTCCCCCGCCTAGTGATCGAGACTTCCACTCAAGAATCAGCACCGACAAATCTACGCGTGACAAATCCCTATAAGACAAAATCTCTTTCTGGACTATTCCAAAGAATTACTATACCACACAAATACTAAAAAACAGCTCATGAAGTTAATCTTTTGAGATACAAAGGAGGTATTTTTTCCAGGGTCACTGAACTCAAACCTAAAACGGGAACCGTGCTAAGCAAAAAACTACTCCAGATCGAGTATTATGACTCACTAGTAAATGAAACAAAAGGTGATGCCATCAATGTTTAAGCAGCACTAATAAATAACCCTTACACTGTAGCTTCAAAGATACGGCATAGCTCCAAATACCGAGATCTGGCGGTAGAAAAACCTGATGATTTGATGCATATACAGGAATGGTACCCCAGCCAGAGCAACACAACTACACCCAGCTCAAGAAGCGGGGTACAGGCAAGTATTGATAGTTTGAGACCACTTCAACCAACCGGCATCAGATAAACACCCACCATGATTTGTACTAATCATCTCAGTAAAAATCATCCAGATGTCAGATCTGTTGAATTGATTTAAGAAGCTATGCTGCACCAACACAATTCTTAACGGAACAGAAATAGAAACAATCAAAAACCAACAATAGATGACCTAATCTTCACCACTGATCCTGGTAGTATTGATAACAGTTGAGTCATATTGGTGCACGCGATCACCAGTGTCTAAAGTTCAACACTAACTGTAACCACGATAAACCGAAGCCTTTACAGCAAACCAATTTCACATACCATAAGACGGACGTCAAGGGATTAAAAGAAGAGTTAAATATTGATTGAAATGCGGAACTGCGAGGCAAATCAACCGAGGAAGGCTATAATCTATTTCTTGATTAATACTACGTGGCATGTCGGACAATCATCCCCGAAAAAAATATAACTACTTCAAACAAATATTCTAAATCAGTCTGGATGAAACCAGCAAGTTTTCAATAAAATTCAAAAAAAGCATTGCACTCACACCAAATATCTGAGGAGATGAGTATGAGGCTAAATAAAACGAAATTCGAAATGATGTGACTGTGAAAGCACTCGTAGTGATAGACTATCTTTTGAAAAAGATCGTCTCAAGAGAAATCAAAAACAACAATAGACCCTTCTAGGTGTGTCAATTCAAATAGAAATAGTGAAGCACCCATACCGGATTTGGGAAAGAATTATCGAACTAAAGTAACTAACAATGGAAAAAAAACTCTTAGATTTGACAGACAAGTTCAGTAGCGTTTTTACCGGGGAGAATACAGACAACACACCAGTAATAAAAAGACTGCATATCCATTCACCACTGACTGAGATAAGAATTCGCCACAGGATTCATAATGAGGAAGCTTGATAAGTTGAGAAACGATAGTTCTAAAAAACTTTCTCTACAGGGTTATCCAAAATCTTGATTATAAGTGCACAAACTGGTCAAGTACTCCGGTTCGGAATCGAAGAATGATAACATATTCCATAGAGTTAGAAGAGTCTTGCTTCAAAATATAAAGCTATCATTTGGACATCAATAGCTTGTAAAATGCTTGAGGGATTTCTACCTGAATACCTTAAACAGCACTTGATATCCAACATACGAGATAAGTGCCAAAACGGCTTTACAAGAACAAAATCCACTGTAATGAACTGAGTGAGGGAAAATGGAGGAAATCTTCAGAATTAGACAGTATGAGTTCTAGCGCAAATGTCATACACTGTTTAAACTGCTACCCTCTACACCTAGGAAAACAGAACACCAAACACCATTACAACTTACCAAAAATAACCGATGACCTGACGACTACTAACAGCTTTGCCTATGATTATAGATTCAACGAACTGAAAAAATCAAGAAAGAAAGAGAATAACAAATAAAGATATTAGTATGAATTCCTTTTTTTATTTGTCCGGCTGACATGTTCAATGTACTCTGAGAGTCATCAGTTAGACACCACCTTGGATCATCATCATTATCATCATTATCAGTCTTTTAAGGTCCTTCGTTGGACATAGACCTTCCCCAGGATTTGCCACAATTCCCAATCATGGGCGTGGAAGAGCCAGTATTCTCTGAATTAGTCTAGTTCATTTCTACATCTTGGGTTCTGTCGACCTCGGTTTCTCATGTGATCTCCTCTTGGCACCAATACCCACTGTAAGAGTCACAAACACAACAAATACATGTTCATACACCCCTTTTGTCAAAACATACAAGGGCAAAAATACTGATGCCAATTACATCACCATCGGAGCATCGGCAACAAATTCAATACATCAAAAAGTATCAATAGATGGAACCACGTAGAAACATAGTTTATGTCACGACAGTGGGAGAATTCAAGCATTATTTGAGCAATGACCTCTCCAGGCCACCTAATGACAACCTCCACTAACACAAATAACAAATAAATATCAAGCTTAGAAGTTTGATAACTGATAAAATGAGTCTAAGATCCGTCTACCAACAAAAAGTAATTAACGAAAAAGAAATGAATTTACTTCTGTAGTTCAATTTATTAAAAAAATTCACAGGTAATCGAGTTTATCTATAGTCATTGGCAAAATTCTTCATAATTCGCAGGTACTAATTACAGTATATTCACTCGATTTTCGTTGTAGTTAAGTAACTTTTTTTCATTACTGGATGATTTTAGAAACAAACTAACCAGTTGATAAGATTTATTATAGAAAGTAAAACTATTTTCAAGTCGGTAGCTACTAACTAGAGCTCTTTGGCTCAATATGTCCATAGTCGTAACATTTTTTTTAATTTCTGGATGAACTCAAATACTAATTATGGATCGAAACTGATTTATTGCAAAACCTGATTTTTCTCTTATTGGCAGGTTTATACTAGATTGTAAAATTATATATCAAGGGAGGGGTTTTCTAGAAGGCACCACTCCTTTTTTTTTCAGTGTTGTGATAACACAGAATCTAACCTCCAAAAACTGTAAAGGATACTTCATTATTGACACGGAAGATAGTCAACCACCGTCTTGAATAGATTACCTGGAGGTGAGTGCTAAAAACAAAAAAAAACTTCAATCGTTATCAGAAAGAACTACAATAATGCCATTGAATTTTAATTGGGGATAAAAGCATGCATACTACGAGTAATGTGCGAGTCCCTGAATCAATCAATCGGTTAGAAACCTTATTGTATGACCCTGAGGGATATTATAAATACTTGATAGTACTTGAATGCAATAAAAAAAGCAGGATGGAATAAAAGAGAAGATAAAAAGAAGTATCTTAAAACGAAAAAATATAAAAGGAATGAACGCGTGACGTACAATAGACCCTCCCAATGCTAGACAAAAGAAGAACTCGATCGATTGAGGGAGCAGGAAAGTAATGTCTGTGCATAATGCCCGGCAAAATCATTAAAACCTGCCGGAATAGCTAGAAGATACACGTATATATATATATATATATATATATATATATATATATATCACCATCATCATGAGCTATTTTAGGTCCACTGATCTCTACCGTATCTTATCGGCAAACCTTCCTCTCCAGATCCTCCATGTTGTGTCATCCCTTTTTTTTCCGTATTTGCTGATCAATAGGCACCAATCAGTTAGCCTATTATCCCATCTGTTGTAAGTTTTGAATGGTTATTGTCCAGCCCACCTCTACATCCGTCGGTCAACCTTTTATTCATGAATCTCATTATAGCTTTCAACCTAGTTCTCTCTTGGAATCGTGTTGATTGTCAGTTTGTTTTGCTAATTTCCATGTTCAGCATCCGTAAGTCATAGCTGGTATTATGCATTTTATATTTTACGCCTTAAACACATTGTCGAGATGCTTTTATATGCATACTTGTGCGTGTGCGTATGTGCATATATGTACATATGTGAGTGCGTGTATATATATATATATATATATATATATATATATATATATATATATATATATATATATATATATCAGGAAATTCCGGTCGCGCAACGCCAATGATCGAGAGATGAGTCGAATCCACGGGGAGATATATGTTCAAAAACGGTGAAATAATGATGACGATGATAATGATACCTTCAAGACTTCAATATATACGAAAATGTACATTCATCTCTCTCAATGTGATGGGCTTGCGCATGTTGAGGTTCACTTCAGTTGTGTTAGAATTAAATAGGCTTGTCTCGAACGTGACCTTCCTTATCACAGAAAAATTTAGCGTGATTATTTTCTCAAATACGCCCAACGTCTCAACCATATTGTGTTGACATTCAGATAATTCGAATTTCGTACCAGTTTCAAATGCAGATGTGTAATGTAAATATCTCTTAATCAAGGTAAACCCGAAACCAGTAAAAGTTTTGGCAATGACCAAAGAATTGACTCATTTAGCCTTTATCCCAAACAGCTGCTAATGGTCACTCATAAAACCACGTACATTCCTTTGGTCGAAAGACTTTCATGAATAATTGAAATAAACTTACAATATGACACGTTTACTGAATATGGATTGGACAAACTTATGACGCCATTTCACTTTCCAATTTTTTCCCGCCAAGATGCAGTCAGGTATGCGTCTGCAAACAGCATAGTTTGGTGCAGTGCATTTGTAATATGTCATTATAGATGTAAATCAAATGATAATCAGACAAACCAGCATATATATATATGTATATATATATATATATATATGTATATATATATGTGTGTGTGTGTGTGTGTGTGTGTATAGAGATATAGATATAGATATATGTATATATATCTGTGTGTGTGTGTCTGTGTGTGTATACATATATATATATATATATATACATATTTATATGCGTGTATATATATATATATATTTATATATATATATGTGTGTATATATATATATATATATATATATATATATATATATATATATATATATATATCTTTGGACCAATAAAAAGTAAATAGAATAGACCACTGGAAAAAAACTCTCCTGCAGTAGCACAATTTCTTTAATCGTTTGTTCTCTTTACGTTGTCTAGGCCAAATGGGAGATTCATCCTTAAAATAGACGTTTTGAAATGTAATGTTATGCATACATGATTATTTCTGTTGGATGATATCAATCAGTTTCCTAATCGTATAATTGTTGCGTTGAAAAAAAAAATAAAGCTGATATAGAGCAAGAATGAACAAAATGAGAATTAAGAGTTGAAAAAGTTATTTTGACCCCTTTATTGCCGGCAGCTATTTAGTTCGATCGTGAGAGTAACGCTACGTTACGTCTGAGCAGCTATTGTATCGGTCGTAAGTTTATTTTTTGCAACATCCCTATTTCCTTGAATTGTTCATTTTATTTACATTGTCTAGGTTAAATGATGCATTCATCGTACAATCGCAGAAAGTTTTTTTCAAGTAAGAGTTTCAATATAATCTAATGCAATATATATATATATATATATATATATATATATATATATATATATATATGTGTGTGTGTGTGTGTGTGTGTGTGTGTGTGTGTGTGTATTCTAAAAAGCTTCACAGTAAAAAAGTAAACATTAAAAACTTTTCAGAAAGATATTTTGTGTCATTTCAGTTGCTTATTCCCTGATATCTATCAATACAATTCATGGAATTTTTTTCGGTGTTCTTCCCCTGCGTCACGTATAATTTGTTATCATGGTAGAATGTATGGATTGTTTCATATTGGGATCATTACTTATTCACCATGTAACCGTTTGGGGGATTTTAGAAACAAAACATTTATATTACCATAGCATCCAAGCAGTGCTCATCAATTACCACCTCCCTTTTTTACTATGTAGTTTATCTTGTTCATGCAGTTTGTCATTTTATCTAAAGTTTTTTGTGTATTCTATATTGACATCATTCATACTACTTATTTATTTATTGTGGGGAAGGTTTTTACTTACGTATGTTACAAAAAAAATTCTAACTAAGAGGGATCAGTAAGTATAACTGACATACCCCGCTGTTCATGTAATTTCTGTTGAATGTTCACTCTTCTGAATATTAAATCTGTTGTGTCGGTTTCAATCTCAAAGTGGATGCAAAGCAACTTATGATATCATCTTTAAGAATATTAATTACACAGAAAAAAAACTTCTTCGAGTCGATTCTCTGCAAAAATATTTTCTTGTAGAATTTGACATTTTTCCACTAATTTTTAAGTTAATTTTTGTACATTGTAAAACATCAAGCTTCCATCAAATGATTTTTAAAACTTTTAACTCTCAAATAAAGTATTCTGATATGCATGGTTGAAACGAAATCAATTTACATCAGTTACAAAATACCCCAATGAGCGATTCCATTAATGTACTTGAACCATTTGTACATGGCATTCCAGCCCACCCAACTACCTATCAGTCAGACGAATAAACTAGAACTAAATGTTTTCCCCTTTCCCTGGTACCAGGCAATACAATGATCTCTCACATTGACAAAGACTAGATCCATCTCTTTTTGTTAAATTATTTCCCATAACATTAACACAAATAGACTTCTTTTAATATGCACTATTCATTTATTCAATTTTTATACTCTCATTAACATATTCAATATTTCACTATGATAAAGTTAATTAGTTTTAAAAGAGATCAGAATGTATAATCATGGCTTGATCGTATGAATTGCCTTGATTGGCCATTCATACATCTAAAGAAACAATTTTCGATATAAAATCAATAAATCTGAGAGTTGTTTCAGCAATTCTCAAATATTCCGATAATATTTTACAGTGAAATATATTAGCTGGTACACAACTTGCTCCAATAGGCATTCTCACTACACGGAACAATTCGTAATCGGACATCTAAAACTACGAATATTGATTTCATTACCTTATGTTCAAATTTTAATTCAAAATCTTTAGGCTTTATCTTATCATACAATTTTCCGAATCGTCCTCAACCGTTCAGAGAACGTAAGTCCTCAAAAAATCGGGTACAACCTAAAAACGAACAATGTCGTTATATATCATTTTCAATTAGAGATGATATGAAAATATAATCGTATCCATGTGAATGCAAATTTGCCCAGTAAGGGGAAGGGATCAATAACCGTAAGGACACATATGATCTGAGGAATTTTTTTTCTTCCAAAGGAACATTCCCCAATGAGAAAAGCAACCCCATAACGTGATTACTTCCGCACTATGCTTTACTTTGGGTAAGTTGTTCTTTTCCTCTCAAGCGGAATTGGTTAAATATTGCACTAACCTCTCATGAAAGTCTGGCATGTCTTCCTTGAAAATCAGCATCTTAATCCTCTTTTTTTCTCACATGGACCAAAGTATCAATTTCTAGTACTTAAATATGCAACTACTTTGGCCACGAAGCAGATCACAAATAATACAATCACCCTGACCATTTCTAACAATGTAGTGTCTCGTCATCTTTCTTACCCTGATCTTAAACTAATCCAAAACTTCGATAAATTGAAGCAACCTCTGTTCGTCATACGCTTTATCGTTGGCACATTCACGAATATCCACAGGAATTGTTAAAAGAAGCTCAGTCCTTCAGTACGTCACTCTCTGTTAAATCACTTTTGGGAAGCAGTGTATTGCACAATCATCGACTTTCAATTACGGGCCGTCTAGGGTAAAGGCGTACCCGAAAATAGAATTCTAAAGAGCGCAGAAATGGGAAAATTGAGAGTCCACCGAACAGGGAAGAAGGGAGAGGGACGTTGGATCTCGAAAGACGGAGGTTAAATTATAGTATTCGACACACTTCCTTTTCTTTCAAATCCCCATCCATACCGTAACCAATTACCCAATCACGATTTCAAATATACCATTCTCCCTGACGGATACCCTAACATCCACGATGCTATACTACCTCCACGGAAAAACCACTTTAATGCCTCCCCCTGTCTCTCTCTCTCCCGCTCTCTCTCTCTCTCTCTCTCTCTGTCTCTCTCTCTCTCTCTCAAGCTCACACTTTCTATTTGTGTCTATCTATTCATGGTACCGTACGTATATTGATCAGTTTCTATTTCTGACCGATATTTTTTTCCTAACAAACTCTGGGGTAACTCTCAAGAATTTCTTCCCGATTTATAAATGGCTGTAGGGAAGCTCAGAATTGTTGTAGCGGGGTCGAGAAAAGCGAGCGTGCTTTGCTTACCAATCAAGTGATTGCCAAAGAATGATATTTATTCAAAGAGTTCCAAGTGCTACCGTGAGATTTTACCATTGTCTAGCTGTTTGTCTGTGGCCACGTTCATATTCTGCCTTTCCCAAAAATTCCAATTTAGAACCATACTCAATTGGTACCGAACACTATACAAGTATTTGGTTTGAAAACGAAGAGAAATATTACCTTAGCCGATGATCTTTTGAAAAATCAATGTCAATCGGTCCTTTCTGCTTGAAAGATCACAGCTGTGAGAATTTCCTGCCCGTATATAAATGTCTTTGTAAAATCTGTGTCACGAACATAGTATGAATATCTGCTTATTCATCTCCGTGGGATCCCTCATGGAGTTGCCTTAAGTCACAAAATCAAAGATTCTTGCACAATTACGGAATGCAATAGGAGAAATACCGTCAGTTGTAGTTTGCAGAAAAGGCTCCTGTGAAGACCAGCTATATCTTGCCACACAGAGATGGTATCTTGAACATTTGAAATAAAATTTACATGGATACGAATGAAAAAAATATCTAATGTTTCTCTTTGTAAACTTTATTGTAGTTTTTTTTCAAGCTAATTATTTACTCCAAAAAAACTGGATATGTTTGAATTTATATATGATTCTTTATCAATATATATATATATATATATATATATATATATATATATATATATATATATATAATGATGATGATGATGATGATGATAATACGTTGATTTTTTACGTATACTTGTTTTGATGTCTGCAATTTGATATTGACTCATTTTTTTTTTTAACGTTTTTGTTTCAAAGTTTCCCTCGAGGCAGAGTATGCATTTTCCTTACGTTTTCATATGATGCGGTGAGCTTCATTATTTACCATGTTATTGAGGAATGTCTTGTCTGTTCTTTTTGTTTCCAAACTTATCTTGATAATCCCGTTTGTTTTTTTTATAATCTCCGATGTTAAATAATTGTTGTTTACAAATCTTTACTTCCATGCTGTCTACGTCGTTCCTAACAAAACAAAAAATATACATAGGAATGTATATTTCTTTGTTTTGTTTTTTGTCATTGTCAGCCTTGGCTATTTTTTTTTTTATTCTGCAGTTGCATGTGTTTGTTGATTGTCGTTCTTGTATGTTAAATTGTTTTGTTTTGTTATAGCTTCTTTCCATTTGGGTAATGGAGCTGTAACTTTTTCCAATGTTTTTTCTATCGAAGATTTTATATAGCTTGTGTATTTGAATAATGTGTTCATCTACGAGATCCAGAAATGTTTTCCTACATTGATTTTTGTATTTTTGTTAGAAGGGGATCAAACCAATTTATGCTTATTTTCTGTCTGCCTGTGTCGTCTTGTGGGATATATGCGTCGTCTTAAATTTACCGTTTTCAAATGCTGTTGATGAACTATCTCTCAGTCTTCTGCTTATTCCTTTGCGTATTTGTTTAATCATTGACTGTTACTTATATATATAACCAGCCACAACTGAACCGACTCTTCTACGTCCGTTTAATACAACTTCGAAATATATATGTTACTTTTCACAAACTCTTGAAACTGTATTTCTTGAAAATAGTATTATTGTTGTTATATTAATTGCCCAAGCTTAGTGTTTCACGAGTAAAAAATTTTTTCCATGTTTTAAACTATAAAAAATAAGATAGGCGGATGGAGTTTGCAGGGAGAAGTCTGGATTTATTGTAAATTCTATCAATATTCAGCCATGCCCATTTTTTGACTTTTTTTTTTTTTTGGTCCTTGGCTCGAGGCTGCTATACCGTCACTACCCTGAGGTGGAGCAGACTTCAGCTATTCTGGAGCGTCTGTGATCTCTGCTTGAAGTTACAGGCAGCTGTACTATTCGGTGAACCTGTGCCTTAAGATACACAGCTGCACCATTCAGAAGCACTGCGCTTGAAAGCAGGTGACAGACGCACTGTCTTGATCCCCTGAGAGGACAGTAGAACTCCATAACCGGTTTGATATGGAACAACACGACGGGACGTTCAAGTACTGTGGTACAGCCATACTGTTGGAATACGCCCACAAAGAGGTAGCTGACCCCTAGAGCATGCCTGCATCAGTTACAAAAATGGCATTCCTGTCGAACCTACGACCTTAGAATCTGACATATCTATGCAACTTTGGTGGACCGTAGGAAGCAAGTATTGATTTGAAGAGTTGGGGTGGCTGTTGGCAAGCTGAACTCAACTTAAAATGCATTGCTAAGGTTGGGGGGATATTTTTTGCGCACAGGCCTTGCCGTCTTTGGTCCTATTGCCGCAGATATCACCCCAAAACAATGTTTATTCGCGAAGCTAGGACATTTATTCATTCATCCATTCATATATATAAATACATATATTATGAGGAAATGGATATATAATGCGACTCAGATGATTATAAATGCATTATATTACTTTGAAACTCTATATGAAATGATCTCCCGTTGATAAACGCTGAATGTATTATTTGGCCCAAACATTGTGAATAGAATGAACAAATCAATTAAAGAAAATGAGCTGCTGCAAGAATCCAACCTGCGACTGATAAGCACTTGCTTTAACGTTACATTGCTCATAATCATCGGGCTAAATCAACCGCTGAATAATGTAAGAATTTGGACATTTGGCAACCGATTGGGTCTTTGCATCATCGGCAGGCTAGTTACTACGGGGTAGCCATGGTGGTACATTATTTTTTTCAATTCCTCGAAACCGTGCTATGATAGGAAAAAAATGACAATCTTCTCAAGATGAATTCACATATAATTTCTCAGGAAAAAAAAATCGACCTTAATAGCGGCGAGAATTGTTTGCTTTTTTTTATTTTAGTTTTCAGTTAATTTGTTTTCTTAGTTCAACACAATATGATATTCAACTAACGTGTATGACAAACACGTAAGATAGATAAATGCTTTAACAATGTCAGTTTACATAAGATCGCTACCACAGAAGTAAAGCTTAATACGTTATATATATGCACATACACGCACGCACATATATATATATATATATATATATATATATATATATATATATATATATATGTATATACACGCACGTAAACATACGCACACACACACACTCATATATATATATATATATATATATATATATATATGTGTGTGTGTACATATATATATATATATATATACATATATATACACACACTGGATGCCGTAATGCATTTGTTACAGATACTTACCCGACTTTCTTTTGAGTTTCAGTAGTTTCCTCACATTTTTTCACTTTTTCGGCATTGTTTGCAACTTCAAAGCTATTGATTAAATCTTATCAATTCCATCTGATGTTTCTCCTTAGAGTGAGTAAACTCCTCTGAGTGGATGACTCAATTGTCTCAAACGACAGGAGAGCCCTTTTTATTTTTACAAAATTGTGACCTAGAGGAGTTCGTTTCACCATTTCACCGACAGAGAAACGATGAGAAAAGGACATTCAGTTCAATATGGATGGATTGTGAGCTGGATAAATTAACTTCCATATAAGAGCTATAGCCGATCATAAATGAAGTACAATTTTCAATGCATAAGAGAATTATTACACTCTCAACTGATTAGGGGACTTTTGCCTTTTCCTTTTACATAAAATATCATAGGCTGACTAATTAAAAATTTGGTTTGCAATACACAGAGATACAATGACCATTTGATACTTCATTGTAAAATGAAATTCCATCAATATTTATGCATCTGCGGGTGTAAAAGAGAGAGAAAGAGAGATAGTGTGTGTGTGTGTTTGTGTGTGTGTGTGTGTGTGTGTGTGTGTGTGCATGGCACATTTTTAGTTGCATGTGGGGGGCATGAGCTTTTGTTTGACCTTTCGATCGGAATTTTCATACAAATATATTTTTTACAATACATGTGCTCTGGAAATTCAATACAATTGTAAATACAACTGAATGCATGCACTCATGAATTCATGACCACTAGAATATTTGATTACGTATAGATACATGTTTATATATATATGTATATATATATATATATATATATATATATATATATATATATACATATACGCATGCACTTAAGCATATATTGAATTGCGTATTTATACATATATATATATATATATATATATATATATATATATATATAAGAAATCGATCTTTTTGATTTAAAACATTTAACTGCGTTATATCATAAATAAATTCAAGATGAGAGCAACGCTACGTTAGAGCAGCTACCCATTGCTGGCAGATTCGATCCTTGCGGAAGCCTCATTTTCTTCAACTGTTAATTCTATTTACGTAGTCTAAATTAAATGATATATCAACCGTGTAACGATGAGAAATCATTCGGAATAAGTTTCCATAATTTGTGAGTGTGTATGTGTGTTTGTGTATGTGTTTGTGTGTGTGTAAATGTTTGTGTGCATGTAGACTCATCCATTAGTGCATAAATTAATGATGAAAAGAGATTTGACTCCACATGGAATTTTTCAGCATTTTTTTTTGTCAATACTCTTAATGCGGTAGTAGATACTAGTCACATAGATCAAACAGCGTGAAAATTCAAGACCAGAATTCAGCGGATCATTACAAGTCAGGATGCAAATACCGATAAATTTTCCACTTTTTCTGTCGATTTTGATTTGTAAAGTTAGTACCGTCTATGCCGTAGTCAGAGTATTATGTTTGCCAGATATTTACTTACTGACTTTCTTCCTCCGTCAACTATTATATTGCATTGGAGAAACTTTTTTTCAAGATCTCCAGCGTATACATAGGGATATGGATACATACCTTCTCCAAGAATATTGATATAAAGCAAACATAAACAACCTTAGACAAACTTTGGAGTGTGAATGCCTATCCCATTTTCTGTGCTTAGGCTCGGTAAGCTACCCTGCAGTAAATGCATTGCTAATTATCTTAATTCGGAATTGCTCTGAAAATTAGACTAAAAGGTGTCATATATATATATATATATATATATATATATATATATATATATATATATATATATTGTAAATGCTCGGTAATGGTTTTACATTGGGTAATCATTGTAAAAGGTTTTACTGTAGAAATGCTTTGTAAATGAGGGATCGAAGGATTGTCATGGATCAGGAAATAATGCTTGGATTACTGAAAGATCATGCCTATTATATATATTGCTAGTTTACTCCTGCTGTCAAAGAATGACGGCAATAATTAGATAATTTTTCAGTTGCATTGCACTTATAGAATATCAAAAACACTAAATCGTAAAGCATTTCCTTACTCAATTTCAGTATTTCTTGAATATTAGGTAAAGATACCAGTATATGATTCTATTCCTACTGGTTTACGTCACTGAACGTTATCTATGACGAAAGCGTTACGGGCAAAATATGTTAATTACTAAATATTTCTTGCGTATGTTTATATAGAAGCATTGCTAATGAGTGTATCATGAAAATGCGCTGAAAGTCGGGAAAATGAGAAGGTCGAAGATTAAAGCAAGCATTACTAAGGGAATAGGAAATTTTGATTGTATTCCAGTACGTACGCATAATACTACGTCCTGTTCTCTCTCTCTCTTTTGTGCAACGAAATATAGTCAAATGAACACTTAAACACGGTCAAATGAACAAAAGTTTCGTCAGATATTTTCCTTTCTTTCCTTTTCTTTTCTCTCTCAATAAAACTCGATCATAAACGAATGGAACTCCTGATGCATACTATTCCAGTTCCAGTAAGATAAACACAGCGTTTGTTTGTGCGACAAGTCTTTTTCCAATCATCATCAAAAGCGGTCAAAAATTCTCATTAATTAGTTTGGGTTTTGAGGACTGAGCTGATGTGCTTGATCGTGTGTGTCGATTTATTTCTTTTTTTCGATGACCATCGGCAACCAAAATGAGAGTCCGTTTCCTGATTAGCAGATCTTTCAAGTTTAGGATCGCTTAAGGCCTATCAAAAGCAGTTATTGCATCCGAGAGTTATTCTATATAAAGTGAAACACATAACCAAGGCATTTTAAAAAAAAAAAAACAGTTTTAACAAGATCAACGAAGTTATCTTATTCATTAACTTTAGTAGGGCAATGTATAGCGCAAAATAAGCACTAACTCTTTGCAGTGCTGCTAGATAGAATTCACTATTGCCGTACTCATCTTACACAGCCCAAAACACAACCTTTTGAAAAATATTCATGCTTTTTTTTCATATTGACGTGTCTCGATTAAATCGTATTCCACTGAGTAAGACTTGTTCGAATAGTGTTTGATTTTATTTTCATCCAGTTCTGATGTTATCCAGTCAATGAATGATTCTTTTTCTCAGTGGAAATTTTGTTCTCCAATTGTCGTATCATCCACACCATGAGGTGGATTCTCTCCCTGACGAGGGTGTTTCCTGTTTTTTCGGCAATTATCTGTTCTCGTCTAGATTTTATTGGTGGTGTTGATTTGTAGAATAGGTGGAATCAGCTTCAAGTCTCTGCAGGAAATGTCAGGTGGTTTGACATACGTGCTAGGTTTTTCGTGGAGGTTTTTTCTGGCCTTTTCTACGGCTTGATCACGTCGGATTCATATCGATCTGATAATTTCTAATTCCATTTCGTTCAAAAAACATTCACTTATAACAAAAAAAAGCAGACGCATAATCACTACGTGGATGTTTTCCTGCAATCAGTAAGGTGTGGGTTTGTACGAACATAGTATGCACACATGCTCAGATGAGAAAATATTCCACCTCTAACCTCTATAAGAAAATTCACAAAATCATCCCACTTTAACGAGGATAATTCCCCTGTTATCATTTTTCAAATATTGACACGAATGACCTCTGTCTGCTTTCTGGTTTCCATGTCCGACAAAGATGATTATTGCCTTCCAAAAAACTCTTATGACATCAACTGCAGATAACAATGACTTTATGACATCGTTTAGAACCGACAACAGTGCTTGGAGCCAAACACAAAAATGATTACACCCAAAATTAGACATTGGAATAAGCACATACCAAACGATAGCCTTGATAGGCTAACCCTTTTTCGAGGGTCATTAATACACCCACCCTTCGCACAACGACGGCTGAAAGGATGCATTCAAGAAATGAACCAAGATAAGGAAAAAAGTCCGCACATAACTTCTCGTAAGAGAAAATGTGTTCATAACAACTACAAAATATCGTAAAGGCGTAACCAAAGAACTTTAATGAGATGTTCCCTCCTCTTCTCTAAAATTAGAAAAAAAAAGGCTAGAAAATACGCTTGTATTTTTACCATCAGTAAACGATAGAACAAATAGGATGGAGCGTCTGTATTTATTTACCTTTTGACAATCGACAATCAACTGTGACGGCCAAGATAAATAATGAACTGATCAATAGTCAATCGAATGAATAGAGCAGCAAACGTTCTGCATTTAACATCATAACAACATAACACAAAGCTTTGTATATAACTTATATTCAACATAATCTACGCTCAATTCGAACGAATAGTATCGGTCCCCACCAGATCACCAAAGCTAATCAGCTTTAAGCATACTCATTATTAAGATTGAGGTCAGCTGCGTATCTTAAGTAAGTTTTGCAATACTATTAAAACATTGGTTATTAAATTGTAGTATGTTTGATATCGTTTTAAATGCTTAATAAATCTTCAGACCCTTTCGAGGTAATACTTCACCAAAATACAAAGATATCAGTTTGAAAATGATTCAACATTGGTGAACCAAAATAATAGAAAAATACGCAGTAGTCACCTATTGAGCTGGAACATGGACCTAACCAAAAGATTGACCCTCAAACTGAGAAACATGCAACGTGCGCAGGAGAGATTGATGCTTATTCCAAATAAATCAGACGTGTTTTTCTCACTGATGTAGTTTTTTTTTATTTTATTATAAAAGAACATACGTCAACTGCATAGGGAAGGTGAGGGAAGAGAAAGAGGGACAGACGGATAGAAAAAGAGAGGGTAAGACTCCTCGAGGAAAAACTCTCAATTTGCTAATGTCACACCTTAGTGGTACTTTTCCTTTGTGGAGGGTCTTGAACCCCCAGTCCAACCAAAGCTACCTACAGCATTTGGGGGCTCAAGAAATAGCAGTCCCCCTGACAGGAAACAATTGTGCATCTTCATGAGAATCCTTAGAGTTAGGTGTAGAGTTCATCGATTGAAAGTTTTCATTTATCGGTGTGTTTTACCCTTACATACCAAAGAACGAATGGATGAAACGCAACTTAACCCTTACCAGTGAGGAAGATTGGTTAATTTGAATAACCAACAATGAAAGAAAAAAAGATACATCAAAGCTTTTGTATTTTTAAAACTAGAAAATGCTGATCATCTCGATTCGAGTTGAAGCACTGTGTCATTATGGCACGGCTTCCACGTAGAAGGTTGATCCCTCTCTAGTATAGGACTCGAGACGGTAAAGGATTGGAATCAGCGTAAACTTATGTACTAGGATCTTTATGAGCTAACTCCGGTCTTTATGAGCTAACTCCGGTCTTTATAAGCCAACTCAGGTCATTATAAGCCAATCTGCGGTTCTGACTGCGATATTTCCAGCAGTTACTGGCCTGTAAGGTCCCTCGTCACATACACAGAGCAATTAATTTCAACTCTAGTCTTATGAGAGATTTGATTCTACACTTCATCAATGTCCATACAACCTTTTGTAGAGTACAATCTCACCATCTATCAGAACTGTTTTGGTCCAGATGATGGGGCTGGAATCTGCAATGATGAAAAGTACTAAGTACGGATAAGGATATTTACTAAGTTTTGTTTATTTTGGCACAAGGCAACGGGTGTAGAGTATCCAGTGACGTTATAGGTATTCACTAAACGCCATTTACCTTGGCACTTAGACACAAGTATGAGGATCAAATTCATAGCAGAAGTAATGGTTTTTGAGACTTGACTGTCAACTACTACTTCACAACGATACGATTTAATACTTATAGCTTTTTAACTAGTGTCTTTGTCATGAAATGATAAGTGATCTTCGATGTAGGAGTGGTATGTTGAAAAAAATACTTGATATGTACTTAAGATCCTGATACGTGCTTAGGCGCTTTCCCTGTATTGTAATGGTGGGAAATAGAGCGAAAGTAACATCAAAGGGACAAGGTTTCCTGATATCAAATGGCTTGGGTTGAACGAGGGACAACGTTTCCCTACATCTATATCCAGCACTGCAGGTGGTATCACTCGATCTTGGATGCCTAGAGCGCAGGCGAAAATGAATATCCTGCAAGTGCATCTTGATCGTGAATCCTGACTTTTCTCCTTTATAATGCTTACCAGTTGTTTCATATACGCATTCAATGGTCAAAACCGAATCATCATGATATCTACTTGATTAATCACGTGATTTGCAACATGTGCACACTTGGTCACGGGTCTTTTTTTCCCAATCACTTCAATTTACAGAATATGAGTGGCCTGTCTTCTGGTTGCACCAGCAAATGCTCGTCTCTGGTGAAACTCACATTCCTGAATATAATACGTTACCAAGTTTAACTTGGAAGGGTACGAAAATACTTATGAAAGGTACCCAATGAGGATCGAACTCAGTTCAATGAGCTACCAGACAAACTTGCTATCAATTACATCACAGCGAAACTCCCCATTATCCCTAAATTGACCTTGGTGCAGCACAAAACAACATGAGTGGGGCATCTACTGAATCTTGAACTCACTATACACTGATTTGCATACTATTATCTCATGTGTTTGGATCTCAAGTTCGCTTGTCTTCCAAAAGCAGCTTTTCCAGCCTCTTTTTTTGTTCAGCACACCATTATGCTAATGGCTATAGATATTCAAGCAAAGATGAAGAGAACCTGTCATTGCGCTTATCAACAAAACAAACAAAACACCTTACTAAGCAAAATGTCTCCGTACGTTTACATTTCCAAGCGACATTTGGACGAGATATAGCAACTGCCAACTTCCAAAACGCTGACAAAAGAGATATACCTGTATACGAGGCATGTATTAAAAAAAATATCCAGCCATTTAATATTAACGGGAAAATAATCTACCTAGGGCAACGGCGTTTAAGTCCTTTTCAAGATATTCTTCTTTGGATCTCAAACACGTATACCATTTTTTTTAAACAGCCTCCTCTATCCTGAGTGGCCATAAGCTGCCTTGCAGCGTCCTCCTTAATATTGTCTACGGTCTGGAATACCCGTGTGAAGAACAATAAGTTGTAGGTAGCCAAATCAGAACTGTGATGCCCCTCCTGCGAACAGATATTTTTGAGAAATCTCAACTCGCTTGCCTATTGTGAATGCAAAGGTTACACATTGCAAAATTCACTCAATCCTATCGTACTGCCAGCTCAATAACCTGACTTCAGAGCAGCTGTCTACGTATGCTCTGTGAAGTTCCCTCTGGTTTGCTTCCAAGTTAAAACGAGGGCGTAGAATCGTTCTTTGTAATATTTAAGTATATATGGTATGGGTCAAAAGTGTAGAACAGCAAGTCTCCATGAAGTCAACAAAAGAAGGAGAAATCAAGCGAAAAATCACACTAGATTCCCAAGATTTTGGTTGAGCAAGGTCGTCTTTCAAGAATAACAAGATCCTATTAGTCCAAAAGAGAAGGGTATTCAACAAATGTATCCAAATGATAGACACCCACGGTGCTGAAACATTGAACCTAAGTAAAAATTTGATCCTTAAACTGATAATAATACAACACGCACGTTGGGTAGATTCACTAC
The DNA here is from genome assembly GCA_963457665.1 of Thysanoteuthis rhombus. Lineage (NCBI taxonomy): Eukaryota > Metazoa > Mollusca > Cephalopoda > Oegopsida > Thysanoteuthidae > Thysanoteuthis > Thysanoteuthis major. Next base: position 37,683,141 of record OY735209.1, on the reverse strand, counting down.
CTCAGATGGACAAATAATAAGACAGCACAATGTATTAGGGAAAAGACATGAATCTGAGATAGCATAGAAACAGTAAGAAAAATCAAATGGCAATGGGCTGGATATGTTGCAAGAATGTCAGATAACTGCTATACATCACGAGTCACATCATAGATCCTCAGACACTAAGCTACATAAATGAGTACAGGCTCCGTGATGCCCATGATAGAGGGGCTTTGCAAATGTCCCATGACGGACGCTAAAAGGATGACGATGATGATGATCCTCGCCCAATGACCCCGTTGGCCTAATAATCCATTTCGACACTTAATCCAACCAAACAGCTTATCTGACCCAACTTTTGTATCACGGATATCAGGCTATATAACTTGGAATTTTCCTGATAGTTGGAATGGGTACTGAATGCACCATTTAAATGGAAAATACGTCTTCTGGTTGGCTAGTGGCAATGATGCGTATTGATTACCTAGTAAGTGTTGAGCGCAGATGTCTGCTTGTTTGTCGGTTGATTAGCTAATTAGAGTTTCACCGAAATGCCGAACTGGGAGATACCAGTCTTTAGGATGATGAACACAACAATAAAAATCAACCTTTATGCGGACTTTTTTCATACTTACTATTTTTTTCATAGCCAGTCATTTTTTCGCATATTTTCGTTCCTGGTCGATTCTTTCCCCCATTTAACTACTTTTCTGATGTCCTTTTATTCTTTCTTAGATTTTTTTCTAACATATATCTTCCTTCTTGAGTTACGTTCCTTCTCTCCTTTTCTTCTCGTTCCTCTCCCGTCACCGGATTTATTGCTGTCATTCCTTCTCTCTCCCCCTATTTACCTCTTTTTTTCTCTTTTTTTCCTTTGTTCCTACCTTGATTATTCCCGGTGTTCTCTCTGGCCTTCTTTCTATCTTTCTCACTTTCTTTCGTATTTATGAAATTCCTTCCTGCGTCTTTCCTCTCTTAATCTCCTCTTTTCTATATTTCCTATTTTCTTCCTTGCCTTTCCTGTTTTTCGTTCTTCCTTCTTTCTCTCTTTCCAAATTCCCCTCATCTTTGTGTTTATTCTCAACAACTTCTTCCACTTATTCACTGTTTTTTCCCCAACGTCTTTTTCTGTTTTATTTCTTTTCTGTGCTCTCTTTCCTTTGATTTTTTTTCCCTATTTTTGATTTCTCTCCACTTTTTTTTCGTTTTCTCCAAAGTAGTTTTCCTTTCCTTTCAAGTATTTACTAACATTGGCTCAATCTCCCACGAAGGCACAATCCCAGGCTTTCGCTCAAGATCAAACTCACTAAACCGTAATGATGGCCTATTAAACTAGCTTGTTAAACATCACCTTACAGTGAAGTGTCAATATTTACTATGTGCAGCCTAGTTTGACAAAAAAACTATAGCACCAAGCCACTATCAGATGCTATATCTAAAGTGTGTATACTTTGATATATATATATATATATATATATATATATATGTATATATATATATATATATATATATATATATATATATATATATATCATCTACTTTTGATCCAACGTTACTCCATACAGATTTATCATTTCTTTTCACTTTTTCATCATCGCGTCTGTCTGTAAAGACAACTGATATTGAAAACCTATTCTAATATCATAGTTACATTGTGAATCCCTTCCTCCATGCCTTCATGAAAAATCATTTTTTTTTCCTTCTTGGGTTCAAGATTTATTTCCGATGAAGTAGATGTCAAATCGATTGAATACACCTTTAATGGTAAGAAAAATATCATTTCAAGGGAATAATTTTATGTACGTAAAATAAGGAAAAGTTCAATTTATGCTTAGCCCCAATTATTAAATGTAGAAGAAAAAATAATTGAAATGCTCAGTATCCAATGTTAGATATGTTTCAAGTGTAATTGAGATTGAAGGATTCCATTTGCATAAAATCCAACTTGGAATGTCCACAGAGAATTATATAGAATGTCTCAATGAATCTTCTTTTTTTCTTTTGATATACATGTATATATTCGAAATGTAACTACTATCCTATAGATATAAATGCAACAAGCTGAATGTCAAACTCTCATCCAATTTCTATTTAAGCTGCTGCTGATGATAATTTTTGCGTTGTATATATCAAGACTAAATTCATTAATATATAGGATTGGTCATTTTAGCCCAGTTGGTTGAATAGCCACCAAGCCATCACTTGTCATGATTTTAAGTGACTGTGAAGAACGCTCCTTTTCATATATTAGTTTTAATTAACGTGGCGAGATAAACTAACAGTGAAGTGTTTACTCTCTTAGACGGGGTGAGGATTGTTCTTGTTCTTTTTGCGGTAGAAAAACTCAAACTTTGTCTATAGTTTGAAAAATTGATCAGGTTTTGCTTTAAATGCGAAATACTAATATCCCTATATTTTCATTTTTATATTAACTCTTGTATATATTCAAGGTAAAATAATGGCCTCCTAATAATAATAATAATAATGAATCTAGCAAGAAGATTTTAAGAAAATATTTATACGTTCCTCAATTACCCAAAAATGTTATAAACCTTGCTTACATATGAGTAAATTGAATTTCTCTGAATGATGTGTCTAATTACTGTATTTTACTCACGTGAAAATAAAATAATATTTGCTCCAGGAAAACACTATAATTACCAAATTACTAACGAGAACCATTCGTGTGAAAAAAAAACAGTGGAATATCGATCGGTGAAGTCCCCGTCCTTCTGTCCTCAATCGAATAAATAAATAATCCCCACGAACGTTTGTACCATTAAAATTACTGCAGTAACTCTCTTTACAATACTAAAAATAGGGTAGAAAAATCTTCCTTGAAGGAAGGCACCACTTTCGTTGCATTTTTCCGAATGAGAGTGCATTTCTTATGAACTGGCATTGCGCGCATGCGCAAATGATTTTTTTCCTCACAGAAAGCCTGTTGTTTTTTTTTTATCTAGTCGGTAGAAAAATGGTAATAAATCTGCAAAGGAAACCCCTGCACCTGAAACTAAATAACAGCAAAGAGATGCAGCCTGCTTCATTCCGAAAACAGGGTCTATTTATGGACAAAATGATCAAGGTTTCTATTTTGGTTCACTTTAAATGATGCATGTATCCTTATTTCTCAACGACTGGGCGATGTTGGTTATTTCTTGCGGTGTGAAAAGGCAGCTTCATTCGGCATACGAAAACAAACTATACATCGAAGTTTCAAAATGCAGTTAATTTGTCGACATCCTTAACCCGTGACGCCCCGTAGCTTACCCTCAACTAACTGCTTACTACTACACATCTCTTCTCACCCTCTCATCTCCTTACCCTTTCTAAAAATGTTTGTCAGTTCCGTAGTCTATCTAGAATGCTTGTCACTATCTTTTTCTAAATGTGTGTCCGTATCACCGGTATACACACGCATGCACACACACACACATTGGCAAACACACATGCGCACACACAAATACACATGTTCACACATTTTGTGTATTATAATGCACATACACACGTTTGCACATGTAATTAAGTGGTGAATCATTCACAGACCCCAACGGTCAGAAAATGGACATTTTTAATTAACACACCTAACCTGTGAGATCGAAAATTCTCCAAGGCGTTAACCATGGCCGATTCATATTATCAAAGGTCAGCCTACTCCAATCTCCTTTTTTCTAACATGGAAAAACAGATCAGGAAAACACATGAACATTTAATTCACACAAAGACTTGGGCACTTGCCTTATGACATACATTTCATATCAATAGTACAAAATTATATGGGGCTAAATCTTCCAAAAATAAACGTATAGTCACTGGAGTGTCTTCTGCAACATTTAAAAATAACAACAAAAAAAAGAGACCACTACATCTACCTAGGCCAGCGAGTCTCCATAGAGTCATCAAAAGAGGAAGAAATGAAGCTAAGAATCACGCTGGGTTGGTAAGCTTTTGGTAGAGCCATCTACACTTTCTAGAAAACCAAATCCCACTAATCCTAAAAAGAATGGTACATAACCTACAGATCCAGGGGAAAGTTAATTCCCGACAACAGACGCTAACAGGTTGATGATGATGATGATGATGATGATGGTGGTGGTGATGGTGGTGGTGGTGGTGGTGGTGGTGGTGGTGTTGGAGACTCCATTGTGATTATTCAATTTAGTACCGCACTTGGCGAGTGTAATCCTTATTTCAAAATTGTTAAAATTGTGCAACATTATTTGATTGCATTGAAAAGGATTATGTCGCCAAAATACAACGCCAATTTCCTAATTTCCACGAACAAAAAGCGTACAAAAGGTGCATACAAATGCCTTTATCAACTTGTTCTCGTAGACTTATCTTGATGAAGAATATGAGAATACATATATATATATATATATATATATATATATATATATATATATATATATGTACATATATATATATATATATATATATATATATATATATATATATATATATATATATATATATATATATATAATAGAAATAGAAATAAATCTAATTATATGACGTGAAGTATAGATTGTATGCACTGTGTCATTATTACTGGCCTTTTGTACAATTTTTTTCCCAATTCGATTATTGGAATTCTCTTTTGTTTTTGTTTTTTGTTTGTTTGTTTTTCCCTCATTTCTCCTTTCCCCTTTCTCCTGAGTGTCTTTATTTCATTTCTTTCACTATTTTTTACCTTAATGTATTGATTTCTCTTTTTCTTTATATCTCCCTTCAAGTCTCGTTGTTCTCCATTTTCTTTCATTTATCTTATTCTTACATATTATTTCTCAATTTTTTCAACATTCTGATCACTTATCTCTCATTTTTTTTTCTTGATAACTCTTCTTTCTTCTCCTTTCTGTTAGATGCCTCTTCTCCTTTTTCTGCGCTCTTCCTTCTCCTTCCTATCTTTATCTCCATATTTTCTTATTTCCTTTAGTCTTTCTTTCTTTTTTAGCTCTCTACTACATATATCTTTCCCTCACTCTTTTTTTCCTGCCATTCTATTTCTTTTATCTTCCCTCTCTCTTCCATTGTTTTTTACCCTTTGTTTCTATTTTCGTCCCTTCCTCCCTCTCTATCCTTCTCTATTTCTTTTCTTCTTCCTTTTTATCGCTTTCTTTCCACTTTCAAGTTTTTCTCCAACTCTTTTTTTATTTGTATTTTTCTTCTTTTTTCTTTTACTTATATATTTTCTTTGTCTCTATCCCTTTCACTTATATCTCTTGTTAGCTTTTTCCCTCTTCACTTCTATTACTTCCGTTCTTACTATTTTTTCTCTTCTTCTCCCGTCATTTGCTGCTAGCATATTTTTTTTTCGGGCAGCAAATACCACATAACCTTGTTTATACAAATTCTCAACACGAATAATTTCTTCCTTCTTATATTTTTAGAAATTGTTCAATTTTTAGTGTTGCCTTATTAGATCCCCGGAGAGTACAAACTCCTCAATTGGTCGTTGATTGCTCTGCAGTTTGCCAGAAAGCTTCAAATTCCCGGAAAATTTCCCGGAAACCCCGCTATAAATATACAAGCGTTGCATCAGAACATGGAACACATGAAAAAGCGTACGTAATTGCTTTTCAGGTGGCTAAGCCTGCAGCAAGAAAGAGGTTTTTTTTTCTTTTCGTTCTTGGTCGACTAAGTAAAAATGACAAAAGTGCCAGCGTATAATTGTCTATATATTCTGAATATTTGCATAACTTATAGAGGACACGATATAGATATTGCAGATCTCAAGACGGTGACCGGGAATCTTTCAGCCATCAACGAGTCGCTGATGAGATATCTCGCGAGTGATTTCTTTGATTTGTAGTGACTGATGACTTATCTGGCGTGTAATTTGTTTTCCCTGGAGGGACTGACAAGATATATCATGCAAGAAATTTCTTTGTCTCTGTTCTTACTCAGGCTTAGAATCGAATCGTGATTGAGGACAATTTGTAGATGGTGATGAATGCAGTGAAATAAGTGATTGTCCTGGGGCGGCCAATGAGATATTGCGCCGATATGATCTCACACGAAATATCCCGGTTGTACACGGTCCAAATAAAATTCTCCAAATAATGTTTTTCTTTTCTGTTGACGAATGGCTTATTTAGGGCGGGGAGGGTCACAGGATCTGCTATGTTCAAAATTATTGTTGTTGAGTTTTCAGTCACTAATTGTCTCATTTCATGACACTTCCTATCAATGAAACCAATTTTCTTAATTTTATATTTGTATATGGATAGATGAACATAGGTTCTTATGCATTCAATAAGGTCCAAAAATCTTTACTTTTAACTAATTATGTGGTCGACTAAACCAACAACGAGTCGGACTACTGCAGGAACAAAATCTATGTCTACTTCTAAATAAAGATTAAATCAACTTTCGTATTGTATATATCACGATTCAAAAGAAATATTTGTTTTTAGTTTCAAAGCATTCACTTACTAGAATTAGATGAGCCCTCGCGTGTTGGTAACATATATATATATATATATATATATATATATATATATATATATATATATATATATATATATATATATATATATATATATATATATATATATATATATATATATATGTTGGTAACATATATATATATATATACATATATATATATATATATATATATATATATATATATATATATATATATATATATATATATATATATATATATATATATATATATATATATATATAAACTTGTAAGTCAGTCGAAGAATCACCAGCACAAACAAGTGATTTCAAATAACGGTAGGAAAGTGTTAATTTTATTTATTACTTTGGTTTGAGGTGACAGGACAAACAGTACAGAGTTTCCTTCACTGAATTAGGATTGTTGTTATTGTTGCAGTTGTTGTTGTTGTTGTAGTTGTTTTCGTTGTTGTTGTTGTTGTTAATTTGATTGGGGAAAACTCCAGCCTTCGACTTGGACGGGAGACAAAAATGCAAACTAAATGTTACAGCTTGCTAGCTATCCATTTATCTATTTTACCAACCTAACTACCTACATACACACAAACCTTCCCATCTATTTCAGTTTGCTCATATCTATCTATCACAGTCGTCTAACATCTGTCATTATATTTACCTATCATGTTCATCGAACTAATCACATTAAAAAGTGACCCCAAGGACTAAATTGCTTCGTAGGTGATCTTCATTTAAGAAACTTACGTTGTCTATATAGGACAAATATCTGGAGAAGAGAAACTGAAGAAGACCTCACAAGGGAGAGAAAATCTCAAGAAGCAAATGATATTGTGCTACTCGATTTATGTTCTCGGGTAGTCAGTGTTTTTCTATAATTGCTAATGTGTAAAGTGAATGAAAAATGTTTATTGTAATTTTCATACTCTGCTTATATGGCTAGGATAGCAATGGTTATACATAATTTTTTTTTAAATCTTCTGGGATTAAAATGTGCGTGTTAGCCCATTTTCGAATGTTTCAGTATCACTAATCTGAACTCAAAAGCAGAGTTTGATGGGAATAATTCATATTTCCTATACTTTTCAGACATAATACGAAATGTACCACTTATTACCAAGGAACAAAAAAAACTATTTAAAAGTTACGCTGAACAATAAAGTTTAAGAGAGAGCTCGGGAGAACAAGGAAAAATAAACAGGTATTAAAGAATTGAAAAGCAGCCGTGTATCGTGGTAATAATCGTCTTGGATGCAATACTATTGAGTTAAACACTTACTCTTAAGCAAAAGTGTGCTCCAAAAAGTACTTTCAGTGTAGGTATAGATATTCAGCAATACAAAATGTCTCTTTCTAATCGACGACCAGTGAGGGGAAAATGAAGGTCTCAATACATCACAATTCTAAGGCATGCAGAATAAAAAGTCAGTAATGTTATTTAACTGACTAACGTCTCGTTACAAGTCACGAAATCGGTTATATTCAATATTATTGGCATGTTCTTGAGTTATGGGTCGATTATTTCTTTCTTCATTTTCTTTTTTTTTTTTTTGCTTGTTTTATCTTCGTTACATATTTGCATGTTTTTATTTTCTTTAATATCTTTCATATTCACTCTCCCTCTCCCTCTCTCTCTCTCCCTCTCTCTCCTCTCTCTCTCTCTCTCTCTCTCTCTCTCTCTCTCTCTCTCTCTCTCTCTCTCTCTTATGGAATAGATATATACTTAGAGCAACTCTTTAAATGCTATAGTTGCACAATCATAAGCAGAATCGACGCTCACCAAACATCACGAATTTGGAGAGCACGAACTCTCAATCCAAGACTGCAGCAATCAGCTCGAACTAAAAGTAAGAAAAAAATCTCCTTGAAATGATCAATGTGAAGAAACGGCGAATAAATCTAGCTGAATACTGGAGAGAAAAAAATCAGATTCTCTCAAATGATACCTTTTCTTTCGATGCTATTCCACAGTAATAAACCTCTCGACGTATCCGTCAAAGTCTTGTTATCTATTTATATTCATTGACAGAGAATATCGGACTTCTTTTTTTTTTTACGACAAATGTTCCATCTCTTTTCGAAATCAATGATGTTGATCTACGAAGGGCCAATTTGCATACAGTGTGCATTATCATTGAGAAAACGAAGATCTATAAAAATGATAAATTCGCCTCCAATGAGTTCATATTAAAGTATTATCCAGCTTCAAGGCGAAATAACCGCTACTAGAATAATATCAAGACAAAAACTGTCAACGTTCAAAATTCAGTTATACAGCTACGTCCTTTCCCAACCTATCTTACTTTCACGGTATGTTTCTTGTTTACTACTAATAATAATACTAATACTACTAATACTACTAATACTACTTATGATACTACTACTACTACTTAATAATAATGATGAAAAAAAACAATATCAATGACAACAACAATAATAGTGATAACAATGACAATAATAGTAGTAGTAGTTGTAGTTACTTCAAGTTATTCCAATTTCTTGGATTGTTGCATTATCTGGCTTCGAGACGAAATAATGGCTTCTAGATATATATATACTCATCAAAACAAAAACTGTAATGTTTCTGTTTAAAAATATAGCCTTATTCTTTCCAATCTGCTTATCAGTATTATTATTATTATTTTTATCATTATTTTTTTATTATTATTATTATTATTATTATTATTAGTAGTAGTAGTAGTAGTAGTAGTAGTAGTAGTAGTAGTAGTAGTAGTAGTAGTAGTAGTAGTAGTAGTAGTAACCGCGAATTATGTAGTTTTCTTTGATGTTACGTTGCCATTAATATTATTTCTGAACATTTTTTTCTTTCATCTCATTTTTGCTTATTTCAATCGTGATTCTCTGGCCATTCTCCAATCTTTGACCGTTACACGAGCAGCTTGGATTGAGAGAATGAAAGAATAAGCCTCTGGTGACGTTGAAAGTATATAATCCGTTACACTTGAGCGCCTGACCTATTCACCGACAAAAGTTGACCAGCAGACTTTCATTATTCTCAAACTGATTTTAGTTTACAATGCAAGACTGTTTTTTCAAACGTGTTTGTACTTTATTAAACGGAGAAATGTCATTATTATTGGTATTTGACTCATTTTTTTTCATGTTGTTCTTGCTACCGTTTCATTACAAGGTTCATAAATGTACAAAAGATTACCTGCATTAAAACACAATTATAAGTAAGATGAGAAGAAAAACTGACCCTGTACAAAAAATGACCTGCATTAAAACACAATTATAAGTAAGATGAGAAGAAAAACTCACCCCAAAATGATAACGCCGGGGCTATCTTGTTTAGTATGAACTTTTATTACATCAAAAACAGGTTTAATGATTAATTGTCAATTATCAGTGGCATTTCCTTTATATAAATTATCAATTTTTTTTACTAGAGAAGTTGATTTTTCTTTTATATTTGTTGGGTAAAATTATGCAAATTGATAAGTACACACCTCTTAAGGGTCATAGAATGTTTGTGAATCTTTGGTGGAACGTATTCTTGGTTTTAATGAACATACATAACAAAGTAGTGAACGCTGCAACGAATCGTTTTGCTGTCTTTTTAGTATAGGCAATCAATCTTTTTCGAATCATATATATATATATATGTCTATATATAATGGGGAAGATTCCATTTGTATTCTGTATAGTCAGCCAAATGGTTTGATATTAAAGTTACTGAAATTGGTATTCCAATTCATTAGATGGAGACAAAATTTCTACACGAAATCATCTTGCCGTCCATAGAATCTCTCATTAATTGATATATATATATATATATATATATATATATATACATATATATATATATATATATATATATATATATATATATATATATATATATATATACATATATATATATATATGAATACAAAATCAGTCCAAAGTGTATCAAGTCATTTCAAACATTTCGATATCCATTGGCGAGGCTGTTATGTAACTCAGCAACCATTAAAAGAAAACATTACAATGCATGCATAATCACACATTCTTTAGGAAGGTTTTTCAGTCAGCTGTGGAACGTCATTGAATGGGTATGTTTACTATGTGGCTGTCGCATGCACAGTGACGGAACCTACTCCTTCTTTTGCATTGTTTATTTTTTTTTGTTTTGTTTTGTTTTTTTTTGGCAAAACATTGTATTGATAAGGTCCACCAGATTTTCCTCCGGAGCTGAAATCGTCGATGAAGAAGAGGAAATTAAAAAATTGCGGATGACGTTGAGCAGAATACGATGAGGTAACCGATGGTGATCCCTAAAGAAGACTTTGCAAGCTGTTTCTAACAGTGGAAGGGTCTTAGGATAAGTGCGTGAAATTCAAAGTTGTGTAAGGTGATATTGCCCCAGATAGGCCGTTCAAAATAGCTGTATCCTCTCCGTAAGAGCTTTATGTTCTTTCATTAAGGGACTGCTCTTACATGAATTTAATCACCAGGAGTAGCCACAGAGACTTACAGAACGGTCAATAATAATGGCAACTGAGAAGCTGATTGATCATGTCGTGACTGGTCATTTCAGCTTGCGACGAAATCACTAATTTGTTAAGCTACTTGTAATTGAATCTGTGTGAGCTGTACAGGCGGATAAGTGTGAGCAAACTGCCACTTGATTGAGTAGTAAAAACCCTCTTTTAACCCTTACACGCCGAGACCTAATTTTCTGTCTGATATTTATACACCTGGGTAGTATAGTTTGTATTGTATTAGAAAGGCGAGTATTTGGACGGATCATTCTGGGTCAGGAATTTCTTCCCATTAAATTCTAGCACCCTGCTTTAACAAAACAGCTGGGCTTTCTATGTGTTCAAGTTAAGAGAGAGGGAGTGGGGAGTATGGAGAGAGAGACAAATTAGTCCAGAAGGGTGATAAATTTAAGAAAGGAAAGAAATAAAGGGCGAGAGAGAAGTAGAGAGAGAGGGGGAGAAATTAGAAACGAAGGAAATAGAGAGGGGAAAAATAAGGAAGGAGTGAGATAGAGAGAGGGGAAAATATGGGAAGGTACAGAGATAGAAAGGGGAAGTATAGGAAGGTGGGGAGAGAGAAAGAGAGAGAGAGGGGGGTGAAATATGGGAAAGTAGATAAATAGTGAGAGATGGAGAATTATAGGAAGGTAGAAAAGAAGACTGAGAGAGAAATAGGAAGGTAGAGATAAAGAGAGAGGGAAATATGAGGACGTGGAAAAATAGAGAGATAAAAGCCAATATTTCGAATGCTGATTTTCAAAGCAGTATTTCAGCAACAATGTACTTTTTTCAGCTCAACATTTCCTATTTTTGAACATAATATTCCCTCTTTGTGAATGCATTTAATTCTACGCTTCTCCGATGATTCGCACCAAAATTCAGTTGTGTCACACTGTACATTTATTGATTTACCCACGTATACATGAGGTGATACTATAACCTATGGGATTCGAACAGCAATTGAGCTAAACGTATTAAAGACTTCTTGCCTATATCCTTATTGGGTAGTACTAGTTATCAGTATATTGCAATGAGTAATATTTAGTATTCTTATAATGACTCCTGATAATATGTAATCTACCATGACTACCAATATATTACATATTTTCCCAATATTTCACTAGATATAGTTTTCTGATATCCACGTGTGCAACGAAAAATCATTTTTAGAATATAGGTGTGAAGTTCATTGTGACCCCTACTACACATACTGCATGCCAGGGGATTAGTTCAAGGGAACAGTGTGAACTAAGTGTAAAATAAATACTGTTTTCTGCTCTCAACCTCTTGCAATATACAGATCAACTTCATTTCGTGTTCATTGAGCGAAAAAGCAAAAAGTATCCATTGGATATATCTTTCCATTCCGTAACAGGAAACTACATGCGTTGAAGATATGAGAAAGAACATCGTGTAGAAAACTTCGAGCTTAAAGCTGTAACGTTTCAATTGTCTCCATCCAAGCAACGGGTACATATCTAGGTTTTGAATTCTGATTTTCTACGGCACGCAAAATAATCTTTCTACCACCATTTCCCTCTGCTGAGCCATCGCAAGACTAGATTAAACTTTTACTATGATAGGATAGTATTTGGTACATTGTAAGAGATGTCTAAAAAAATGTTCTCATATAGCGTGATCGTAATTCGCAGCTATTTTGGGTTACACTCACTGAAATCTGGAAATACAAAATAAGTACTTTACGAATATCTGACGATCTTGACCGCAACGTGGCTTGGCCAAGGCAGATCAGAATCGGACACATGGGATCAATTAAGTATACGTCAAGTAGTGATGTCGTTTTGACTACAGAAGGCATCCATGATCCCAGCACTAGCTATAAGGTAATAATTGGCAAGTTAGTCTATTAAACTAATACTACCTTCTTCAGGTTACCACACAGACTAAGCATAGCTGGTATATGCCTATAATAGGCACTTACCCGTGCTGTAATGGCTATCATACTAACAAACAAGTGTTACTGTAAAGTTAGTTCCTCATCCACTAGACACCTTACACTTGTGGCCTTGGGCTAGACTGATAGTGGGACACCTTAGCTGCTAAGTCTGAGTCAATTTCTGTTTTTATCACAATATGCTCAATCGATAAGCTAAGGTGCTCCACTGAAAGCAAAACCTAGTAAAGACCAATATTGATTAGGGATTGAACTTTGCAAACCATTGCTAGTGAATACTGAGTTTGATCCTGACTGGGTATCCCACACTTGTGACCTTGTGCCAGACTATGCAAAGCTTAGTAGATAGATAGGGAGCTGCTTCAACAAAGAGTAAGAGTTTGCGTTTCACTCTAATAGACCATTTCTTCTATGGTGACTTTGTTTCTTATTAGGTATTCAACACTTGTGGTCTTGTAGCAGATTAAGCAAAGCTAAGTAAATGGCTTGGCAGCTGCTTCACGGAAAAAAGTAATTGTGAGCGTTTTTGTTTGACGTAGCAGTGTGGACAGAGCTTAGCGAAATCAGGATAATGGTTAGAAAGCTTGCCTTGAAGTCCATTACTACAGTGTACCAAGTTCCATCCTCATCCACCCCCTCCACTTGTGACCTTGTGCCAGAATAATCTAAGCTTAGTAAATACCTTCATCTTCACACGAAACGAGTTTTGGAAATAGATTATTAAGAAGCCTAATGCTTCGAGCCTTGACAGTTTGCCAATCAATCAATGCATGTAAATTATTAATCAGGCAAGAACAAGCAGTAATGCCCCAAGTTGTTGGTTACCAGAGAGCTTTATGAAATAACTTACGTAATTATGTATCTATTTTTACTTCATGAGCTCATAGAAACATGTCATTAGAATTCTTGGTTAGGAGGTGGAGTCTCAGATGCTATTCTTGGTCGTTAATTGAGTCTCCCGTAGATGGAATATATGTACGTGAATAAGGATAGAGATACAGTTCTCCAAGCAGATTTTGAAACTAATATTTGAAGTCAGAGTGTATTGAATATCAGTATAATTGCGAATGAAAAGTCTTTTTTTTTTCTCATTTTTCGTTCCGTCACCTCTTCTACGTGCGTTGTTTTATTTATTTATTTATTTACTTATTTTGTAAGTTCAGTAAATCATTATCAAATAACTGGAGATAGAGTGACTGCAAGTGTCCCCTGTACTCCAATACTCCTTAGCTGATTTTAAAAATGCTGTTGTCTGCTTGGTTTTGGTTCTTCTTCGGATTTCCGATTCTTCCTAAATATCTGTAGAAACCTTCGAAAATATCCCCAGGACTCCTGCTATGATTGGTACTACGTGAACCTTCATGTTCCATTCTAGTCCCCTGGTAAGGTCGTGATACTTATTCAAAATTTCACTTTCTTTCAGAAAATAGCAGCAGAATTTACTTCCTGACAAGTTATTCTCTTCTTGTTTACAAAACCTAGATCTGGTATTCTGGCATGGATTGGATGGTCTAATTGAATCCCAAAGTTACAGACATTTTCACTTCTCATCTTTCAAGTCAGTGTTCACCAACTTTTTTAGTCTTGGGTAATCTTTGAAATAACTTCTACGTCTCAGAAAGCCCCTACATGAAAATTATCGTATATCTCTTTCAAATCCTTTTCTTTCACTTTCATAAAGTTGAATTGCAAAGGCAAACATAAGATTTTTCATTTTTTTTCTTTTTATAACTGATTTAAAGAAATAAATGATTCGAGTTTTTAACATATTCATTAACAATGCAAAAATACCAGAAATAAATTGCTTTTTCAGGAAAACTCCAAAATGGGTTCTCATTCACATAAGAAACAAATCAAACATATCTGCATCCATAAAAATTATTCTTAAATAACCAACATTTAAAGAAAACGGAAGCAGATAATCGCTATAATGTAATCTTCTATTGACGATGGGTCAAGGCAATGTTATTTTCGAAGCCAATTTGATGTTATTGTCCCTTGTTACTCATATACTCAATTCGGGGTTGAAATTCAATTTGAATAAAGCTTGTTCCTACGTGTAAGAAGCAGAAAACTGCAGCAATATGTCAATTGCTTCCCTTTAAATGGTAGAGTAACATTTTTTCATAGAAATCCAGAAATTGTCCGTGAACGTTCAACCTCAACTTTTTTCTCTGGCCTTCTTCGGCATGGATTAAAGTGTAGTATCTGTTCCACGACATAAATCGAGGCACCAGTACTGACACTTGACTGTCGAATGGGCTGAAAATTGGGTATTGGTTAGCATCAAAGACTGAGTTCGCTGGTGCAATGCGGTTATACTGAGGCTGCGCATTACTACGTGTATTTGGAGCTATTGGACTCGTCTTTGGGCTCTCCCACTATCACTCAGCCCAGCTGTGTGGGATCAGTTCCCCTGGAGTAGCACTGTCCCATTGCATTTAAAGGGACAGGTCGGGCTCGTCCTGACGCTATCGTGACTGCAGCTGCTTTAGCAACCACGGTTGCTTAGTAACCAAAATCGCATCGGCAGGAGCTAACTGATTAGTTGCTCCTATTTTCCACACGCAAAAGCCCTGACCTCGTATAGCATTTGTTTCTGGTGGAAGAGTAAATAAAGAGATGCTTCAACAACTACAGTTGCTTAGCAACCAAAATCGCACCGGCTGGAGCAATTTTTGATGGGTTGCTCCTATTTTCCACACGTAAAGCCCTGACCTTATATCACATTTTTGTCTGGTAAGAGTGTAAATAAATAGATGTTCCGTGAATCTCGTTCTGAGTGAATGATCAGACTGAGGCTCGTAAAATTCATTTTCTTCATTTCAAGTCAAGTACTTCGGATGATCAGAGTATCGATCCCTGACTTGATCATATTCATCTGTTGATAAAAAAGGGGAAAATAATGTTTGACTTTGATCAACATTCCTTCCAGGTGGGAAGTTCCATTCATTTATATTGGCCCTGTGTGGTCGATGGTATGACTTTTTTTTTGTTATCCGGCAATTCGATTCCTTCCTCTGCAATGAAAACTCCATCACAGTTGTTGTCGTATTGTTTCACTTTACTGAAAAACATTTCGAGCTCTTCCCGGTTCATTAAATAATATTGATATTTAGTGAACATAAACAACCTTAGACAAACGTTGAAGTGTGTCTGCCTATCCTGTTTTCTGAGCTTAAGCTGGGTAGGTTACCCTGCAGAAAATGCATTGCTTATTATATTAATCCGGAATCGCTCTGAAAAACATATATATATATATATATATATATATATATATATATATATATATAATATTGTAAATGCGCAGTAATAGTTTTACATTGGGTAATCATTTAATAGTTTATTGTCCTCCATGTACGTAAGATGGCTGACGTTATCCTTTATTCTTTTAGAATAGGTATCTTTTGCTGATTTGTAAGTTTCTCTTGAGTCGTATCGTGGTTTGTATATATTGTACTATATCATATTTTTAAAAGATTTTCCACTGTGTCTGTCAAGTCTACTTCCAAGTTTTTCTCTGACTTGGCAATGAATCTTACCACTATTGTTATATTTACCCAAAAATCAAGACCATATGTCCGGCAATCACAACTGGGTACTGAATGACAGCAAGTTCTCCCAGTTAGTAGCATTCTCTGATCATTTCTTCAGTCCACAGCAATGTATTCTTGCACTTTTTCACCAGAAGCCTGATGGGCATCGCTGAAAGATGGAGTCCTCCTCTCAACATCTTTGCATATAACAGCAGCTCTGTGGTTTGAAATGCATCAAACATCCCAGCTTTACTCACACATGCTCTCCCCATCCTGTTGAATCATTGATAACTGCAGGTCATTATTTTCTGTATTCACGTCAGTATTCGTGCAAGCCCTATTAGTGTTGTGGTATACGTAGTCTTAATCTTTCCTCTTATCTTCAGCTCCTCCAATTATAACTTAAATTCCTCTATCACATTTCACCGTGCACCTACTATACTACACTGAACTTGATATTCCACACCTTTCCCAGCTTCTGATTTTCGCTGTTTCTGTTCAGTGGTGTGATGTTTAGTATGAATACATATGGGGACAGATAATCCTCCTTGGAAAATTCCTTTTCTTATACGAACCACTCCCCAATTTTTTTTTTTGTCGGTGTTGTGCCAACGTTACAGTTTTCTGAAGAGTTAGCTAGAAATCCCAACACAAATTTACTGATCATGAATATCCTGATACATCCAAGTATCCAGCTTTGTATTGTTATGTTGTGTGCTCTTTTGTAATCATTCAGTTTCATCTCAATATTTTTTCATTACTTCATCACTTTTTCTACAACCATCTGGTCAATGTAGAGCAAGCCATTAGTTCCTTTCCTGCAACCTATCTATCGTCCAAAAGTATCTTTTTCTTTCCATTTGATTACACATCTCCTCCGCTATCTTTTCAGTCTTATTATTTTGGCTAATGGAGATCCATCACTCTAGCAGTTCTTCCCTATCAAATTAAAATGGGGTAGTTACAGACAATTTCCTGACACCTGTTTCAAAACTAAGCAACCGAATTATTTTCCATTGCCTACGTGCTGAGGTGCTAGGGGGTTAGCACAAAAAGGCCTTGTATTACATTCCATTTACTTGGGAAATACTACTTTGTCACTCGTCGCCACGGATCGGTGATAAGTAAATGTATAATTCTAAGAAACCTGTTTCTCGGGTAGTGCTTCTGCAAGTCATTGAAAAGGAAGGGTAAGAATTATTCCTTAGACAATGTACCAAGAGAAAAATGCAAATATCATCACGGGTATACTCTACTTCAAAATTTTAAAAGTTCTGATCAGATATTTTCCCCAGCATTTTCAGAGCATTTACCTTATCATATACCAGGGACTATTATGAAATCAGTATTAGATGACGTAAATGCATCCTTCAAGACCATGCAATTTACAATTCAGATACCTTTGAAGTACAATAGGCTGATACAAATGCTGATTGAAGATGAATTAAATTGGCTCCTTACCACTCTCCCTGCTCTACTCTGCATATGCCTGCCTTGTGGTATTTTGCGTACTACAACAGATGCAAATGCTGGTCCATTCTGTGGTTTTATTTGAGGCAATGGGAATAAATGTGGCAGCGCACTAGACATAGTTCTTTCTTGCAACAATAGGTAGAAGACGTATTAGTTCCGTGACACAATTCAAAGTGGAAGTTAACATCTTAATTGTGCTTGGGTGAGAACTAATACTTGACTGGAACATAAGTAGCAAGTAGCCAGATGAAATAACTCTGACCAAAATCAGAAATCCATTGCTAGTAATGATAGCTTTGATTTTAGATATCTTAGATTCCTACCACTTCGGGAAGATTCAGGGCTGAGGGGTTGCAATGAAAAGTAACCAAAATTTGTCAGAAATTAATAATCGAAAATTTTGTCATGAAAAGAACTGCGATAATCCTTACTTTTCCCTTTTAACTTTCAATATTGAGGCTTTTAAGGAACCGTTCAATCAATTTTAAGATGCTGAACCGGTTGAATTCAGAAGCTAGCGTAAAATACCTCTGCTTAAAAACTTGATATCCTCCTGAATTCATTCTACTCACTTGATCCTTATATGGTCATTGTAGAGAAACACAAACTTTCTGATGACAATATCAGAGCATTTTGGCTTCAATCTTGACTATTTGCTCGTTCCCGATAATAATTATTTGTTGTGATTGTCCTGACTTATTTCAATTGAAAAATCCACCATTAATCATTAATACCAAAACATTACGTGGTTGAACATTTTGTGTGGAATCAAAATTTCTTTGACGAAGCACTATCAATTATTATTATTAACGTTACACTTTTATTTACATTTGATCTTTCCTGTCATTTTTTATCACACCTCCCTGGCAGCCATTCGACGATACTTGGTCAGCCGCATGGATCAGGAAGGAAGAACATTATGCCTTCAGCGAAATTCGAACTCATATTTGCGATGTTTTAAAGCCTGTATTTGGGGGGCAGGAATTTACATTCTAAGCTACCAAGGCAAACCGGTAACAGTCATCAAATCTAACCGTTTAGCTTTTATTCCTCATTTTCACCAACAACAGTTTTCCTAAATTTAATTATTACCTTTATGATTTTGGCTCAATGATCATATGGTTGACATATATCATGACAAGATTCAATAAAGAGAGAATAATGGTAATTGTAATTTGACATTTGTAATAAAATCTGCGATACAGATGATATTGCTCAAATTGAAAATAGAGAGAACTTTGGAAATTAGAAATTACAATATGCACAATATGTACATGTACAATACGTGATATACAAAATAAAACATCATTTACTGTAAAATACAATATATAATGCCTCAAGTGAAACCAAGTCCCATAAGATCAGAACACTGTGATCATAATAATGCTACGTAAAAACGGGGATCCAAAAGATTAAAGGAACTACCGAATGTTAAGCTGACTCTAATGCATCTACAAAACTTTTACTGAAATGATCACCAACTGAATCACGTAAGATGAAAACTACCCACGGGAACAAGCTGGGTTGAGAAGAAGCTACTCGGCCATTGACAATCTACACACGGCAATTCAACTGAGAATAGGAAGCAGAATATGAAATGCCATTCGCTTTAGCATTCGCTGGCCATCAATTCATTGGAAATTCCCAAGGTTTCTGATGCAATCATACGGCAATGCCTAAATCCTGAATATGTCAGAGAATTGAAACATCAAACTGCACAAAGGCTCCTTTATCAGGTTACTTAATTACCTTGGGCCCATACTGCAAGAAAGAAGGCCAAGTCAAAGGAGATACCACCTCACCAATACTCTCCACAGCCTGCCTTGAGATAATCTTCCGAAACATATGGAAGAATGAAGGAGCAATAATACACAGCGAAGACCCAAATAATCTCAAAATTTCTGAGGACATTGTCCTTTTTGCTTGGAACCTTCTGGAAGTAAGAAAGTTGGTCTCCATATGAACTTGAGTAAAACAAATATCATGTACAACGAATATGTGGAGGACAAACCTATTACGAACACAATCAAAGTCATAGAGCTGAAAGAAAATCCTTACATCTATCAAGGACGATGAATATCCTTGAAAACATCAAAAGAAGAATCCCTTTAACCTTTAAAAGAAGGGTCTCTAACCAATGCATCCTCCTGATAGTCACATAAAGAGTTGAAAATGGAATGAAACCAAACGATTGTCACTCAGTTGAGAACCATGCAATGTATTCAGAGGAAAGTCGTTCTCAACATCACTCGTAAGACCAAAAGACAGCACATCATATTGAAGAAAAAACAGGGGTCAACAGTATCAAAGAAAACTCAAATTGCAATGGACTGGTAATGTTGAAAGAATGTCAGACAACCGATGGACATCACGACACACAACCCTGATCCTCAGAGATCATCGTCGAAACTGTGGATGACAGAAAAATAGATGCTGTGACAAAGTCATGGCTCCTCAATGCCCATGATCGAAAGAAATGCTAGAAAGCTGCTACTGCCATCAACGATGATGGTGATTTTATTTGCCATTCCTTTCTCTTACTCTGTTTTCCGGGCAATTTTGTAATTTTATCCCCTATGTTATTTAACCTTTCTGAGCAAAAGACTATTTAGGGTGCTTTCGGGGCAATTTTTCGTTTCTTTGTCCTTTTCATTAGGATTATATTGTAAAGACGGGAAAGAATGATAAACCAAAGGTGCCATATTTAGTGAATTACGTGGTTGAGTTAAAAATACTCAACCAAGCTTTCCTTAGTCGCCAAAGAAACCAGTAGTTAAGCATAATCTTGATGATATATCACGCCCTCTCTGTGAATTAGTTTTGGGCGATTTTTCATTGATTGCTGTCGCTATTTGGGAGCTGTTCTTTTTCTAGTCAATCGTTTGTTTCTTGGGTAAGATCTCCCTGTCAAAGACTCCTTCCACAAATTCAGCTTGATTATGTTCGAACGAATACCAGATTTTTGTACAGTTAGTGCTAGTTCTTTTGCTTGCTCCACAACTTCTCAAAAAAATCAGGGTTTCTTTGTTTCTTTCAAACTAATTTTGCTTGTTAATGCGAATGATTGTGACGCCATTTCACGTAAATTATTTAGAGCCAGCATCGAATACATCTTTCGGGAAAATGCCTGGAAGGGGAATGAGTGTAAAGAAAAGAGAAAAAGAGGATGATTTAACCACCTGATATTCGCTGATGACGTCTCTGTGACGTCAAAAACATTAGAAATAAGTACAAATACAACATAGGTTGAGTGTTCTAAGTTGGAAATGTGAAAAAATAGCGTTAGAAATGGACAGAACGAAGACAAAAGTAATATTTGACAATACTAACGTTTACTTAAGTCTACTAAAAATGGGAGAAACTATGAAAGTAAAATAAAACGATGCGTTGCAATTAGCTGAAAATATCTTGTATGAATGATTATACGTGGAAATCACCTTATAAATATAAACTGTACAATGATACCAGCTATGAATTGTGTACGCAGAATGTGAGAACTGCCAAAACGAAAACTAAGAATCGCAGAAAAAACATGGGAAATGAAATGCTATGTATAACTTTAAAAGATAGAAAAATATCAATCAGAGTGGTCAAGAGTGGAAGATATCATACAAATAATTAACTTGCAAAAATGGACAGGGGTTGGACATTCACAAAAAGAAATGACAACAGATGGAACGTGAGGTTAACTGATTGATTCTTATGGGATAGTAAATACATTGGGGGAAAATCCAAGATGGAGGAATGAGAAAAAAGTTTTTCTGATAAGTCGTGGCAGAGGTTGACATAATTGCAGTTGCCATGGAAGGATTCGAAAGAGGGCCTTCGTCATTAATAAAGTTCTAATGGTTGATGCTGCTGATGGAGGATAATTTGAATATTGCTATTGCAATCAGCCTCATCTTGCTCTCTGACCGTGAAACATCTTTCAACGAAAAATATTCCACGCAAAATATAGAAAATCAAAACTGCAACCTCAACTCGTTCATAATAATCTCTATAAACGGTAATATTTTAAACTAACTTGATAGGGCATGTGCTATTATTCGTCTTCCAAACCAACCGAAAACGATTTAGTTTTGATAGCTTTCACGGAGGGGGTTCTGTTTACAATGTACTGACAATGCTTGAGTAGGCACTTACTTTCTCACTAGTTATCTATAAGCTACGCAATATTTTGCATTTGAGTCGTATTTCATCCTTACAGAGTATAAACGTTGCTTTTGGTTTTTTAGTTTTATAGTTCAAATCCATGAACTGAAATACATTGACATGATGTTTTTCGAGACGTCCGCTCATATAATAGCTGTCACAGTTAAAATCGATGTTTTTCAACGAAGCCAGTTAAAACTACACGCTCGTAATGACATTCAACGTCTAAGTAACAGCAGTCTTTATCGACTATCCAATATAAGGGACTGATCCATGGTAACATTTAGTATTAGCATACAACTGTATCTTTCCGGTGTTTATTTTGACTCCTAGATTATCTACAATCATGAGTCGAGTGGATTTATATACATTTTGTTGGAAAAGGAATCGAATGGTACTAATTACATAGTCAGTACAGCTGAGCCATGGCCCAGGTGTGAGTCACTATCTTGAATATTCAATGCGCAGTCCAATTTACGACTTGTATTAATGGCTTTATGTATAGTGATGACAACCTCACTCCTTTTGTTGTACGTAGATTAGAGTGTCATGAACAACATTTGTCAGCTACGTCAGATTTTAACAAGAACGACAAGATCGGGAAATAGTTACCTGGAAGCTATGTGCAATCTGTAAATCTGATTTCTGAACGGGTATGGTCTCTTGAATTGTAAAGGTATTCTGAGAAAAATAATCCCAATAATAAATTCACAATGCATGCTTGACGTCAAATAATGAATGAGGGCGCCTCACTGAGTAGTAATGGTTAACGAGTTAGTCCTTTAGACAATCATTGCTAAGTCTAGTCCATGGAATCTCAAAAGGAAGAAAAAAATCAAACAACAAAACGGTCTAGGACAGGAGACCTTCGAATGAGTAAAGTTTAAGAACAGAAAAAAAAGGTTCTACAACCAATGCATGCCCCTGATAGTCATCTATGGAACTGAAATACGGAGCCTAACCAAAAAACTGACCCTTAATCTAAGAAACATGGCACGTGTACGTGGAGCAATCATTTTCGACCTCAAATGGAGAGCTCACAAGACAGCAGCATATATTATTGTAAAAAGAAAAACAGTTTTCCAGGATTTCATAGAATCAATTTAAAAACTGAAATGTCAGGGGGCTGGTCATGTTGCAAGGATAACAGGCAACTGATGGACATCACGACTCACACCATGAATCCCCAGAGATCGCATGCAAAACCGAGGCCGGCGGATACAAGATGGAGAAACGAACAAAACAAGTTCAGAAAGTATTGTTTCTGCAATACTCATGATAGAGAGGTCTGGCGGATCCTGGGGAAGGTCTATGTCCGACGACAGACGATGACTGATGATGGTTACTGAGAATGATCTAAGAGCCCCACACTTACGCCCTCGTAGAATACTGAAATGGGACTGAACAATTTCAAGAGGTAAAAAAAGTCCATAGGCAATTTGCATGCAGGAAATTCTTAGTTTCGATTATGTTCAACCTAAGTTCGAGTTTACAAAACAAGGGAGATAATTATTCGTAACACTTGTTCGACATTTTTCCAAAAGTTACCCAGTAATCATACCCCTTCCTCTAATTCTAGGTCATTCGATTCCGTTCATGTTTTTCTTTCTTTTCATTATTTCTTCATTCGATTTCTCAATTTTCTACAGATTTTCAGTGAATTTCTATTCATTTTTTGTCTTTGTCTTTGTCATTTTTCCGTTCGGTATCTCTCTGATTTGCATAGAATTCTTCGTCTTTTAATTCATTCATCTTTCCCATGCTCATTTTCGTTTTTTTTTCTTCTTCTTCTTCTTCTTCTGGATAATTTATTCCGACTTTTCTTCCAATAAATCTTATCTATATTATTACATTAGGAATTATTTTAGAGCAGAAATGCATAGAAAATGTGGAAGGAAGTGAATTTTAGTGGCTTGGAATCCAATCCAGCGTTACTGACAGAATACGTATATCAAAAACTAGAGCTACAAGTCACTTATGACTGACAGAAGATCAAATATGAATTTATAAACTCACAGTCCATTTTTTCTAATAGTTTGGTGAAGGCTTTGATGTTATTGTCCTGGTCTGTTTTTCGTTGTTTTTTCAAATTTTTTTTTCATTAATAGTCATGAGATTCATATATCGATACTTCTCTTTGTGGGAACCCGACTCATACTCAAGTACATACAGTGTTTTACGGATTTTTTTTTCAGCGATAATTTCAAGTCAAATTTGTTACGAAAACAAAATTTTAATCACTTCCTTAAAGAATGGGAATCTTACGTTTTTGACGCATACGGTAATCTGACCAATCTGGGTAATAGTTTAAGACTTTATTACGAAATTGATGAAAAAAATTAGATTCCCACTCGGAAACAAGAAAAAAGTTTACTCCTGAAATAAAAGCCATAAATCTATTCATTCTTCCGAGACTCATCAATAATTAAGAGAGAACGAGACAAAATGATTGAAAAACCATTTGACAAACGTCCAAATTTCCTTTCTTCTTGCTTGATTGATTGGGCTGCAATATCAACTAAAGCAAGATTTACTATTATTACTCTCATTCAGTTTTCACTTCAATAGTAACCGGTGGGTTACACTAGGTTCTTTAGGACCACCCCCAAAGCACTCAGATTGGCACAACGGCAACCTTTACATTCCAAATGGTTCCTGTTCTCTAACAAGTTCCACATATTTCACTAGCTCTGTCCTGCTGTCATTAATGTTGCTATAATTCATGACTTTTTACGCCGGTAGTATCTGACAGCTTTCACTGAAAATCAAGCAGCAGTAAGTGACAGTAATGTACCTGATAATAATGCTGTCCACTTCAATCACTTCTGTTCTGTTTTCAGATCTCCAATTATTATTATTATTATTATTATTATTATTATTATTATTATTATTATTATTTGGAATATTATTATTATTATTATTTTCCCGTAAAGGATACGTATCGGTTCTTGAATCTGTAAATCTTTGACAAACGACCTCTGGCAGAGCATAATTTTCTTAAAATATGAGCTGTTCTCACGAGGGACATTTTTTGGAAAACTCACATGACAGTCTCCATGGGCACACTGTTCGACATGGTATGTTAATGGTTTCGGGATCTAGCCCAATACTCTCTCCTGTTGATCAGGATATTCGAGGCCGTACCTAAGATACTGAACTTGATATCGGAAGAGATGGATATAAGAGGAGAAATAGTATTCATTGATAAGCTGCTACTTATAAAATCTCCCATTCAAGGTCATATGATCAGGCAATAATGGCGTTCAAACTACACTCTCAATGTCTCGATGGAATTCCTGTATATTCCACTAATTTAATTTGACAAAATGAAACATAATAATCATAATAATAATAATAATAATAATAATAATAATAGAACATTGTAATGATATTTTACTTTGGTTGATTATTCTTGATATTTTGATGGTATCTTTGTACCTCTGAGATGGTTTTCTTTGTGAGTCTAAGGAATTTTCTCTTGCAATGAGAAGGCCACTGCCGAGTTGAAAAAAGTTGTTTTTTTAGACCTGCACGTGGGTAAGTGGAATTAAAATTAAATTTAAAATTATTATATTTATAATTTATAATTCAAAATGAGTTGTCCCATAGAAGTATAGAAAAGCGAGGGGCGAGTATATATATATATGTGTGTGTGAATGAACTTTTCCACTTGCAACCTCCTCCCCCCCGCCCCCGAGATTAGTATAGTATAAATTGGCGGTGGTCGTCGCTTGGCCATGTACCCAGCGGGCATTGGAAGAAGAAGAAGAAAAAAACAACGAATATCGAAACTTATACTAAGTCAAGACTTATAACATTTAAGGGAGACATATGATCTTTTATGTATGCAACCCCCCCCCTCCCCAAGAAAAAGGCTTAGTGTTATTTCTTTAGTTCAACAATCAGGCAAATATCATATCACTAGATAGATATCTCTGCAAGCCTGAATGGCTTGTCCTTGTGAGGCCATACCCTGGGTGGTAGGAGCTGGTGGGGCTCTTTGACTACCACTGTGTGCATAGGTCTCAATGAACCCACCAAGGTATGGTGCTACCTTAAAAGAACCAAAAGGGCCGGTGGGGCCCTTGGGCTATTTCCGACTCACATCGGTCTTAACCAACCCACCAAGGTCTGGTACTACCTCCAAAGAACCAAAAACCCCAATCATGACAGTACAACCAAACCATTTTACCGCAAAAAACGGGGCACAGATCCAAGACCTGTGTGTCGTAACCGGCAGGTGTTCCCTTGTTAGCCACCAGGAGGGACCCGGTCGTCATCCTGTGACTGCTGGCCAAAATCTCGGCTTGTGTACCCTTAATGGCCTTCAGGAGGGACACAGTCGTCACACAGCTACTGTTAGCCAAAACTCGTATACCACTAGCGATATCCAGGGGAAGCGCAGTCCTCATGGGGCGACTGCTATAAAGAGAAAGAGATGGACAAGGGAAGAGAATAGACTAGTTATGTACTGTTACTTTAAAAGCAAGCCTTCAGTGCGATCTTATAGAGAGCGTATGCTCCAAATATGGAGGGAAAAATCTGCTGTGGAAGTATCGAACCAACGCCTTGCTGACCAAGTAAAGCAAATTCAAAAGAAGAAATGGTTGTCTGAGACTGAACTACTAGAGATTCGCATTAATGTAGAGAGAGATTCAGGTGACACATCTGAAAAATGCCCCCCCAGCACAACTGGTACCAATAACAAAACTAGAATAATCCCCCATGAGACCCCCACAGTAAGCTATGCACCAGAGGGTGATGACGAGGCACCAACGGAAGAAGAGAAAAGCAAAATACAAGCTTTGAAAGAGATCATGCGAGGAGAGAAAACAACACTCCCCTCCCTAAGAGACAAAGACAGAAAGAAAGTCGGAGAAGTGACCGAACAGGTCAACTGCCTCTTACAGCACATAGAAACAGACACCCTCCTAGAACTCAACAACCTAATTTATGCAGGGGCGAAAATGGTAGCACAAAGTTTCACAACACAAGATAGGAACCCGAGCAATAATAGGGAAGGGAAACCTAACTGGGAGAGAAGGTTACAAAGGCAGATCTCCCAACTACAGAGAGACGAAGTACTGCTTAGAAATACACCACACACAGACAGACCACGAGTAAGACTTTATAACAAATATAAGGTAGCGCAAAAAGGCATCGCAACTGTAGTCGAAGAGTTACACCAGAAAAGACTAGCTAAAGAGGCAAAACTAAAAAGATACAGACTAAGATCGGCCCAATACACACAAAACCGCACATTCCAAAACAATGAGAAAAAGTTTTACCAAGATTTAAATGGGGAAAGAAGGCAGGACATAAAACCAGATGCCACAGAGGCCAAGAACTATTGGAATAGCATATGGGGGCACCCAAAAAGACACAATGTAACACCGCAATGGCTAGGAAACATGAGAAAAGAACTAGAAGATATAGACAAGGGAGAACCAATAGTACTGAATGAGACCACATTGAAACATACTCTTAGGAAAGTAGCCAACTGGAAAGCACCGGGTCCCGACGGGATCCATGGGTATTGGTTCAAAAAGTTCACCACGTTACACGGTAGACTCACCCACCTACTCCAAAATTGTCTAAATGAAGGCAAAGCACCAGAATGGATGACTAAAGGCAGAACCACCCTCATCCAAAAAGACCTGGGGAAGGGGAACATAGCAAGCAACTATAGACCAATCACTTGCCTACCACTTATGTGGAAAATCCTGACCGGGCAAATAGCAGAGAGAATATACATGTCAATGGATAGAAGGGGGCTACTACCAGAAGAACAGAAAGGGTGTAGGATAGGAACCAAAGGGGCAAACGATTTACTCTACATAGACCAGATGATCTTAAAAGAAGTAAGGAAAAGGAGAAAGAATATCGCAATGGGATGGATAGATTACAAAAAGGCATACGATATGATTCCACATAGCTGGATACTCGAATGCCTTAGAATGTTCAAAATTAGCGAACCGGTGGTTAAATTCATTGGTAATTCGATGAAAAACTGGAAAGTAGATTTGACAGCCGCAGGGGACAAACTAGCCGAGGTAGGGATAAAAAGGGGAATCTTCCAAGGAGACTCGTTGTCCCCACTATTATTTGTTCTAACAATGATACCGCTTAACAGAATCCTGAGAAACAGCAAAGGATACCACTTCTCTAAAACAAAAGGTAAGGTCAACCACTTAATGTACATGGACGATATTAAATTGTTTGCAAAAAACAGGGGAGAGCTTGAGACTCTGTTCAACGAAGTAAGGGAATATAGTGAGGACATAGGAATGGAGTTTGGGATAGAAAAATGCGCAATCATGGTGATGCATAAAGGAAGGCTTTCAATGACTGAGGGAATTGAACTTCCGGACAACAACAAGATTAGGGCATTGACTGCACAAGACCGATACAAGTACCTAGGTGTCCTTGAATGTGACACGATAAAACGGGAAGAGATGAAGGAGAAAATTAAGAAAGAATACCTCAGAAGGATAAGGAAAATATTAGAAACCAAATTAAATAGCAGAAATCTAATAAAAGGAATGAACACCTGGGCTGTGTCAGTAATTAGGTATACAGGACCATTCCTAGGATGGACAAAGGAAGAGCTCCAATCAATGGATAGGCGAACAAGGAAACTTATGACGATGCATAAAGTATTACATCCTAGGGATGATACAGATAGGCTATACGTTAAGAGAAAAGAAGGTGGTAGGGGGCTCATCAGCATAGAAGATTGTGTCCAGAGAGCTAAAGTAGTCCTAAATAGATATGTGCAAACAAATAGTGAAGAAATCATAAAGAGCGCGAGGGATAGTGCGACCAACAATAAAGTAGAAAACAATGGAACAGTACAGCAAACTAGAAAAGAAAAGTGGGAAGGGAAAAAATTGTACGGCGAGTTTAAAAGACAGATAAAAGAAATAGCAGACGAGAAATCATGGACGTGGTTACGAAAGGGAAACCTTAAGAGAGAAACAGAATCGCTCATCATGGCAGCCCAAAACAAAAGCATAAGGACAAACTACATAAAAGCAAAAATCGACAGAACACAGACAAACAGCAAATGCCGCATGTGCGGTGAAAGAGATGAGACAGTAAACCACATAACTAGTGAATGTAGCCAACTCTCCCAGAAGGAGTATAAGCATAGACACGATAGAGTAGCAACGATGATACACTGGGAACTAAGTAAACAAATGGGATTCAACCATGGGGAAAAGTGGTATCAGCACAAGCCAGAGGCAGTTTTGGAGAATGACAACCACAAACTACTGTGGGACTTTGACATCCAAACTGACCACCTCATCCAGGCAAGAAGGCCGGACTTAGTAATAGTAGACAAAAAAAGGAGGGCCTGCCAAATAGTAGACGTTGCTGTACCTGCAGACCATAGAGTAAAAAAGAAGGAGGGTGAAAAAAGGGAAAAATACCAGGACCTAGCAAGGGAGTTAAAGAAAATGTGGAACATGAAAACCAGGGTAGTACCGGTCATAGTGGGCGCACTAGGAACTGTCCCCAAAACGCTGAGGGAGAGACTGGAGGAGATCGGGATTAGGGGGAGGATAGAGACCGTACAGACCACAGCACTGCTGGGCACTGGACGGATACTGAGGAAGGTGCTAGAGATATAAGGACTGCAACGAAGCGTAGCTCTGTCATGATATGCGAAAGAGAGAGGAGACGTTAGCTGAAGACCTGGGGAGACTTATTGTCACTCAGCCTTCAGCGATAACCACTGGGCAACCGGTGTGAAACTGTAAATCGCAGAATTACTGCGATCTATGAGTACGAGGAGAGGAGGGCTGGAGACTTGAGGAGACTTGCTGTCACTCAAACTCCAGCGGTTACCACCAGGCAACTGGTGTGAGATTCCGAAATAATAATAATAATAATAATAATAATAATAATAATGCGACCTATGAGGAGAGAAGAGCCAGAGTTTTGAGGAGACTTGCTGTCACTCAAACTCCAGCGGTTACCACCAGGCAACTGGTGTGAGTTTGCTAATATAATAATAATAATAATAATAATAGGCAAGAAGGCCGGACTTAGTAATAGTAGACAAAAAAAAAGGAAGGCCTGCCAAATAGTAGACGTGGCTGTGCCTGCAGACCATAGAGTAAAAAAGAAGGAGGGTGAAAAAAGGGAAAAATACCAGGACCTAGCAAGGGAGTTAAAGAAAATGTGGAACATGAAAACCAGGGTAGTACCAGTCATAGTGGGAGCACTAGGAACTGTCCCCAGAACGCTGAGGGAGAGACTGGAGGAGATCGGGATTAGGGGGAGGATAGAGACCGTACAGACCACAGCACTACTGGGAACTGCACGGGTACTGAGGAAGGTGCTAGAGATATAAGTACTGCAACGAATTGTAGCTCTGTCATGATATGCGAAAGAGGGAGGAGACGTTAGCTGAAGACCTGAGGAGACTTATTGTCACTCAGCCCTCAGCGATAACCACTGGGCAACCGGTGTGAAACTGTGATTCGCAGAATTACTGCGACCTGCTAGTACTAGGAGAGGAGGGCTGGAGACTTGAGGAGACTTGCTGTCACTCAAACTCCAGCGGTTACCACCAGGCAACTGGTGTGAGATTCCAAATAATAATAATAATAATAATAATAATAATAATAAATCAAAAAACACAAAAGGTGGGGAAGGTACGAATCATAGGTCAATAGTGATGGGGATACAAGGGAAGGGCTTGAGACCTGAGGAGACCTACTGTCACTCTGTCTCCAGCAATAGCCACCGGGCACCTGGTGCGAAACTGTTGACCACAGCATTGCTTGGACTGTGAGAGTGTAGAAAAGAGGGCTGAAGAACAGAAGAAACTTGCAGTCACTTAGTCTCCAGCTGTGACCACCAATTGAAAATTTCATGTGGATATTTGGTTGGTACTCTTGTGTATGAATTGGCAAGCTCTTTTTGATTCGAGCGTGGTTAGAAAGTTGCTGGGTGGAATCACTGCCCGGTCTCAGTCCCAACTAGATAGTGGAAAGATAGATAGGTAACTATGACCGTTCAACAGAACTACCTTCAATTAAATGGCATAAGCACTGAATTTTTGGCAAAAGATTATTTTTCATCATTTTTATTTTCAAATTAGTTTCATTTATTTTTAATTCATTTGATTTAATTTTCCGTCTCCTGAAATGATTACTGTCAATTTAAAACCCCACTTTTGTCTAATTTGATTTTTTAATTTCTTGTTTAACCTCTGACCTGTTGATGTCTAGCCATTCTGTTTGGGTAAGTGCCAGATACTTCTATGTGAAATCAAACTTGTATTTACCCTTCCAGACAAAATTAAGTTCTTCTATGCAAAACTGATGTCTGATAGAGGGTGCTTTTTCATGTGAATGTTTGGATGGTGCCCTCTTGTATGAATCGGCCGAGCTCTTTCGAATTCCAGCGTGGTTAGGAAGTTGCAGGATGGAAAGAGAAAATCACTGGCCGGTCTCAGTCCCGACAAGAAAGTGGACTCTTACTAAGTCAAGACTTGAATGAAATAAGGGGGAGTTAAGAACATCCTAGCTGCACTTGATTAGCTAAGAGACGAAGCTTGGTGCTTCAAGCTTCAAGTAGGTAGTGAAGGACAAACACTTTGCCACATTGGGATGCATACATCTATGGAAAGAAGAGGATTATTACCAGAAGGACAGGAAGGTTGCAGGAGAGAAACCAAGGATACGAATGACTCGCTGTACATGGACCAGATGATCTTGAAAGAAGTAAGAAAAAAGAAGGACATTGCAATGGGATGGATAGACAATAAAAAAAAACATACGACATGATTCCACTCAGGTGGATATTCGAATGCCTCAGAATGTTGAAGATCAATGAACCAGTGGTGAGATTTATTGACAACTCTATGAAAAACTGGAAAGTAGACTTGATAGCTACTGGAAAAAATTGAAAAATATAAGTTTAAGGTAGACTCCTTATCTCCATTACTAAATGTTCTAACTATGTTACCACTCAATAGAATCCTGAAAAACAGAAAATACTCTAAAACGAAGTGAAAAGTCAACCACTTCTGTACATGGACGAAATGAAAATATTTGTAAAGAAAACGGGAGAACTTGAGACGCCATTCAACGAAGTAAAAAAAATACAGTGATGACATTGGGATTGAGTTTTGAACTGGAAAATGTCCAAAATGATAATACATAAACAAAAGTTCGTAGCGGCAAATGGAATAAAAGTCCCGGACATCAGGAACATTAGAGCACTAACCACACCACACAAGATCGATACAAATACCTGGGAGTTCCAAACTAAACAGCAGAAACCTTGTAAAAAAAAATGAACACATGGGCCGTATCGGTAGTAAGACACACAGGATCGTTCTTTGGGTGGACAGAACAAGACTGGCAAACAAGGAAGCTTATGAAAGTGCATAAAGCCCTACACCCCTGAGATGACACGGATAGACACTACGTCGAGGGTGAGTAAGTCGGCAGAGGGCTCATCAGCACAGAGGACTCTGTACAGAAGGCCAAAGCAGGTCTAGAAAAGCATATGCAAGCAAACGGTGAAGATATCATAAAAAGTGCAACAAACAGCAGTGTAGTGGTTCACATTTTCACATCGATTGCCCGGTGGTTATCACTGAAGGCTGAGAGACAATAAGGTCTCTGGCCCTCTTCTCAACTCTCTCCCATCTATCACAGCGGTGCTGTGGTACGTACCTCCACCACCATTTGTGTATTGTGTGTGTGTGTTTGTATTTTTCCTCTTTTTGAGGTCGTAGATCTCATATTTCTAGCACTTTTCTCAGTATTTACACAGTCCCTAGTAGTGTTGTGGTCTTTGCAGTCTCAATCCTTCCTTGTATCCCTGGGTCCTCCAATCTCGCCCTCGCCGAATCTGAATAATTTAATTCTTTTTTTTTCAATCTTGAATATAAAGAAATGAAGAAAGTTATGGATTATATAAATCCATCGATTCCAATTTCCATTTCGGTAGCGGGGGGAATAATTCAGAATAAGGACTGAGTTCAGGGTGAGAACCCAACTTACGACACTTAGTCAGTGGTACGGTTAACACGGTTATCAGACAACTAAGCGTCAGGATTTATCGGCAAGTGCAAGTACAAATCAAACGCTTAGACTCATCCCCTATACCAATTTCTCCTGCACCATATTTCTTATTAACTTGCAGATAGGTATTGATAATATATCGATTTATTTATTTTATCAGATGTAGTATTGTCATTGTTATGAATAAATTTCTGCTACTATTTACCATCATCCCAATTTCTGGTGCTTTCCATCGCGAGTAAACAAAGGCAAGTTTCCCCTCTGACAGTAATAAATCAACAGCATGGACTGGAATAAAGAGTGAGTTTTATGAAAATTTAACTCGAAAATGAATATATCTATTCACAGCAAACTTTGAGAGCATTTGAAAACTAACTTTGAATCGCACTGTGAATCATAGAAAGAGCGATGCTGGGGATAACCCAAAAGAATAGGAGAAACTCAACATGTATCAAAGGGAGGACGACTGTGAAGAATATTATATGAATATCTAGGCAACAAAATGGAGATGGGCTGGAAAAAAGATAGCAAAATAATTACTGATTTGTGCCCATTATACAGTGGACACTGGTGGAAAAGACCAGATACAAGATGAGATGAAAAAGTTTGACAAAGCAAAGCAGAGGCTAACACAATCGTGGGTGCCATGGAAGTTGATGCAGAATTACTTTGTTTGGCAGTTAAGTTATTGCGGTTGATGATGATGAAAACAGGAATGCTATGTCACATGCTTTTCAGTGAGGGCAATAAATGTATTTCATTGTTGCTTTTGATTGGAAGAAAATTTCTGATTGAACTAAAATCCATGACGAAAACAGTTAAAATACAATCGTGATGACGTTTAAAATTGCGAACAGGAAGTTAATGCTATTTTTATTTACGTTGGAAGATCAGAGACTATACTTGGATATTGGAGTCCAGGCTGCGAGAGGAGCATTTCGATGGGGACCCCACAGCTCTGATCATCGGCAGTAGCATTTTAGCCTCCTTTGCTTGAACATTCCCAAAATACTCAAATCAAAACTAGTTGAATAACTTCCATGTAAGAGAAGAAAATCGGCGAAAATGGCATTATATCTTGGCGTCAGTGCTAAAACAAAACCCATGTTTTCCCGGAAGTCATCTCTGCAGCTGAAACATGGAACCTAACCAAGAGACTGGAAACCATAAAATGTGCACATGAAAGTATGATGCTGTATATCACATGGAATGATCACAAGACAGCACGATATATTAAAGAAAAAACTGGAGTTCGACACATCATAAAATGATTTGAATACTCAAATTGCAATTGGCCGCTCATGTTGAGACAATCAATGGACATCATGTCTCACAACGTGGATCCCCAGAGATCTGGTGTACCCTGGGGAAGGAATATGTCCAGCGACGGACACCAAAATGATGATGATGATGATGATGGTGATGATGATGATGATGATGATGATGATGATGATGATTTTAGATCTGCAGCTAATATGAGTAAGATACAACGCACCGGGAAAACTAATCAACGCAGCACACACTCGTCCCGTCCTTCAAATGATTATACCACCGGTGCTAAGGGGCCGGTTGGGCCTGAAGTTACTGATTAAAATCAGTCCTAACCAATCCACAATGGCATCTCTCTGCAAACTGCGCCAGCCTTATTTGGCAACCTGGTGATTGCGTGACGTTAAAAATACAACTTGGCAGTAAGAACGAAATTATTGTTTTTTTTTCTATATGAGGATAAAAAAAGAAAAACCATGCTGCTTCGATCGTCACGTGGATAACCGGGAGTCGCGACCTGGAGTCAAAAAATCTCCCATCGGAATAAAATCCTCCCCTGAATCTCAGATTGATTCGTTGAACTTTAACGATTCCAAACCTGTCTCGTCCGAACTGTCACCCTAGCGAGTGTCACAACGAAACAGGCACGAAATGGTCATGCGAGTAGTTATGACTGCTTTCTACGCGATATTGAATAACGCATTAATATGAATAGGTTCAACATGGAGGAAAAGTGGACAAAAAAAGTGGCACTTACTTTGATGCAAAATAAACTAGCAAACATCGGCAGACATTTTGAGAGACAACCGACTAACAGCAGAAGAAATCGATGAGATGAAGAATATCGAAACAAGAGAGGACATATAAATGTTACAACAAGGACCAAAAAACGTCACCACTTATACGATACCAGACAGTAAAAGAATTAGGACAAGATGTTAATGGTATAAAATCTGGAAAATAGGGATAACTCGTAACAACAGACAATAGAACTGATTTCTTAAAAAGTAATGCTAATGATTGCTAAAATCAAAATAGATAAGATGAATTCAGCAAAAGATAGCATAGTTAGGGAATAAGGTTATATAAAAAATATAAATCTGTGCAATAGAGGATCTGTTCCTAAAATTCGAAAAAAGAAGTAATAAAAGTCTCCTTATGATAAAAATACACTGTAAAACGTTCGGCATCATATAAGAAAAAAATGAATACTACAAATATAACTCATCTAAATAATGTGATATACACTGCTGCGTATATAGCAACGAATGCCATGAAGTGTGAAACTAAGAGGCAAAAAACAATCAGGAAAAAGCAATAAAAGAGGTGAAAAGAGTCATATATAGTTAACCAGCTCTCCAAAGTTATAAACATTGAAATGTATAAATGTTGAAAATAACAACAGAAAAAGTATAACGTCAAGTTAAAGAATCAATCAAACAGAAAATAAGAGTTAAAGCTTAAAGGGCGTGAGAAATAGACCGCCAGGGGAGATTGATGAATCACCTTCAATAAAAAATGTAAATGAAATTCTGGGCAAACATTTGGTGCAATAGTGAAAGGTTCTAGGCGAATGTCGAGTGATTTAAGAGGGAAAATAAAAAGGTAAAACTGCGCAGGAATTATACGAAATAGTAGCCGGAGAAGTCACTCATGCTCTACAGAAGGTACACTAAAAGAAATCACGAAAAATGAATAAATTCATTAATTTCTGGCTGAACGCATTCTCATCTGCCCAAGTGAATTTAACAAAATATGTGTCCAACATTATGAACGCACCGCAAAAGATCCCCAAACTATAGACCCATCACCTGCATCACAGCTACCTATAAACTAATTGCATCAATTCTAACAATTAGAATTTACTCTCACCTTGAAAGCAACGATATCCTTCCCCGAGAAAGGCCACACAAGTAATTCATATGGGTGTAGAGGTCAACTTCTAATTGATTAAATGATACGCGAGAACTGTCGCATCAAATTCTGTAATCTATGTATAGCCTAGCTAGATACCTGAAAGGCTTTATGCAATGTATCCCGTACTTGGATAGTAAAAGCGTTTGAAGTATAGAAAATCGCACCAACTAACATGGCAAGATGGAACAGCAAACTCCCATCAAATCAAAATAACGGTATTTTGAATGAAGGATAGTAGAATCTTCCAAGGAGATTCCATCTTTTCTATTTAGTTCTCATCCTTTTTTCCAGGGGAACAATAATACCATAAAACATATTACGAGAAAATCACCCACGTGGATTATTTCAACTGTATGTGGTGAATGATTCTGAGCTTAGTGGCTGTTCCAGATTGATAAGAGGTTTACCGATTATATTAAAGTGAAATTTGGCCTCAATAAGTGTACAAAGCAGCCTTCATGCTAGGAAAACTGGCAAAAACAACCAAACAATACCACAAAAACACCTAGGCACTAACACACAAGAGCTTGAACAGGAATACGTAAGGATTGATAATAGCTGTCTAATCCAGTATTCATGAAGGAAAGTTTAAAAAAGATAATATAGGGGGGTCAGAGCTATCCTTAAAACTCTGCTTAAATTTAACAATTGCATCCAAACCTTCAACACCTCGGCAATACTTGTATTGCAGTACAGCTTTAAACTGGAATCAGCTGGCATACGTAGAATAGACGCTACAACAAAGAAAATCCCAACCAACTGCAGAATATATCACCTAAAAGCAGGAAAAGTAGTTATGATGAAGTTAAAACTTCCACATGAAAATTGTAACCATTGGCCTTCACGCTTACCTGCAGGCAATTGACGACTGGCAGTATCAATTAAAAGAACATTGCGAAAACAAAATACTCAAATCATACCTGAGATGCTGATGTAGGTAATACCAAAACCCAACAATGGCTTCGAAGTTAAAAGCCGAAAATAGTGGGTTTCATCATTGCTACCACAGACCAGAGCCTTCTTACCAGGAACCACTTAACATTCGTTATCAAAAACGGTGCAGCCAGGACTGTTGACCACGTCATATCTAGATGTTCTGTTCTAACCCACAAAGAATACAGTCTTACACACGATAAAGTGTACCCGTACACCCACTGGATAGTCTGTAAGCACTGTGACACACCACTCATCGCACTTTGGTATGAATGCCATCGAGAACCAATCACTGAGATACAAGATGCGGTTATATTATGGATTTCTTTGCAAAACACACAGATCAAACATCAAAGACATCCGCTTAAACATAATTAATCATTATGTCTAGGCGGTTGGCTTTGATGTTTCAACAGGATGTTAAAGATTTGCTTATAAATAGATAGATCATTTTATCAGACAAAAATACATCTGTAAAAGAGTTTGAGGTATTGTCCATGTTCAAGGACCTGGAAATTGAGATTGCAAAAATGCTGCAACGTAAGACTGGAACAGTATCTGTTGTTATAGAACTTCTTCGGGTCGTTAAAAAGGGTGTTGACAAATATAAGGTGATAGAAGAATACTATGAAAACCCAAATATCTGAGAAATACAGAATATTGTCCCCACAGGTAGCGCCCTTGTTCTTCTAAAAGAACCGTCCGTGTATATATATATTATTTCATACAACAATATACTGTTTCATGTGTAGACTCTTTTGATAAACCCCTTTGTTCAAACAAAAAACGGCCAGTCATAACATAGTTGCTTGCACAGAGATTTAAACTCAGTGTGCAATGATACAACCAGACATTAAAAAAAAAACATTTATAATGATAATAGTGATAATAACTATAATGATAATAGTAATACATAAACTTTGAGAATATTCGTGTGGAATTTGAACTGAAAAAAAGAGCAACGTTTACTATCAATAACGGGTAATTGATATCAACTGGAGATTTCCATTTAGCATCATGGGAACAAATAAAAGAACGAAATTTAGATGAATTTTATAAATACCCAGGGATCAACTGGTCAAATGAAATGGAGAATGAATTGGCGTATTTGAGTACTACAAGCGATTTGTATTCTAAACTTAGCTGCAGTAATCAAATAACTCCAATTACCACCTTTGAAGCACCAGTAATAACATTCACGGGCGAGAATAATTGATTGGACCAAGGAAGGGCTTCGACGAATATATAGGAAAACCAGGGAAGAATAGGACAATTTACAAGATGTTAAACTTAAGACGATACATCAAAAAAGAAATGGGGGAAAGGGACTTTTAGCAATTAAAGATGCAATGGTATTAGAAAAAAAACAACATAATTACCAGTATGTGTCAATGAAATTAAAAAGCCTGTAATGAAAACTCTATTGAAGTGAGATCACGTCGAATATGATACTCCAAAAGCTGGGAATATCCAAGGAGAAAGAGATGCAGAATGAATATATAAAACCACACTAGGAAAATAAGCTAAAATAGTTGACAACATTGATCTGCAGACACCTCAGTTGCTTAATACATTACATTCTAAAGCTGTAATAGATTAATTGGATATCATTGGACACTAATTGGCAAGCACACTGTATTCTAAAAACAAAATCGCCAGACAAATTTGAGGCCCGTTATGGTTAACAGGAAACATTAGGACGTGTAGTATCTGGTTGCTTATTATTAGCATTAACTGCAATCTTCTGATATATTACTCAGCCACATATGAGCTTATAGTGTGTATCAGGTTTTGCAAGAATAAATATTGATGGGAGCATAAACCTGAAATCGCGATAGAGAACAAAGACATTAAATTACTTCATAACCTTTACACTATCACCGATAGAAAGATTACAGCTAGAAGGCCAGACATTGCCATTATCAATAAAAGAGACAATCAGGCAATATTGATCGATGTCAATAATATTGAACGAAGAGAAAAATAAGGAAGTCTTTGTGTTTTTCCCTAGACTTGAAGATAGAACTGCAAAAACTTTGGAAAAAATCGATTAAGATCGTACCAATCGTTTTGTGAGCTTTGGAGACAGTAACTAAAAATCTCGAAAAGTATTCCCCGAAGCTGAATATCGAAGACATAAGCACAAAGTGAATCAAAAAGACATCGTTCTCAGAAAAATCTAATATAATCAGGAGACATATAGTTGATCTTGAGTTTGGGGTGAAATAAAAGACGGCCCGGCATTAAAGCTGTGATACCCTGGAATAATAATGATGATGATATTAGCCGTTATTTATTAGGAGAAAATGTGTTACCAATAGACCAGCATTACTGTATTTTGCTGTAACACTTGTAATTTTGAAAAAAAAAGTTCCATTATGCTGAACCCAAAGAGATAATTCCTTATCTACACTAAGATATTTAATTAGGGAACAGTTTTAAAATGTTTTATTGAAAAGAAAGTCCTATCATGAGACCAAAGTTCAAATATAAGCATACCATTATTTTTTGCTACAAATGTTAGTAACTGACCAGTCTTCATTGGTTTTGCCAAACAGCATTTGATTGTAAAAAGCCACTAGTCCCTACCTTACAGAATAACAGAAGATTTGGTTGTGGGAGAAGACAGGAGGGAAACCTAGATCTTGAAATTTTACAAAACTG
Organism: Thysanoteuthis rhombus; assembly: GCA_963457665.1. Lineage (NCBI taxonomy): Eukaryota > Metazoa > Mollusca > Cephalopoda > Oegopsida > Thysanoteuthidae > Thysanoteuthis > Thysanoteuthis major. Next base: position 37,643,342 of record OY735209.1, on the reverse strand, counting down.
TTCAGCTAATTAAACACCAAAACTCCTTCGCCTCAGGGTAAGGGAACAGGCCCTCTGGATTATCACTAAGCCAATATTCAAATGATATCATGAGGAGTTATGGAGATCCAAATAATTTTAAAGGATATTTGGACTTATCAAAAGAAAAGAAAATGAAAATATCCAGTCTTAGATCAGGGATGAAAGTTCCTCCACAAGTCAGCCATTTGAAGGACGAATCGACCTAGACAATACTTAGAATTATCAGTTTTCTTGAACTGTTGATTTCATTTCGCGTCTAAAGCTTACTTGTGGCTTCAATTCTGCAATACGTACACGCCCCTATTGATGGTAGTAACGTAGCTATAAATTAAAAACTCAGTGACATTGAACTGCAAGTAATGTGCGAAGATAGCCATCTTGTTATCTTGCGCAACGCGTCACACGATCAATATCTTACCTCATCAAGAGAGAAGTCTATAGGTGCTAAGAGCTGGTTGAGCTCTCAGGTTACTCAGAAACCAAATCAGAATATCACAAAAATGGGGGACGAATTCAGTATTCGTAAGTCATAGCCAGTTGGTGTTTCTTTACTGGCCCGAAGAGGAACCCAGACATAATCCCCTGACTGCTGGCCAAACATCTTACTCGCACTCTTAATCATCTCCACTGAGTCACTGTTGGTCACCATGGAATGATGCCAACTTTCAGTACCACAAACCAAACAAAAATTACAGTACAACCAAATAAGAATAACACAAAAATGGGGCACGAATTCAAGATTTCCGTGTCCCAACTGGGTGTTGCTCGTCTGTTAGCTCCTAGGAAGGACTCAGTCGTCATTCTCTGCCTGTGAGCCCAAACTTAATCCGTGTTCTCGTAATGGACAGATACAATTAGTTAAATAGTGTTACCTTAGAAGCAAACGATCTGATAGGCATGCTCACAATATGAAGGGGGAAGTTGAGGTATATGATAAGAGTCTTGTTGACTAAATGGAGTAAACCCTGGAAAATAGATGGTTATCAGAGCTAGAATTGCAGGAAATCCACGAGGATGTAGGAAAAGAAGCACTTGGTTATCCCTCAGAGGGATTTGCTGCATTGATATCAAACGACGGAAAGAAATTCAAACAAAAGCAAGAACTTTGATTAGAGTACAAACCAAATACAAGGGACCCAAACGGAAGAGGAAAAATAACAGATACAAACCCTGAAAGATAAGATGCAAGAAGAAAAGTAGCCATTGCCAGCCTTTGGGGAAAAGGTAAAATAATCGACTGAACATGTCAACTGTCTCTCACACTATATTCAGATTAACAACACGACGAAGCTAATCAACTTGATCTATTCTGGTGACGGAATGATAATACAAATCTTTACGACACAAGAGGAGATTCAAATGGAAACAAACCAGCGTTATTACATTGGGGAAATAGACTTCTCAACTACAGAGAGAGACGAAGGATTACTGAAAAAAAGTTTTCATATAAATTGAAATGGGTTAACTACTGAACTGGGAAAATACACCAAAGAAGATAAGCCGAAGAAACAACGCTAAAAAAGATATGGATAAAGGATTTTTCAATACACATAGAGACACAAAAACAATGAAACATTTCTTTTACCAAAACTTGAATGGAGAAAAAGAAGATAGAATATTAACCTGATATAATGGAGACAAAAAGGCTCTAGAATGATATGGGGCCATTAAAGAAAAGTCCAAAGCATATCATATTCCAAGAGGACAGAAATCAAGCAAGCAACTATAGACCAACCACGTGCTTACCACTGATCTTGAAAATTATGAAAATGAAAATTGCATAGAAAATATTCAATTCCATTGAAAGAAAAATACATTTACCAGAAGAACGATAACAATGCAAAAAAAGGAACATAGGAGAGAATGACTCGCATTTAATTGACCAAATATTCTAAATAAAGTGAGGGAAAAGAAGAAAAAGATGGCATTGGATTGAGACCTGACTGCAGGAGAAAACTTACCAGACATAAGAGAATGAAGTAGACGACCAATATCTGAAGATAAAAGAGGAAGAAATGAAATAAAAAATAAATATCTTTGGAAAATGAAAAAAAGTACAGAGCTAGGTAGCAAAAGTTTGATAAAAGGAATGAACACATGGGCAGTATCGATTATAGGATTCAGAGGCCCACTTTTTTGGATGGACAAAGGATGAACTCTAATCAATGGAGCACTGAGGAAACTCACGCCATACTCCCCATACACAATACTGATAGATTGTACGAGAAGAGAAAAGACGGCGCCATAGAATTCATCAGTATAGGAGACTATGCCCAAAAGGCTACAACAGGACAAGAAAAGTATGTAAAAACCAGCGGTGAATATATATTATGCTAAACGCTTGAAGCAATGCATCAAACAGGAGAGAAATGAAGAGAGCAGCGAATATTAAAAGCAGTGAAGAGCACAAAAAGGTACACAGGGGAATTCAAAAGATATTATCGCAGATGAGTGATCATAGACTTGTCTACGCTAAGAGCCAGGATAAGCATCATTCTAGCCAAAAACTAATGCATGAAGACACAGTGTGAAGAGAAAGATCACCGGAACTTAACAGAACTTAAAAAGCAATCGCCATCCGTGTAGAGAAAGGGGTGAATGTGGTAATCTGGCCCCAAAGGAGTACAAGCATATGCACAATAGGGTAGCAATCGTTACACACTAGGAATTATGTAAGCGACTGGAATTCACTCTCGTAAACAAATAGTACCAACATAAACAGGAAACTATCCCGGAAAGCAGAAACTATAGATTACTTTAGGAAATCGACAGGCAAACACCCCACTCCTTCCAAGAAAACTGGATCTGGTAACCGTGGACAAGGAAAAAGAGATCCTACTAAATTATAGACGTGGATGTGCCAGATCACAGAGAGAATATGAAAGAAAATGAAAAGCAAGTAAAATACTAGGCTTTAGCAAGGGAGCTTGAAAAAGAGGAGAATAATAAGATCAGGGCAGTACAAATAATAGTAGGTGTACTGAGAACTTTGCCAAGACATTGAAAACGAAAGTTCGAGATAAGAGGAATAATTGAAACTGTACAAGCCACATAATTACCGTCGAGCACAGGGGGCAAGTCCTGTGAACTTTCTATGCCAGTTGACTATTAGGGGCACCATTATTAGAAGCGCTACTTTCTTTCGCTATTTAAAGATAAAGGGTCCTGACAATTACTCCCCTCAATTTCTCAAGCGATCTAATTAGTTCTCACATAATTATGTTATAAGAAAATAGTTATGAATTTCAATCCCTTTCCGTCTATTTTTTTCTCCTTTGGGAAATTCAGGGTTACAATTAATTTTTGTTTTTAATTCATTCATTCAATCGAAGAAATAACAATATGAAGAAGATTTTTTTTTAACTTTCCTAACTCCCTCCCATGTGAAAATAATATCAACAATATACATTATCGATGATAACGATTGTATCCCATGATCTTTTCTTGAGGCTTCTAGTAGAAAAAGGTTATTTCTGATGCCGGGTTTTAGGTAACTGCCAACCTATTCCAGCATCTTGGCAATTCCTATCGACTACAAAAGTATCTCAAAGGTGGGTAATCTCGAACTTCCTGGTGGATTATATGGAAGAGGGACGTGAAAATGAGGCGTCTCTACGTCTTTTCTGAATTTTTTTGCCTTCTCTACCATTGATAAGCCCTTTCTTTTTCATTTCTTCGAAAATAAGGTGTAAGTCTAAGCAAAATCTGACATTTAGATCGAAATTATTTTTTTATAACATTGAAAAATGGGAGAGGCCTTTCTTCTGTATTTTGTATCTATAAATATAATGCAAATACCTCAATCTTCCAGTTCCATTGTTATGGAATCATCTGTAGAAACGGACTTGACAGCTTTAAAATTAAGTTGTTTAAAAAATCATTTTCTGCTGCGTGGTTACCTGTTGTCAAAAATCATGTAAAAGGTTTTCCATAAACTTTCAAAACCTGTACACATACTTTCTATTACTTTTCCTGGGTGATAATGTGGATTTTCATTGACCATTCTAATTCAGATCCGTCATTATAAAGCTTTTTCTGTTTCTCGATTGGAGTATTTGATTGTCCCTTTCAGAAAAGAAATCTGCAAGTTTTAGCCTTTGACTAATTTTTACCCCCTTACCAAAATCAAATCGACTTGAACCAAGGAAAGCTATAGTAATAGATTTTTCTTTCATCTTCGGTCAAAATCTGGTTTGAAAGGTTGAAAACTGTAAATTTGTTAGTCTTTTATCTGTGTTGTTAGTATCTTCGTTAGTCCCTCACTGAAAACTAAGCTAAGCTTGATAGATATCAATTTAAGTTAACCCAGACATATTGTCGTTGCGTGGTGGTCAGTAAGCTTGGGCAGCTGACCATTAGTGCTGAGTAGTGATGTTGAACCTCACTAGTAACCTATGATTGTGTCAATATTTGGATAACCCTAGTAAATATCAATTCTACAGGGGTATTTTGTGTATATATTTCGATAGGGGTTGAGGGATTCCTTGTCTTGTTCCAATGTAGTCTTGTAAACTAAACCAACTTAGCAAGAGAGTTTGATCCAGACCGGGAGAGAAAAAAAAGCTCACAGGGAGCAAAAAGTAGGCTTAGAAATAGTAGGAGCTAGAGTACAAAAATTATATAGTTAAAGGGAGAGGATCAGGGCGGGATACGAGAAGACAAGAGGACCGTTCGGGGAAGTTACAAAATTTGAAGTTTCACTCTTGAACTAAACAGGTCAAACAATGACATAGATTTTGTGCAAATGTCTTATAAATTGCGTGCAAGAGTTATTCAAATAATTGCTATGTTAATTGAGGGAGAAATTTTGAAAAAAAAAACGTATTTTTTGTCGCTTTCTTATTTAATGTTTCACTTGTACGGAAATAAGTAATTTAAGAGAAAAGGTGTTGTTGATTTTTCTCACTAATCGACCTCAGACAACGTGAGATTTTGAAACGCGTGCGCGCACACACACACACACACACACACTCACACACACACACACACATATATATATATATATATATATATATATATATATATATATATATATATATACGTACGAGTGTGTGTGCGTACTATGAAGACAAAGGATTTCGTTTCTAACTATATTTTGTAGAATACGAAACAGCTGCAGTTTTATGTATAAGTATAATTGACTCTTGGATGAACAAAAGATGGGTACTTTTGGTAGCTCGTGAAAATGACTTTTGATGATGGAAAAAAAATTCAATGAAAAAGGCATGTGTTATATTTCGAATTTTTCATAATCACGTGGATATGTTTCGATGCATTTTGATGGTTACCAGCCATTTTTCCAGAAAAATTTGCAGCAGAAAATTTTATGCTGCATGTGACCCCTGCTATTCTTTTAAATTATCTATCATCACCTTTCAATTGTCATTTCCACAATATTTAAGCATCAGAAAATCTGCGGTCGGACAGGTAGCTTTTAGTTCATATTGAATCTTAAATTTTCACCGGAAGTCTGTACAATCAATATCTATAACTGAATAAAAACCAACCCGATCAGTCAATTTGAGTGTGTGTGTATGTATATATATATATATATATATATATATATAAAGGTGTTGTTTACTAAACATAGCTTAGTTTTAGCACAAGATGTATTTGAACTGAAGATCAAACTCATTATTTAGTAGCAACAACTGCACGACTAATGTGTTAACCATTACCTGAGACAATTACCCCTTATCACCAGGAAGGTGATAGGTTTTGACGTTAGGCAAGGGAAATATCAGATAGTTACCGTTGATACAAGTAGCTAACTTAAATCACATTTACAGATATTCAAGAGAATTAATTTTGATACCAGACAAAATCATCATCATTATTTTTTTAGCGTCTGTCGTTGGACATACACCTTTCCCAAGATTTGCTACACTTCTCCATCGTGGGCATCGCGGAGCCAGTATTTTCTAGATTTGTCCACTTCATCTCTCCGTCTTGTATTCGGTCGGCCTCGGTTTCTTGGAATCCATAATGTGAGTCATGATGTCCATTGGTTGTCCGCCATTCTTGCAACATGGCTTGCCGATTGCCATTCGAGTTTTCCATTAGTTTCTATGATGTCTTTGACTCCTGTTTTCTTCCTGATACACCGGTCTGTCTTGTGATCTCTCCATGTGAAGTTGAGCATGAATCTCCCATGTGCTCGTTGCAACCTTCTTAGTTTGTGAGTCTGTTCTGCTAATATATTTTTGGTCAAAACCGTTTGTGCAGCCACATTGCAATTATTGAAAATAAATGCTCTCAATTTTAGATAAAACATAGACATCGCTATTTCCAATTCTCTCGCAGTAGAGAGCGCATATGAACAATACATTTTTCTCACATCCCTCATATTTTAAGGATGAACGATATGAATGCAATGTCACTGGACCCCTGAGGAATTTTAAAACTGGCAAAAATGGGCATAGGTTTCAATCTTAATAAAATTTTCGGTAATCATTTATTAAAGGACGAATGAAGAAAAAAACCGATTCCAAATATTAGGGAAACATTTTTTTTTCCTTACATGTCTGTCCATACGATACGTCAAAGTTCTCTATGAATGTCTATGAAATTCCATGGAATGGTAAGGACCATTATAAGGAAAGAGTGAGCATATTTTTGAATTAGTTTTTAATGGAGGGATATTTTTGCATTTTATTTGTACATTTCTAGATTTCATCTGTCTGTCCATGTGATATCTCCAAGATTTCTTGATTAATTTCAATGAGATAACGTTGAACCAGATGTCCTATGGGTATGAAGAGGAGATTAATTTGTGGGGGGGGGGCAGATCCCTGGATTCTGTTTTTATTTAAGATATTTTACCTTTTTACCTTTTTTTCCTTCATTTTCTTCTTTTTTTTTTTTGCACATTTCTGTTTTCACTTATATCTGTTCACGCATTATCTGCAAAGCTTTCAGAAAATTCGAAAGCAACTCTGTGGAAGAGTGGGCTGAGGGTTGAGGAAAAAGTGACAATATTCGGGAGTGGATCCAGGTATTTTCTATACAGTGTGCACTGCAGTGTATCATAACATAATGATAATTATCATTCAAAGAATGAAATAAATTGTTTAATAATAATGTGGAGTAAATTTATGATTTTTATTATCATTTCTCAAAACCTCGAGAGTTTAATGATTTTCAGCTTATATATATATATATATATATATATATATATATATATATGTGTGTGTGTGTGTGTGTGTGTGTGCGTTTGTGTGTGTGTGTGTGTGTGTGTGATTGATGGTCATAACTAGAAGAAACGTGCTTTGACAGAAGTTCATTTCAAAGTTAATCGAAAACTGGCAACATTTTTTCCTAATCTGAGTGGCTTTTAGATAGGATTTTAACAGGTTGCCAAGATTTTACTCGCCAAAAATAATATTCCATTCTTAGATAGACCATTTGCAGGGAAATTTGCTTACGTTAATCATATACGTACATCGCAAATGATATAAGAATTACCCATGTTAGGTTAATAATTAGTAAATACGTTTTAGGATAATGTTTCTGATCCGTAACCATAACTAGCATAGGATGCCAATTTCTTGCGTTCAGACTTGAAGTTTTAAATTTCACCCTACATGAATATATCAATTCATGACATCATTATTATAAGCTTTTCAAAATACACGAAATTGCAGAAAATATCATCAGCATATTTCTATTCTTCTCTATCGTTTAGGTTTCAAAAAATGTACAGTATGTCCTTCTACCATAAGATTTGAGAAGGAAGCCAATCTTTTACGAATCAGTCCCATTATACATATATTTGTTTATGGTTCAGTAAGGGAGAAGCAATTGCTTTATTACCGCTTTCTAAAAGTTATGTCTCCACCATTTGCTGGTTTGTTTTTGTTTTTTGTTGTTTTTTTTTTGTTTTTTATGTTTTGTTGCTGTTGTTGTTGTTGTTTTTGATCGGACGGGAAAAGTCCTAATATTTGTCTAGAAGAGAAAAAGCAAATTTTCATGAATAATAACATGAGATCGGGCTGTTTTATTTCAGTGTTTAGAACATTTTCTGACAAATTATTATAACTTTCGTTGACAGCTTATTGGCAAGGGGTAGAGCAAAAGTTTTTATTCACTCATCCAAAGAAAAAATAGCAATTGAAAGCGTTATTAAACTTGAAATGAAATTTGATTTTCAATTGAAGAAATCACGAAGATAATGAATTCTTGGAAGACTTGATCAGTGCTACATCTGAATATTGTATCTGGAAGGACTCAACTATTTGGAAAATAAACAAACGAAAAATATGAAGTCTCCTAGTTGCCATCTGGCCTTACATGGTTACACAAAAGCTTGTAGTAAAAACAAAAGAAAAATAAATCAAGCACAATAATCATTTTTCCAATGATTGCAATTGATTATTAAATTTATTGTTACATATCACATTGTACAAACAATGAAAGAATGAAATAAAAAATAAAAAATAACGAAAAAAATATTTTAAAGTTTTTAAAATATCTCGATAAAAAAAAAATGCAATTTTTGTCTCTTTACCGAAACAACCCTAGAATATAGATATAGAATGAAAATCTGCAAAAGAATTTGCAATATTTTACTTTAATTTAAAGTTATTTTCTCTAACTTCCCACCCAGATTTTCTTTTTTCCAAATAGGTGAATAAAATTAATAATACTATGAATTCATCTTTCGTTATTGTTATTGGGCCATTGTTGGCGACTTGAGGTCGTCGATGTCACATATTTCTAATAACCTACTCATTATATATGCAGACTTAAGTTGTGCTGTGGTCTGCACGATCATAATCCCAGATGGATCACTATAATTGGAACTACCCAGGATTTCATGTCGCTTACTTTTCCTTGTTCGTGGCTGATTCCTGGTATTTTCCAGCTTTAAACTCTGCTTCATATTTACTCAATGATCAGCAGGCACAACGACGTCTGATCCTGCAGGTCCCCTATCCTTATCCCCAACTAACAGATCTGGTCTTCTTGCTCGGATGGGTTGATCGGATCGGAAGTCAAAGTCCAACAGTTTTTGTGGCTTTTACTTCCAGGAACGTTTTCTGCTGCTATTATTTGTCAGCATGGTTGAATCCCAGTCGCTTGCATAATTCTCAGTGTATAATAGTTGCTAACCTATCGTCCCTGTTCTTGTACTCATTTTAGGCTAGTTTGCTATATTTGCTGGTTATGCATTAATTGTGTCATCCTCTTCTCCACATAAATGGTCTCTGCCCTTTTTTTCTGTGTTTTGTTGAGCTTCCTGTGTTTCGTCGTGTGTTTCTCCTCTGGTCTCCTTTGTTTGGCTATGAACCATGATCGTCATTTTCAATGTTTATATCTGTCTTCTTCATTCTTTAGGTTGCTTTTTCTGTTCCCATTTTTGCTCCCTAGTTCCCCTTGCTATTCCATCATCTGTCACATTTTTATTTTGTTTTCTTCTGTCGCGGGTGCTTTCCTGTATATTTTCAGTTCATGCTTTTGTTTATTTTTCCAACCAAGTTTTGGCCATTTGGACATGATCATCCATATTGATGTATCCTCAGCAACCTTTGTTCGTCTTCGCATACCTGCATTATTCCTTAAATCTGATGCTTTGTACATCGTCATCGTTCACCTAACCATTGATTAGAGTTCATCTATTATTCACCCTTGCATAAAAGCTGTTGAAGCCAAGATAAGTGTTGAAACTATGACAGCAATAAAAACCACAGCACCTATTGATTTTGCGCGAATACAGAAATGGATCCGACCTCCATTGGTACTATCCACGTGTTCACCCCTTTCCTCAGATTTCTGCCAATTTTCTGATATTTCTCATCCTCTGACAGTATTCATTGTTCATTTCTTCCTACTTTATTGAGTTACTCCCGAGAACATCCAGGTATCCATATCAGTCCCGTGTGGTTGATGCTCCTTAGCTTTGTTGTCCAGTAAGTCGATTCTTTCCATTCCAGTGCGTCATCAGTTGTGCACATTTTTTCTTCCTATTCTATTTTCATGCTGTATCTTTGAACTTCGTTGAATTGCATTCAAACTTCCTCGCTGTTTTTTGCAAATATTTTATAGTATTCGTGAGGTAGTTGATTTTCCCTTTGTTTTAGAGAATTGGCACACTTGGCTGGATAATGTCTTGTGATAACATGATCCGTACGAATAATACCAGGAACAGAGAGTCCCCTTTTTCTTACTTTTCATAGCTGATTTTTTTTCCTTGGATGGTAATCAAATCCCTGATTCCACTTTCCTGAAACAGTTATCTCGAAAGTTGACTGGCTTACTTTTCTCTCGGCCAACTCACTATTTTCCCAATGTTGAGAAACAACAGAAAACAATTTGTTTAACGGAACAGGCTTTGTTCTGATACTGTATCTATCACCCTGCAACACCGAAAAAAAACACCAGTCGACTTTTTTTTTGTTTCGTCAGAGGTTAGTATCATTGGTGTGTTTACAATTCATAAACAAAAAAAGCATGAAGTATTGATTTCCGATAATACTAAGTATTACAATGTATTTTGTGTTTAAGATTCATGAAAGAGGATTTTATGTACAATTATGAGTTTGGGAATTGTCGTCGTTTATCTGCGATGAGATGAATTTTATCTTCGTATTTTTGGTATTTTGAATCGAATAGAAAGGTAATTGCATGTTTCAGTCGCGTAAATTCATTTTTCATTCGATGGTGTAGATTCTTTCGACATATTTTAGCAAGAAAATTTGTTTTTAGCGAAAACAATATAATAATGTATTTACTTCTGTATCTCTTCCAGAATTCTTCCTAATTTCTTTTTGTATTTCAGCAATTGTTAAGATGATGTGGTTGCAGGTGTGAAAAAAAAACTTACTTTAATGGAAGCACAACAATTATTTGCAATCTTTTAACCTCGTTCGGAAGCAAAATTATTCCTATTTACATTATTCTTTTTAAGAATTTCAATTCGTTCTTTATTTGTTAATCCAAACACCTTGGATGGAAATCACTCTAAAACCTGAGAAAAAGAAAGTCTTATGGATTGAAAGCAAAAAAAGTTTTTCGTGAAAAGATGTTTCTCTATCTTTTTTTTTTTTCATGTGGGACATTTGTATATCGGAAGTACCAAAACAACATCCGACTTGTTTGGGTAAACATATGGAAAAAAAATGTGATATTCTTAAAAATATTTGAATCATGGGGATTTCATTTTATTTTTTTCAGGTCAAAATTGAGGACGGGATTAATTTCTCTCTTTCAGTGGTCAAAGTCGGGGGAAAAATTTTTTTTTCAGTTTTGGGGGGGTCCAAATAGAACAGAATTTTTTTTATATACTAGAAATATAGGTTTTTTTTCTATTTCACTTATAAGGGGCAAATCGAAACGGAACTTTCTTTTTTCCCATTTTAGAGGGTCAAAACCAAGAGTGAATGTTTATTTTTGATTTTTTTTCTGGGGGGGGGGGTTAACACCATGTAACATAGTTTTCCTTTCATATCCAAGTGTCATATCGGAAAGGAATATTTTTCTCAATTTTAGGGGTCACAATTAATGATGGAAATTTTTTCCTCCCAGGAGTACGCAGCAAAAGGGAACATCCTTTCACTTCGATGGTCGAAATTAAGGGGGAAGTTTGTTTGTTTTTTTCAACTTCTACTGCTCAAAATCGTGGGGGAACTTTTCTTCCTCTCATTGAATTAAAGGGGAATTTACTCTTTCTTACAGTAGTCCTCTTTTTCTTAACTCTACATCAGGTTCTTATTTAACATTACACCTCTATTTTTGAATCGTAACCTTTCCCTTAATATAAGTCTCCTCTTTTCCTACATCAGCTCCCACTGTCTTGGACATTAGCCCCATTTTTTCCAACATTGCCATCCCCTGTCTTTTCCTTTTGCCTCCTCTACCCCTTTTTAATATTGATCAATATAATCCCCCCGCCCTTTTTACATTAGCCCCAACCCCTCTTTCGACACTATCCTCCTTCTATTTACAACGGTGTTTAGAAATGGTAGTAATAGATCGATTTGATAAACAAGTTAAATTGAATGCTATCTCTTAAGGTACAGTTTTAAGAACGGGGAGAATCTCATTTTGGAACCAAATTCAAAAAAGTTAACAGCTCCGGTGACCCGAAGGGAATGAGTTAAAAGAAATAGATAAAGAGCGCGTCTGAGAAAAGAAAACTTCTATCTTAAAGATAAGGGGAAAGGAAATAAGGAGGGAAAAAATAAATTATTACATTCATAAAAATCAATTTTCGAGATAAGAAAGTAGAATACTAAAAAAGAAAGAAAAAGGCAGTCTAGACAGTATTCATAACTAATGTATACACTTCATATATATATATATATATATATATATATATATATATATATATATATATATATATAGTATATGTACAAATCAGGTTTGAAATATAGCATAATACAATATATTGTGAAGCCATATCTGATATGTTGTAAATTCATGTGTATATATATATATATATATATATATATATATATATATATATATATATATATATATATATATATATATATATATGTATGTGTGTGTGTGTGTATGTGTTTGTGTGTGTAATGATATATACAAATGTATAGAGTGATATTAACAAAAATATACATGTATATACAAATATATACGTATATATGTATACAAAGATATATATATGTATATAGAACTTTTTTCTTCAGCCAATGATTATCTATCCTTGTTTTATGTGGTTTAACCTTTTAAAAAATCTACGAGAAAAATATTTTTGAATATCAATAGCATTTTTTCATTACAAGAACAAAGGTTACCAAATGTTGTCGAAAAGAGGGTAAACCAACGCTGCAGGTTTCGAATAGTCTGTCCTTTGTTTTGCTTCTTAATATTCCCATGCTGGACTGAGACAGTCTTATCTGCCACTGACTAGATATGTAGCTCCAATATTCCCCCATAGGCAATGGTGCGTACTGTCCGCACTAACAAGGAAAAAAAAGTATGTGGAATTAAATGACCCCTTCGTAACAGCTTTTGTTACAAAGATTTTTTTTTTTAAGTTTGTGTGGATAAAAATGCCTGTGGCACTCCATTAGTAACCTTTACTCTAATTCTTTCCCTTGAAATGGTATTATAGAATTCGAGAGAAAAAAATCATTTTAGCAAAGTATTGAATTGAGATTTCTTATTATTTCTGCACTGGCTGGTTGTACGCGATGTAAACTCTCCTGGGGGTCGATATGTTGTTGTTATTTATATTTAGGAAATAACGTTAAGTTGCTTTCAGATAGGTATATTATAAAGAGAAAAAGGTTGTGCTAAGTACGATAGATTGATGGATAGATAGATAGTTAAAAAAAAGATGGATGGATATATCACTGATACTGAAAAAAGAAGTTACAGTTATTCAACGGAAATAACTAGATGTTACATGAGGCCACAGTTTTTGAGCACCCCTCAAAGATCCGTTCTTTCCTATGAGCTATAAGACAAGCAGACTGACCATTGTTTTATAGTATATATCTACTAAAACAGTTATATGAGAATGAGATAGATGGATAAGAATGCTGTTCAGTCGATTGATAAGAACGGGGTAGACCTGAGCAGAAGGGGTTACGTTCATTTGAATAAGATAAATAAATGCATAGATATTTAGATAGATAGGTACATATATTGATGGATACATAGATAGATATGGATTAGAGGGAATTAAAGTAAGGGATTAGATTAATCGAATGAGGAGAAAAAGGATGCACATTTGAATATCCAAAATGAAGATGCCCTTCCTGCTTATTCCCATTATACATGTATACAATCAGTTCATCAATTTGATTACCAGGAAAAAAGAAAAAAGCGGAATCCTTTCTGTTCTTGTGAACGTTTAAACCCTCGACAATACATCAACAGATGTTTTAAGGGGAACAAATGACACAACATCGATCAACTGGCTTATTTCTCTCCCGAACGAAAGATAATTGCTTATCAAAATCTAGACACATTCGTTAGGTTATTGTATTTCGATGTATTCTTTGTTTGAATTATCAATTCTTTGCGAAATTCTGATAAAAAAAATCTTGTAGATATCGACACTGGTTATAACTAACATCGTCGAATGTATTCCCATTAATATACAGCGATATATCGGTGTATACATTTTTTATTAGAGGAAAACTGGCGATTTTGATCACCCTTTCCCGGGTGCGAAGAAAAGGGAAATTAACGATGTTCTCCGATTGTTTCGTTAGCGTTCTCAATCCTTGAGAACTGACTAGAGGTAAAATTTGAATCTATCTCAAACAGACATCCGAATTCAAAGATAATTTCACATGTTTTGGCAATTTCACAAATGTTTTATAGTACGTTGCTCTGAAAATTCGTCAGAAATTAGCAATTTTAAGCTCACAAAACAGTTTTGAGCGTCCTCACTCCCTTTTCCACTTACATAAAACAGATAAACCCCTGAACAACACCTTCACATCATCAAAAAAAATAACAAAAATCATGTAATGACATGGGATTATCCATTGGGAATGGTTCAATGAAATGACCTCTCTTTCTCTCTCTGTCTCTCTCTCTCTCTCTCTATATATATATATATATATATATATATATATAACAGAAGTATCTCTGTAGGGATTTTCAGTCGCAAGTGAAACACCATTGAATGAGCTTGTGTACTGTGTGACTGCCGACTGTGTATTTGACACTCTCATGCTTGTATTTTTTCGAAATGCATCACATAATACAGATCATCTCTCTCTCTCTCTCTCTCTCTCTCTCTCTCTCTCTCTCTCTCTCTCTCTCTCTCTCTCTCTCTCCAGATTGACACAAAGAAGAGAGAAACTAAGACTGAAATCCATGGATTCAAAAACATCCTGATGCTCTATCATGAATTGTTCCCCTAAAACTGTTTCATTCCATAATATTCTTCCAGATCACTTCCATGAGGCCACAAAAGCAAATGATATAAATACTCTTTGTCAGTTATCTAGATTTTATCCCACAAATGGTAATATGTATCATTCTCTCTCCACATATTGTCTGCTATACCAGATGTTTGGATATAATGTTTTCTGAGTCTGGTTCATAGGGACCGGTTCTTAACATCATTGGTTTTTAAATCATCAACAAGGAAATGAAAGATCAAGTTCGTGATCTTCAATTGATTGATGTCATTGATTCCTGGACTGGTCAAGGCGATTTTCCATTACGTTTTCTGTGTGGCATTACAACTTGTCTTAATGGCCAAGATTGGCTCAAAATCGTCTTCTTTTTTTTTCTTGATCAGTCCAGATTCTCTTTGATTCCATCTGTTTTTGACTCTCTTAGTAAGCTTTCTCTGACCGTCTCTCAATGGTCACAGCTCATATAACTATGAAATAACTGACAACGAAAAATTGTTTTTGTTTTTTTTCTCTTTCCTTACATTTTCTGGGGTTGGTCCGTCAATCTTGCTAGTTATGTATTTACCACGTGTTCAGACTACGATAACAGAGCTGGAGAACCAAAAAAACATTTTTATTAGATATTCTTAATTATTCCTGTAAGTGTTTTTCCTCATAACCCCTCAACCATTCAGTAAGGGTTCTATCTGCAACGCAAATCTATGCTAAATCATCATAACTCACAAGTTCTGCCAGGCAAAAGGCGAGAAAATTTACATATTAATATGTCACCCCCTTTTTTTCAGTTTTTTTTCAGTTGATCTCCAAGGCGGCCAAAAAGCGTTAACCACGTGACGGTTCCAATTTGGTGAAGAACCAGATCTGTTGTTTTTTGCACACGTCAATTCAGTTACGTATGCTTCAGTCTTGAATAATTTATTGAGATTGTCTCGAGGGAGTTTTCTGCGGCACACCGTGAATAAACTGCATCATAGAAAAATACGCTGTGCAGTATAAACAAAACATAAAAAGATTTCAGGGAATCATAAATGCATCGTAATAATATTGGTGTTAATAATTCATTTGTGTAGACAATATAAACCCATTTATATGAGGATCAAACGATCGTGAACCGATTATTCGAACCTGTTCTTTAGATATGATGTTATTTTTTTTCAATTTACTCTTCTTTGAAGATTTGTTTCTTCAGTAAATGAGATCATTATTTCTATTTTTTTCATTCATATTTATCTTAATTCTATTACTTGTTATCGCAACTTTTTCTCCGAAAGAATATATTTTTCTGAAAGCATAAAAAATATTGACTGTAAATAGTAACATAAAAAAAGAGGGAAAATTGTAGATAATTCCTGCACTGTTATTTTATTGAATTTATGTATTTTGCTGATTAACTCTCTCTCTCTCTCTCTCTCTCTCTCTCTCTCTCTCTATATATATATATATATATATATATATATATATATATATATATATATATATATATATATATATATATATATATATATATATATATATATATATCACTCCATTTTTTTTACTTGTATATAAACGCATTGCAATTATCAAATATCTTCTCCGATAGTTTATCTTCGTTGCAAGAAATTGGAATGAAGGTCTGGATAACTGCCTCAAAATATCAGTTTTAGGTTCATCGTAGAATCAAATAACTAAATCGAGCAACATCTTGCTCACACAAAACAATTGACTGGATATATAAATAATACTGTTTGCATCGATTGACAGATGATTAGCCTATGGTTACCATAAGCTATCAGTTTAAATAATGTCTATAGAACTTCAAAATTGAGTATTTTAGGTTGAGCAAGATATCAAGATAATGTCTATCCGTCAAAATATTCAAGATGTGTGAACACTTTTTAGGCTGACCTCAAACAAATAAAACTCAAATATATGGCAAGTGCTAAAATAAATATATAGCTGGATAGATGTCTTCACTGGAGTAAATAGAAGTAACAATGTGTTGCATTGGAGATAATTTCAGTAGAAAAAATGTGTAAAAAATGTAAGACGCTGAGCAATACAAACATGCTTTTCAAGTGTTTCCTAAAAGTAACATTTCATTCGAAATTATTTTAGTCAAACTCAGACAGTTTTGATTCACGTTTGTATCTGAAAAGAGAAGCTATTTCTGGTCTTCTTTTCATGAAAAAGATGTCACAAATACGTGTTTTATTGAAACACTTTTTAGGAGGAGGAAAAAAAAGCAGAACGCTTGAATGAAAAACAGACAAAAATAGGAAACAGAGATATATATAATACAAAAGATCTATTAAATGATGGGCCTTTATTGTACGGAAGCTTCTGTATTTAGATGGATTCGTACATTATGTGCATTCATATGCAGGTAGGTGGAGTGAAGGGGTTGTGCGTATGTACGTATAAAGTATTGAGTTAGTGTCAAGACGATTTACTTTTACTGATATAGATTAAATACACACATGCATACACACACACGCACACTCACATATATATATATATGTGTGTGTGTGTGTGTGTGTGTAAGGATAACGTACACATATAATATAAGGTTTCAATGTTCCAGCCTGATATGTAAACATATATATATATATATATATATATGTATATATATTTATAAATATATATATATATATATATATATATATATATATATATATATATATATATATATATATATATATATATACATATATATATATATATATAAGATTTAATTGAGTGGTATCATATTGGAACTCTGATTTAAATGATCTCCCATTATTACACCTTGAATGTATCATTTGGCCTGAACAACGCGAATTTGAGTTTAAAAAATCGTACTGATAGTTAATTCTATTTACGTGGTCTGGGCCAAATGATGCATTCACCGTGTAATGATATGAAATCATTCCAAACAGAGTTTCAATATAATGATAATAATAATAATAATAATAATAATAATAATAATAATAATAATAATAATAATAATAATAATAATAATTTATTTTGAATTATTCAGTCCTTTCATGATATATATAATTATATAATGAATTTTTTTTAAATCATCCTCCTGTTTCTATCTCTCTCTCCTTCTCTCCCTACCTCCCTCTCTCTCTCCTTCTCTCCCTACCTCCCTCTCTCTCTCTCTATATATATATATATGTGTGTGTGTGTGTGTGTGTGCGTGCATGTGTGTGTGCGTGCATGTTCGTATTATCAATGGGATGTGTTCAGACAGAACGTCGATGACATGACAATCGGAATGTGAAGAAAAAAACTCAAGAGATAGGTGTTACATCTCAAATGTTTTATTATGCTGTAGGCGTTGAAATGCATTGAAATACGCCTGTGGACTGAAAATAATAATAACAATAAAAAATGAGACGTAACACCTACCTCTTTAGCTTTTTCTCCTCATCTTCCAATCGTCATTACCTCCTCTCTCTCTCTCTCTCTCTCTTTCTCTCTCTCTCTCTCTCTCTCTCTCTCTCTCTCTCTCTCTCTCTCTCTCTTGTCAGGAAGTGTTTGATGGCAAAATCCTTTATGGGACAAACACTTCAAAGTCTACATATATATATATATATATATACATATATATATATATATATATATATATATATATATATATATGTGTGTGTGTGTGTGTGTGTGTGTGGTTGTGATTGTTTATGATTGTTTGAACAAAAAAAATTGCCTTATGACTTGGTTTTGAGATTAAACAACAGGAACCTTACGCAGCAAAAAATACATTTTACTGCAATCAGCAAAACAAACATGCAGGCTTTCATGTTTTCTGATCATCAATGCTAAATCTCTGGAAAATATCTTCTGAACAGAATCAAATTGTTGAATCAATTAAACCAGTTATCTTTCTTTCCATCCTATCAAAATTTTGTTCATTATCGACTAATGAGATCGAAAAGCCTGAATTGTTACTAGATTGTTAGATAGCTTTCAGAGTGCCTGCTTGTTGGAATACTTACGAGAAGCTCTTTTGATGCAAAAAGACAATCGTTGACATTAAAAGATACTTAGTGATTTCCATCTCAATTTGAAGTATCAGATTTTAATGAGCAGATAATCTAAAACGTATTTTACTCCAACTACAGAAACTGCCTTGGAATCAAGCTGAATGAATGCTTTAGGAAGTGTTAGGTGTATATGCCGCGCCAAAGCTTGAGTGCAGAGCCAGGCGATCATTGGAAAATTCCGGACGAGGAACTCCGCAGCCAGTCCTGTTCCTCCCGACCAACAAGACTCCATAGCTCCACAAGGATCGCCAGCCACGATGAATATCCTGCACGAAATTTGGGTATTACATCTAGAAATTTTTCATTATCATGTGGGCATGTTCTGATGCATTTTGATAGTTGTCAACCAACAAACAGTGGCATTCGACATATTGTATTAACAACATTTGGTTGGATAGATTCACGCTTTATCCTGATATCTTTTGTTCCTAGTTGTTATTACCGCTGTCAAAATTTCAACTCGGTTCGCAGAGTCCATTCTCCGTACCGTTAACTCCGAACCTAAAGAACATCTTGTGTTTGTTTAATAGTACATGTTATACATCATGACGAATAAATGACAAGAAGAACATTAATCATATAAGTATTCATATAGGTTATGTATTTAAAATAATCATCCCATGTCCAGGTGAGTCGTCGGAATATATTAAAGTTTTGTTTTGCTTTGTTATTTTGGGGGGGAGGGTTAAGGGTCAGATGTGGGGCACTGGGTGATACTCAGCTCTTCTCCAAGTAAATGCAGAAGTTAATACAGGATTACACAGTATCATTAGCAGAGAGTAATCTTTAATCTCTCCAATTTGAAAATGTGGATCCATGCCTTCCCTGATGGTATGAAATCAAAAATAACTACCTCAGCCGAATTTTGAATTTGATTCGCCTTTCTTTAAATCATTACGACAACTATGGGTCTGCACATAGTTTTTTTTATCTATTTCTTTTAACATTCATCTTTCATTCCGACGAAATTTCAAAGATGATGTCTCATTTTTCTATGTTTTTTTTTTGTTTTGTTTTTTTTTTTCTAATATTCGAAAATAGAGATTCCCCGATGGTTATAATGGACAAGTGATTAGAACAGGAAATATGGTAGATGGTGAATGTAGGCGGGGGAGACTGGAAGCAAATTGTGTGGAACCTTTTTGCTCTTAAAATGGACGCCGTCATAAATCAAAAAGTGAAGATCAAACATTCAACAAAAATATCTTAACTGACCGAGTAATAGAATATTTAAGAGAAAAAGTGTTTAATTTTTTTTTCTTCTTTTGGGAAAATTAAATGCTTCGATCGATATACATATTTACTGCCTTTTACCCTGCAGGATGAGATTTTTCATCTATCGATTTTTTTTTATCGGAGGAAGTATTGTCAACCATAATTAATTTTTGACAAGTATTCCTTTCATCGTCATTGCAATTTTTCCCCATAGTAACTTGTTTCGCAAATTTTCACTTCAAAATGTCTGCCTGAGAGCTCATTCTTTGTTTTGTTTGTTACTTTGTTTGCTTGTTTTAGATCTGTGCTATGTGCTAGAGGTTGAGACAGAAACGACATTAGTTCAATTTTTGCCAAGAGCTGATTCTCTGTTATGTTTGGGGGTTCCTTAAACCTATGCTACATACTCGTGGTTGAGACAGTACTGACGTTACTGCTATTTGACAAAGAGCTGATTTTTTTTTATTTCTTATCCATGCTATTTACTATTGACGACGTGATAAGAGTCTTGGGAGAAACCATTAAAAACATGTGAAATTCAAATGAAAATGATACTTGCCAAAAACTAATATTGGTTGACAATAGTTCATCAAATGAAAAATTCAAGATTATATTACCAATAATACTACTAGTGAATGTTAACGAAATAATTACAATAATACCAAATGGTCAGATATGGTTTGATCACCGAGTGATAAGGGAAAACGTGGAATGAATTTTTGCTTGTTATGTTTTTTTCGGTTCTTTTTTTTGTTTTGTTTTTTTTGTCAACTGTTGTATATCGTAGCTCAAACGGTTAGCACAGCTGTGGCGGCAAGATAAGCTCCCTGGGGTAATGGGAACGTGAGTTCGAGTCTGGTGGAGACCTTATTGTTTATTCGCCCTTTATGAGTTTATTCTAATAAATGCTGAGAAGTATTCAACAAAACCGTCTTCTCATTGTGAGACAAGGAAGAGAGAGAGAGAGAGAGAGAGAGAAAAAACAAATAAATTGAGAGAATAGGAGAGAGGTGGGATATGTGTCTGGAAATTAACAATGCATTTGAAAAGAGATAAGAGGAAATAAAGTTTTACAGAAAAAGAACATTGCCTTTTCCCGCTGTCTATGCCTTTATGATAAATGCACACTGTGGGCGTGCATATGTTGCTGTGTGTGGGCGTGCATATGTTGCTTTGTGTGGGCGTGTATGCGTGTGAGATAGACCTCTTGCCTTATGCATTAGATACGTCTTCCTTTCTTAACATTTATCTAACTCTCAATCCATTGACAGTCAATCAATTTATCTATTCGGGAGAATATCATATACCTTGTTTTTTATTTCGACGAATCATATTGAATGATAAGCTTTATGGAAAAAAGGAGGGAGGCAATAAATTTTATATCATTAAGAGAATAAGATATAGGTAACGGCAGTGATAGCAGCCAATTTTTTTTTTTTGCCTCCTACTTTTCGATTAGTTTCATATTGTTACCATTGATTGTTAACAATGAATACAAAAAGCAAAATAGACCTTTCTTCATGAGTCTTCATCAAAAGCAAATGTCCGTAATTTTAAAGCACTGAAGCTCAAAACGAAAGAAGATCAAGTAACAATTCCTTTTTTTTTTACCCTTAAAGTTGTTTTTTTCCGTCAGTGCCCACCGTTAAAACCATACTCATAATCCCAAGCCCGTACCCTAACCCCTTAACATTGAGAAAACTAAAAAAAATGAACATATCAGTATATACTGATTACAAAAATGCTTATCTTGATGGGGCTGCCGAAAAAAGCCCCAAATACCATGATCTATATCACTAAATGTTCTTGTTTCAAAAAACGTTACCTTGTTCTTGAGATTAGCTGCGAAAATGAAACCCTACTATAACATATTCAAAGCTGACCAATCAGGGTAAAGGTTGAAATGTTCAGATTTTTGAGCATTGAATTGATATTAGAATTTGAACCCACGCCAACATTTCAAATTAAGTTTCTGGACAGTGAAAAGAGAAAAAGTAACCTAATCTTTTTTTTTTCCTTTCAGGCTTGTTCACCTACGGACGTTATGTTGTAGTTGGAACTAACGAGAAGCCTCACCAAAAGTATCCTGCATGAAAGATTGTGGCGCTACTAGTTTATGTTCAAATTCAATTCAAGTTCTTTGGTAATATCTAAAGTAGTTCCGTCTTGATTAGTCGATATCTAACTAATCACTATTTGTAAAGAGCTTGTCTTCTTTGTACTTTGTCCGAATATAAGAACCAATTTCAGAAAGTTAGAATTTTGGATGGTTTCAAATGAAGAGAATTTTTTTTTTTTTTGTATACATGAGCACATTTTGTTCAGACAACGAAGCTACAGGATTGATTGGCTCTAATTTGGCACACATATGCTTTTTAGACTCCAAAATGGGACCGTACTGGCTTGCTACTAAAAAGAGAAAAACATTTTAACACAGGGATCCTAGAATGGAAAGCATTGTCTCCCAGGGGAATGAATTTCCTAATTAGGTGAATCCAAGCGAAAGTTAGAAGAAAGGAGGAATTTAGAACAGGGGAGGAATCTATGATGGAGAGTAAAATAGAGAAAAAAGTCTTTGGTGTCGATACAAGATCGGAAAGAAATTAAAGAAATTTTGGATTGCAAAGGGAAAGTTATAAAAAAACTCAGTTTTAATCGTCATCAACATAAATTTTTGAACAACTGTAGCGTCAAAAACTTGTCAAGTTACGTGAAATAAATTCCATCAAAGACAGAAAATTAGTCAGAGGAAATGCTATTCATTACATCACTGGCCTTATTCAGTGTGAAATATCTGAAATTGAGTTTTAAAAAATATTAGACAAATTTAGATTCCGGATAATCTAAATGTTATCAATAAAACCGTCATAAGATTTTTTCCTCTGAAAAATCAAAAACAAAACAATGTAAAAGGTGTATAGTGTAGTACTGATGCCAGTTTTCAAATTGGTAGACAAAACAATGAGGCAAGAAGCGCTAGGATACACAAACACACAAACACACGCACATGAGTATATGTGTGAATGCAGGCAATAGTCCTACATGTTTCATATATGAGAGGGCACTTCTATCCCTAGAAATAGGATCATAGTACAAGAGCATCAACTCAAAGACCTTTCTACAAGACCTCTCAAAGTCAGTAAACATGAAAGTGAATGCTCCTTAAAAAAAAACCAAACTCTTCAGTTTTTGTTTCTACAAAATGAATATAAACAATTCTATACAAAGGAGATCCGAAAACCTGCACTAAATTTCAATTAGTCTATTTGGAGCTAAAAAATCAACTCTGATTTTTTTAGGAAACAACTTCATTTCCTTAATCCTTAAGTCATCCTACCGACAACCTCTAAACTTATATTCGTTGTGTTTTTACCTCAGCATGTTCGTTGTATATGACACTTGTTTTGCTGGAGTTCATGTGGGGGCCAACTTACTTGCTTGCTTCATTCACTCTGTCTCACATTATTTGGAGACCGAAAAGGTTCTCAGCAGAGAGAACGATGTTGTCAGCAAATCCAAGGTTACTTAGTCGCAAAATTCATAAGATCAACACCCCTTTCATTCCGTATTTTGTATCCGTACTTGCCGATGCATTTTTCAGCACATTGTCCTACTTTGGCGTTGAATTCTCCCATGATGGTTTTAGATTTTTTTTGTGTGTGTGTTAGCATTTCAAGTCATCGTAGAAGTTGTTTATCTCTTTATTGGTTGATTGTGAGGTGGAAGCATAAACATTAATGACGTTCAGTTTGTAACTCTTTGAGAGCTGTACATTGACACTGGCTACGCGGATGGCTTTGAATACAACAAAATTGTCTTTGAGTTTTTTTATGAATTAAAAGCCAACTCCGTTTTGTTTTCTTTTTTCCTTCCATGGTTTTATAAAAAGTGTTTGCTCTTTAGTTCGATTAGTTCCCCCTCAGGTCTTGTAATTTCACTAATACCGATTGTGCCTGATTTTATGTTCTTGATTTCATTTTCCAGAGTGGTTAGATGCATGTCTATGGAGAATGTCTTGATGATTTAAGTTCCCACGTAACGTGTGGTCTTTTCATGAAGTTCAGGGGGTCGTATTTGGGTAGTCAGATTTAGGACACATCACCCCTATCTAAATAAGTAATATGGCTGGGCCTTTTGAGACCGTTGGCCCAGCAAAAACAGTTGTTTTCCTAGTGAAATTCTTGATGTTGTGTTCGAGTAGTTCCTCTTGGAGTACATCATCCCAAACCACAGTAAGTGATGTGGGTGGGCCCTTGGGGACTACTGACCCAGCAGGATCGGCCAATGAATTTTTTTATCTAGCAAATAATGGGAAGTTTTAGGCCAAACCCTGCCAATGTGGCTTATGACGTGTTGGATACGGGTCTGGGTAGTTGTTATTATTTGGCAGTGCCCATCACCATTCCAGATATTATTTGGTAGGTTGCAATGGGTTAAATGGTTCCAGTATCAAAGATTTATCTCCGACCAGACCTTAGCTGGTATCATTTATGGAGGTCTATGTTTGAATCTTGATCACATCTAAAGGATTGGTATATTGGAGAGTTACACTTGAACGTATAATTTATACCTGGAGATTTAAATGTTCCATGTCTGATTTTCTACTTAATTTCTGGGTTTGATTGATTTTACCAGAGTTCTAGAACTGAGAATGTGAGTAAGTGACGCGAGCATAAAAAACCAGCATAGTTCTTGGTGGGTTCCCCTGCCTTGAAAGCTGCAGAGGGCCAGAGAGATGACTCCTGCACCAGTATTTCGGTTAATGTTTCCTGATATCCATTCACATGAGTTTTTGGTCTGCTTATAGGTACTTGACAGCTACAGATTAGTCTAGAGTCTGATGTACGAGGACCTACTAAATGGATCATCCCTCTCCCTTATTTCCTTCAAGTTTCAACGTAGAAAAAGTCCTGATATTTTTAGTTTTGATATATGAGACTATTTGATTGATGAACAAGAAATTTATGAGGAAGAAACTTCGAGGAGCAATTTGCTGATCTGAAATATTTTTGTTAACGTCTGACAGTCGTAGAAATCAACATTCAAAAACAAATGTAGTTTGTATGATGAAATTGAATGTTGAGGCTGTTTGGTTCCAATGGACTAAAGTCCATAGTTTGGGAGTTCGCATGTGTATGTATGCTAATGCATCCAAATTGATATGTCTGCAGTGGGCGGGGTACAGACTATCCTGGGTTTGAAATTGCATTTTTTTTTTTTTTTTTTAAGTTTGATTTTGTAAACATCAATGAGTGTGGAGTTTGCCAGTCACTATGTGAATGGCACCTGTAATATAGGACTGAAAAGTACAAAAACTTCGAAATTCTTAGTAAAAAAAATATATAAATAAGAGAGAGAAAGTATTTGTAAAAAAAACACCATTTGTTACTTAACTTTGGCATTGATCTGAAATAAATCTGAAATGGTTTCGTTTCTGTCAGACGATGGCAAGTATCGATTCTTTCAAACAAATGTAGTTTGCATGAAAAGCTTTCATGTTGAATGTTGAGGCTGGTTGATTCCGGCCGACCAAAGTCCATAGTTTTCGGGTATTCACAATATATATATATATATATATATATATATATATATATATATATATATATATATATATAATTTTTATCATTGTTATTATTATTGATATACGATTTGTTTAATCATCAGCCAGAAATCAATGGAAATAGAAACCTTGAATCACACTAAAGTGAGCTTATGATTCAAATTCCTACCTTATACCAGGGTTCGAACATCAAACGCTAAGTTCAGCTAACAATATGTGAATATATATATATATATATATATATATATATATATATATATATATATATATATATATATATATCAATGAAAATGTATATATAATCCGAATGAAATGATTATAAATGAATTGAATATGCAACCTACGAGGCAGCCGCTTCAGTGTAGCGTTGCTCTTACCATCGAGATAAACAACTACCGGTAATGCAGATGCCCAAATTCCTGTAAGAGAATAATTTTCTTCCATCGTTTTTTTCTGTTTTAACCGTCTATGCCAAATTATGAATTCACCGAGTAATAACAGGGGATTATTCCTATTGAACTTTCAAAGTAATGTAAAGTATTTATAATTATATATAAATGAATATATATATTAGTCTGTATGTCTGCATACTGCAATGTATACATAGGCGCCTACATAGATATTGTGCTTATGTCAGTCTGGCACAGGGATCAAAGTTGGAATTGGAGAAAAGGGTTGAAATAATGTGTAATACTGACCTTAAAAGTAGAGAGGTCTGGTGGCCTTGGGAATCAGTTATTCGGACATAGTCATAGGAGCCTGAAGTATTTACGTAGCTCTCTAACCCACGAAGCAGCATAATATTCTTCCCGAAGTATCTATTGTATAGATTCCCAATATTATTATTTACAACACATGCCTTGATCTGGCATAGGGTTGTAGATATGCAGCATTCAGCGAAGATTGAACTCAGTGGCGAAGTGTGTGTGAGTGAGTTTTCTGTGTGTGTTTGCATGCTTGTATGTTCCCTTATCGTGTACGTAAATGTCGACGATATAAACATAGTGTAGTGATATTCTGTGCACTTAGAAAGAAAGCCACCATCAATCTAATCACGTTTGACTGAATCACCCACAACGCAGACCAACGTACCACCACACAAGAGACCTCTTTGGCAAAGTTACTTACAGCCTCGGCATAATTTTTCGCTTCATTTTCCAGCTAATGACCCTCCGTCGGCGTCGTTGAGCGAAAGATCTGGAGTGAGACAAGAAAGATAATAAAGGCAATGTAGATTAGATGTATGCTGAGAAGAAACAAAGGACTCTTCATTAGAATAGAGGAAAACGACTCTGTAATGAAACTAAAAATAAAAGCACCAAGTCTAATTCCTGTTTCATTCCCACGAACGCCACGTATTCAACTTCTTCACACTAAACCAGACATTTGACTTGTCATTATTATGTACCCAAAGCTTACTACAGATGTATTGTTTGTTTGGGTTTTTTTTTGGGGGGGGGTTGCAAGATTAAATCTTCTGCGGTTTCGTTGGTACTGTTACAATTTCATAAATTAAGATCTGAACAGTACTGTATCAATTTGAAATTAATGAATTTCATTACGTACAAAACATTCCTTTGACCTGTTCACTCACCTTATGAGAGAGAAGTAGTGGTATCTCATGTGATCAGAATAAACATTGAATTTGCAAATGATTAATGATTTTTTTTAAAAAGAGACCGTGCTATTGCTAGCATGCATTAGTTATGACAATGTAGTAGAGGCGATCGTAGACCACAAACTATTATTATTAAGTTGCAAATCATTCTGAATTTTTTGGCGTATCTGACGTGGTTTAGTCCAGGGAAAAAAACAACCAGACAGAAGTACATTTACCAACATATTATGTAGTTTGTGTTTGAGCATGTGATGCTGCTGCCGACAAAAACATCAACGTCTTTGGAGACAGTCGATAATTGGGTTCAAAATTTAGACTAGGGGGTCAGTCAGATCGAAACTCCTCGACCTAACGCTGCCACCGGCAATGGCCCTCCGGATCATCGATTTAGAATGCATGGGGTTTTTTGGGGATAAAATATCTCTCTCTCTCTCTCTCTCTCTCTCTCTCTCTCTCTCTCTCTCTCTCTCTCTCTCTCTCTCTCTCTCAAAAACTCTGTCTCTCGAAATCTCTAAATCTCTTTAAATCTATAGATCTCTCATTATAAATCTCTAAATCTCTCTCTCTCTCTCTCTCTTAATCTCTCAATCACTCTCTCTAAATCTCTCAATCTTTCACTTTCAATCTCTCAATGGTTCTCTCGCTCTCTCTCTCTCTTTCTCTCTTAATCTTTCAATTGTTCCCTCTAAATCTCTCAATCTCTTGCTCTCATTCTCTCAATTTCTTTCTCTCTCTAAATCTCTCAATCTTTCCCTCTCAATCTCTCAATCTCTTGCTCTCATTCTTTCAATTTCTTTCTCTCTCTCTCTGAATCTCTCAATCACTCTCTCTCTCTCTCTCTCTCTCTCTCTCTCTCTCTCTCAACATCAATCAGTGCCAAGGTGTCACATAAGTATCACAGAGTCAACTATCCAGCCATATTTAGGGAGATGTCAATGATAGATAAAGAAACTTTAGTTTGGGCAAATACACACAGTCACTTCGGTAGAATTTTGAACTACAGATTACATGTATGAATTACAACTTCATATCTACAAGTCTCGTCAATCCATTCCTAAAAACAACAACAACAAATAGACAGATAAACCGAGTGCAGAATGTAGAACGTGTACATAAGGAAGGCAACAAGATAGAGACTGACAGCGAAGGTGCAGACATTGAAAAAGTCAGAAAACGATGTACAAAATTGGAAATCCTTTGGGAATAACTATAGAAACATTAAAAGTAACCCCAAGGTCTATCTTATTACTTTCTATGACAACCGCCACTGCAGTAATATTGATATAATGATTGATATACATATATACATGTGTGTGTGTGTGTGTGTATGTCTGTGTGTATGTCTGTGTGTGTGTGTGTGCGTGTGTGTGTGTGTGTGCGTTTGTGTGTGTTTGTTGTGTGAATGTGATGTTAGGTGACCCAACAGAATGTTGGTAAAATGACGATTGGAAGGTGAAGAAAAAAAAATTAAGAAAACACCAGATGCATTCTGATGGTTGACTTCCACTTTTTTCAGAGAACTTGCAGCGGTTCATGGAAACTGTAGTCAAGTCTAGTCTGAAAAAAATTGAAAAAAGAAAGGTCTGTGATAGGAGGGGCAAGGAATGTTTGTATCTGTGTTTGTGCGTATAAGGCTCGTCTGAGATACGATGGGTCAATGAGAGAAGGGGGCTGGAAATGTTTGCTTGGCTGCAAGGGGAGAGGGCAAGGTATTTGAAATTAATCCAATTAGATCCAATCACTCTCCAAGGTGGTGAAGATGATCAGAGAAATTGATTGATTGTGTCATGAAAATGACAAACTGATTTTCAACCAATTTTTTAACGTTCTTAATTCAGTTTGACGTAATTGTCAAATTCACAAGGTTAAATTTTAATCACTTACAGAAAACTAATGAGAGAAGTGCAATTACTTAGCAAGCGTCGTCAGACATCAAACTGACTTTCCTCAGGAAAATATGGCCTAAAATGATACTGTACCATGATTTAAGGGAGAGGCTCCTTTGGATCCACCTGGAGAATGGCTTGGCATGATGAGTGGGGTTCAACGAGTGGTATTTGGCGCTAGGTGCAGATTATCTCAATCTCAAAAGTTTTTTCTCATCACTAGGCGTTTGGTTCAAAATGCTTTACTAGAAACGGCTTTGCACGCTTTCTCCTTCCATGTCAAGGTCCAGCTGCTCTTGGGATGCATGAATGAGTTGGCAGGCCGCCTTGACGCCTATCTGAGGATCCTACGTGTAAGATAAAATATAGCCCTATGGTCAGAGACGGATGTTATTTTCATGGTGCTAACCATGATAAGAATGGTGATATTGACGATGCATCAAGACGTCGATGTAAACAGATCTTTTTGAATTTGATTGACTTCTTCATACATCAGTTGAAGGTGAAAATCAGGTGTAATAGGAAGAGATGGCGTTGCGTAGTTTTCAACGAAATATGGATATGTGCAGCAAGCTAAGTTCAGCTCAAAGGGGCCAAATAGGATTCTATTTTCCCACCGATACATGGAACATGCAAACTGGAATCTCTTTCGGGAACCCACCCCTGGTCAAGGTAAGTACCCTTAGCTAGAGGAATGAATGCATCATCTGGTCTCAATTGGGTTTGCTTCTCTTTAGTAGGAAACTCAATCTTTGAATCTTTTTCCCATCGACCTACTTTCCACGTGACCTTCAATCCTCACCAACCCCCTTCGTGATCGAGCCACTTTGTTCCTGGACGAAATGCCATGAAACAGTGGTTGGTATTCCGAATCGTGATGGTAGGGAGGATCTCATACAGGCTGGGAATCAAAAACAAGAAGGGCCAACTGGTTAAATCTTCGATTTTTAGCAACTCAGAATCCCCTAATACTTTAAATAATAGTTGCTTTTTTATGTGTGGATGAAAATATTATGAATTTCAATGTATGAGGACAAAAAGAATTTTCCTTATCAAAAAAGTTTCATGCTCTTGAAATTCTATCATACTGTAAAGTCCGAATTGAGACTAATTATATAGAATCTAGGCATTATGGAATAATATTCACTAATTTAATCTATTTATCAACTTATCTAATAATAATTTGCTTTTATGATATTACTATTGTTGATATTACACCAATCATAAATACTACTGATAATGATATTCGTCCTAAACATATCCTAATTACCATATATACATAGGTAAAAGTCGAATCTTTTATGCAGTATTTAGTAGGTCGACTATCACATGAATGCTGCCTTCAGGGGCTGAAATTGACACTTCTATACACGATACCGTATCAATAAGCAGACTTACAAACGGTATGTATATGAATGAAAAAGAATAATTACAGTGATAACATCGACGTGTGAACGAGTCAAAACACACGCCCTCTTAATGAAATGAATAAATAAGGCCACATGGAAAGTTTTCATGCCAAGTCTTCCCCTTTCTTTTATTTTTTTTCTCTTGTCTTTTCTTTGAATGCTCAAACTAACATTCTAAGCTACTTGTATTTACCTGATAAAAAATGATTAGACACATGACTATCATACAATGTTACTGATAACTGTAGCTGAGAGAAACGTAGCTGCATGTTCAATCAAATCCTGCAAAAAGACAAAAAAAGGATCCGGATCGTGTTTTGCCTTGATAAAAGAGCGAAGCAATAGTGAGAAAAATAGATTCGTAGTATTTTTTTAAAAACTGACTTCATGAAACTGAGAGTAATGACAATCCTTACTGAGTTGCTATCCATAGCTATGTTTACATCTGCAAATGGCTAGAAGACTTGCGTTACGATTTTAAGTTATCAAAATCTACCATAATTACTGTAAATACCCATCGAAAGATATGGTAATTATAATGAATCACCAGGAGATATAAATCAGCTTAAATTATATAATAAATGATTGTTTGCTCGAAGTATTAATGTAATCTGAATGAATTTCAACTAGCTGCATTACTATGCGTGATTGTTTAAAGGACTGGCAAGCTGACAAAACAATGAAATAATTCTTGATAAATACACATCAGCACTGTATTCAGGAGCAGTGGCTTATCAAGGTAAATATCATATGCAACTTTTGCATTTGTAACAGCAACGCAGCCTGATTTATCATTTCTGGGTGAAGTATTTTGTTTTGAAGCGTAGATCAAAGCATAATAGCAGGAACAATTTTCCCAATGCAACATTTACATTCATGATCTTACCTTGATTCAGGAATGTAAAGAACATCTGTGAACTTTTACCTGACATACATCAAAGGATCCAATGGTTTTGGCAGAATGTGAGGGATGGGCGTCTCTTATAGAAGAACAATATTTACACGAGTATATGTAATACTTTATTAAATACCAACATGATGTAATAGATTAATCATCTTTTTGGAGTTTTATTAGTCTTTACACAGAGTAAACATATATTTATCTATTATGATACATGTATTTAGATATAAATCAAATTCGAAAATTAACACATAATATTAACTTATCTTCTATGAGTGATTGATATTTGATCTGAAGGATGTGAGAATACGTCATGATAAAGAAAAAACTATTTTCAAGCTGAATTAGGAAAGTTAAATAATTGTTGAGAATTATTCTGTCATTCTCATGACGTAATTGGTTATTCATTTTGTTCATGAGCAAAATCCAAGAAAACAATAAAATCTATTCCGGTTCTCTTATTTATTTCAAACGCACACGCACACATACGCACACATACACACACACACACACACATTTTATATATATATATGTATATATATATATATGTGTGTGTGTGTGTGTGTGTATGTGTATATATATATATATATATATATATATATATATATATATATATATATATATATTGCCGGGGGTCAAGACTGAGATTTGGTGAATGAAAAAGAGATCGAAAATGTAAGACAATTATATCAGATAAACTTTATCAAATCTTAAGAAAAAAGATTGAATAAGACTCAATGCAAAAACAACAAAGTGAGAATACAACAAGATTATAAACTCTTATTCGGCACGTTCACACAATGCATCTCCGGGTAAATTCGTGTCTCATAGCAACAACCGCTCATTGTAATGCGTGCAAACCTGTTTACTTGTATTTCAGGACGTTATTTTCTTCCAACTTCTCCCACCTGTAGGCGTTCCTCACCTTTCCTGCATTTACGCTAATAGCAGCGATAATTAAACCAAGAAAAACAAGTTTAATCTACGGATTAGTTGATTTTGATTTGATTCGGCTTGTCTGTTTGAGTCTAATCATATCGATTTTGTGATTAATTTGCTCGTCACCATTTCAAACTCCTACAAGTTGTGATTCATTAATTTTATCATCTATGAAGTCAATCGACAAGACTCAGAACAACTGTTTGACATTCATTCATAATGAGTTTTGTTCTTTAAATGAGCACTTTGTCAAACAGTAAGATTATTTGAAAAAAAAAACAAACTGATTTCTATTCAGAGTTTTTTTGCACACAAATATTTCATGGAAAAAAACGTACCTTTAAATGGAGATTCCAGTTTCTTTTGAGTTGCCAATTTAATGGCTTTGCATACATAAATCTGAAGTCATTGCTTCCACCATTGATATTTTTTTACTGGTATATCTATCATCTAAATGTTAGTTACTTTTCATTGAAACGACTCTGGCCGTCAGTCAACGGACGCTAATAACCAGTGAATACATTTTTTTGCATCAAGAAGCCTGGGTAATTGTACCAACTCTTCTGTCACTGGGAGCCGTAAAATCAAATCTAACAATTTTAAGAGCAAGTAGAGCTAATAACCTTGCTTATAGTTGGTGTCCAACATCAAGTACAGGCTTCGCAAGGGTATATATAACTGCAGATAAAGATGGTTATAGCTATCTAGCTGCCCTACCTCCTAATTACCTGAAGTGGCATTTCATGTGGACTTTCGCTTCGAAAGTTTCGCATCACTAATATCACATTTCACATAGACCTGTGATTTGCACTGGAGCTCCAGTGACAACAAATCTCCTCAATACCCCAGGACTCTTTTCAGTATTCTGACCGTCGTCAATAGTGCTGACGTCTGGATAGTAGTCCAGATTCAGAGTTCCTCCAGCTTCGGGAACGTTCTGAGGGCCTCAAGTACTATTGGCGCTACCCTCCACCCTCGTGTTCCATTACCTTTTCAGCTCCCTAATAAGCTCCAGATCTATCCAACTTTTCACCCTTTTTCAGCTTCACTTACTATTCAAGATGATCTTCTATCCGTTACCACAAGATCCTATCTTCTGGTCTGGATTGGATGATTTGTTTAAATCTCAAAATTACAGAAAATTACGTGCATTTTATTCTTTCGGACAAATTCTAATCTGTGCAAGTACCATTGATTTATGCGGTCAAAATGTAGTTTCTTGTACAGTTCCCAGTGTATCACCAACCCCAGCCTTAGTCGTACCTCTTCTTGTACACCCTTTGGGTTAAATTGCTGCATTTGCTCACTGTATGATAGTCTCATCTTTATTTCCACATTCTTTCGCGAACCCCAGTCCATGTTGACAGATTTGCAGATTCTTTGGCCTGCCTTCTGACCGTGTTGTGGTTTCTCCTCCCACTTTTAGGTTTCCTGTCTTAGTACCTACCGGCTCTCTAATCTCCCAGTTCATTCTGCTGTTGTCTCTGGCTGCTCTAATCAATGTTTCTTTACTCTGACTGATATGTTCTCCCTTAATTGTTGAGTAAACGCCATCTTCGAGGTTATTGTCTTCTTCCACCCATGGTTCCATTTATTATTGTCACTGTCGTTTCTTGGTTGCAAAGCTTTATGATTTGACATTGGTGTCCTTGTCCTGTTGTTCTGGCTCCGAAGTAACCCTTTTGTACGTCATTTTTTAAAAAAAGATCCTTGTTATCTAACGAGAGAAACTGCCTACGCATTCATTCCTTTGATCAAGTTTCTGCTGCATAGTTTGGTTTCTAGTAATTTCCTTGGTCTTCTAAGGTATCCCTCACCCAATCTTTTCTTGCTATCATTTTATTTGATTCTGTCTGCTTCGAAGAATGTCTAAGTATAGCTTCTTCCTTTTTTTTCCGCTGAGCACTTTGATGGTTTCCTGGTTGGGTAATTTAATTCTTTCTGCTATTTCTTTTTTTTTTTCAACTTGCGTATTACCAACATCGCGCATCTCAATGTCAAAATCCATTCCTATGTCGAGACTAAAGTTCCTGACTGTATAATGGTCAGTTTGTTTTTGTTTTCTGAGAACATCAATATACACTGGATGATTTGGTTTCTCCTTTGAACTCTTGAATGTGTATCTTCCGTTTGATTTTTGCGATATATGGAAAAGAGATGGGAACAGAGAGTCGCCTTGGGAGATAACTATTCTTATTTTCACCCAGGCTACGTGGGTATTATTATTATTATTATTATTATTATTATTATTATTGTTGTTGTTGTTGTTGTTGTTGACTCCATTTTCACTCTGTTTGCCCAATAGTCGTTGCTTGAAACTGAGTGATAGCAAGTCTCTTCAAATCTCCAGACTTGTTGTTGGCGCTCTCACAATTTGCATCAGTGCTATGGTTTTCAGTTACACACGAGTTGCCCGGTGGTTGCAGCTGAAAACTGTGACAGAAGTCTTTGTAGATGTCTATCCCTCCTCTCATTGTCCTCACATATCATAGCAGCGTTGTAGTTTGTACCGTCTCAATCTTCCAAAACTTCACTTAAACATGATTTTTCTTACCGGTGCTTAGGCAATTGCTGATAGCTGTGAATCGTCTTTTATTCCCAATACTATCTTTGGTATTTGCACAGATTCAAGTTGTGCTGTGGTCTACATTGTTTCGAACCTTTTTCTTATTTCCAGTCTGTTTTTCGATGTCTTTGGCACAGTTCCAAGCACAATTACTATTATTGGTACTACTGTGACTTTCATGCTCAACTTTTTCAGCTCCCTTGCTAAGTCCTGGTATTTTCCTGGCTTTTCATCCCCTAGCTCTGTGATCTGCCTGACAGTACCACCTTCCCCTTCGTCTGCAACTACTGGGTCTGGCCCCAAATAAATGCAGGGCATCTATTTCTCCAGACTGTCTCTGGTCCATCAGCATGGTTCGATCCATCTTGTTTGTGTGATTCACAGTGTAACAATTGCTGCCTTGTCTGGTCTGTTCTTGTACCCCTTCTGTGCTAATTCATTAAATTCACTATTTATGTGTTTTACAATCACACCCCTCCGTCCACATAGGTAGCATTTGTTATTTGCGCAGGTTCCGTTGATCCTGGCTCTAATATGATGAAGAATTCGCTTTATTATTTCAGGTATCCTTCACATACTTGCAAATACTTTGGTACTTGGCTTCGTCTGACACAGTCTTCCCAACCTACGATTCCTATGTCACCTCTTTTTTCCTTTTTCAAATACAGTCTATCTGTGTCATCTCTGGATTACGTAGAGCAATGCGTATCGTCTTAAGTTTCTTTGTTCACCAGTTCATTGCTTGAAGTTCATCTTTTGTCCGTCCATGGAATGGTCCGGTGTATTTTACTACAGATATCCCGTAAGTGTTGATTCTCTTTATCAAATCTCTATTCAACTAAGTCTCTATCATTTTTCTTATCCCCCTAAGGTGTTCCCTTTTATTTTTTCCTTCAATTTCATCCGGTTTCATCGAGTCATCGTTTAATGTGTTAATCATGATACCAATGAGTTTCTTTTCCAAACGAATTCGATACTACAAGACTCAATATAGCATACGCTCGGTTATTTGTAAATATTCTCCTGTCTTCGACAATTCATGTTTTCATTTCAAATCATTATTAGATTATGTTTCTGCTATACACGTTTTTAGTGGTATCTCCTCATTAAGTCTTCCAATAGAATGGAAGTCAGGGGGTTAATACATGAAGATGCATATTATGTTAATAGCTACTTGGCCAAGAATAAGTAAGTAAACTTCTAGACTACAATTGCTGCTGCATGGAAAACGAAAAAAAAAACGCATAGAAGACATAAAACCACTTGAATGCTTGATTCATGAAAGATATTAATTGCTACTCCAATTACGTGGTTCTGCTTTGAATTAAGATTGACGCCTTCCTACGTAGAATATTAATTATGTCTACGAATACTAATACTTGACTCATATGTTCTAACTTCTATCTCTCGCTCTTTTGTGTAGATCTATGTTTATTGAACGGTTCCTTGCCATCCTTTTCTCTCCATACATAAAAAAAATGACACCACATCAGATATCTCATGCAATATCGAATCGGGGAAGTAATTATATGTTTATTATGAAATAGCCGTGGTTTCTTGTTCTATCGCTGGATTGTAAAAAATTTTCCAAAATCCCCCCGACGTGCATCGTAATATTTATCTGTATTTTAAATATTCTCAAAGAGTAAAAGAGATAAGAAGGTTGTTCATGAGTAGATTCGAAAGTAAAATAGAAATTTGTTAAGCTACCAAGTAGCAACAATGATTTCCACCTCGCAGAGAGAAGAGGAAGTGAAAGAGGATTAAAAGATGTATCATTGTTATGAAGAGAAAAAGGATTATATTAGTAGTAATTATTCTTGAGTGATAAAAGAAAAAAAGACTTGTTTTTTTTTTTGCCAGAAACTGATGCCCAACATGATGAAATGTATACGGATCAGTGTAGCAAAGAATCAAGTAATATGTTCATAATATATATATATATATATATATATATATATATATATATATATATATTCCAAAGAAGTACTAACAACTGTGTCTATGTGTTAATTTGAGTATTAAGACAAAATTGTAAGTCAAAGAGAAGTTGTGTCGTCAAAAGCACCTTTTTTAATTGAATTGGAGGCATGATATTCGTAGATTCGCTTAGTTTTTTGTCTCAAGTGCCACTAACTTGTTGATAAGAATATTTTACGTGAACTGATTTAATTGGCTGTAATGTGTGCACGCTATTGGTTGGATGGTTCTTAATTCAATGAAAATATATTTTTTGCTTTTTTTGCATTAGGTTGTATAAAGTTTTTATGTTCACGTCAAATGCATTTTACTGAAATTACACTGCAGAGGTGGAAAATAAGAGTTACCTCCATATAATCTACATAACTTCCAAACCCAAAGTTTAGTGTCCGCGAAAATGATTAATCGATGAAGTTAAGTATAGTTACATCGGAGATTGTACAGTGATACCCGAAGTGCACAATAAAACACGCAGCAATCAATACATCACTATTCAAGATATCTCTATACGACCAATAACAGCGCAATATCATGTATGTTGAAATTTTTTTAGCGTCCTCTTGAATAAAGGACGCAACTTTACGTCACGTGTAATTTTGTGAATTGGTTTGAGGGAAAAAAGAGTAATGATATCATTTCAAAAGTAAGAGATCACTTTAGAGTGATGAATTATCATATAAATCGACCTAACCCTCAGAATCGAACCCCCGAAAAACATATTTTGGTCAACGATTTTTTTTTAAATGGTCTGGTCGGAACATTACCCCTGGACCCATCGGTACTTACAGAGGATTCCATGGGCTCATGTCGAGTAGTTTTGGAGGTAGGCGAGTACATACAGAGAGACGGGCAGACTTTTTTGCGAATTATAATGATATAAAGTCTCACAGCACAATGTGCGAATATCTTAGGCAAAATTAAACTGACTATGTAAATAACGAGAAGTTGCCCACCTGGAATATTAGTGGGTTTTTTTAGAGACTTATCCAGAGGTATTAATATGAACTATTAACTCTAACCCCTCATCAAATGAAAAAGCCCAGAGTGGAATATTCCAATCTTATCGCATACCTCTTCTAGATGCTTAGTTGCAAACGTTTTTGTCTTTAGCAAGCTGATGTGTAAGTATCTCATGTGTCCGTATGGCTAGAGCTGCCTTTAAAATGGAATATCTTGTTCGAGTTTTGACTGAGATTATTTGTGTTCAGTGACCTCAACTGTCCTTGGTAATGCCATGAATGAATGAATGAGTGCTCAAACGACAGAATAATGATCAAAGATTAAACACTGAAAATCAAACCATATTGAAGCAAAATTGAGCATTGATGTACGTTGAAATAGATATTTTGATAAGTATTGGGTACTATTTTTACTCTCTCCCTCTCACCCTCTCACTCTCTCTCTCTCACTCTCTCTCTCTCTCTACGTATATATATATATATATATATATATATATATATATATATATATATATATATGTGTATATATATATATATATATATATATATATATATATATATATATATATATATATATAACATCGTCATCACTTTTAACATAAATAAATATCAACATCATAATCACTTTTGCTACCCGAGCACTGTTGCTTTTATAATAAAAAGGGAATATTGTAAAAGAAAACTTAACAGGTCTAACACCACAATAATCGTTATTAATACATATGTTTTTTTCTTTCAGTTCTCAGTCTTATCTTGGTCAAGTCAAAGTTTGTGATTCTTGTAGTGCTTTGGACAGACTCAAATGACCTTGGAAACTGATTGGAAATTCGATTAAGTATTGAAAACGTCCAGATGAAAAAATCAGAAACGTTAGGAAAAATATATTCGTGATGACTTAAATATTGAAACTATTGTTGCCGTTTGACATGAAGAAATTTATGGCAAGCATGATCAATTGATGGATCTAGGGTACAATAATTCTGTTCAACTGAAAAAAAACCACTATATTTGCACAAAAACGATGTCTATCATAGTCCCAAAACACAATCGCTAATAACCTAATACTGAATATTTAAATCCCGAAAGATGGAAAACAATTGACACTGCATTACCGTAAAAACGATAGCCCGAAAACCATCATTCTATCGACAAAAAAGGTTTATAAAGAGTTGGGCTCATTGATTTTATAGAGATATCGTTTTTGATACTGTATTTTCTGTTTTTTATACACCATATAATACAGTATTCCCTGCAACACAATATATATACAGGTTTATTGCATCCCTTACAAGACTGTTGAATACAATACGATTCAGATAATTGATTCAAAAAATGTAAGAGAGAGTTCTATTCATTGTGTAACTATAATGATTATAATTCTAACCTTTTACTCCCATTCGTCCGAGGTGACCATGGGTGTGAGTTAGGATTCAGGAGGGGTATTTTTCATTCAATATGTTTTGACATGTCATCAAATAACTTTTTTCATAATTATATTTTCAGGATTGCACTTTTCGGGACTTTAAACTATTAGTGTTCTAATCTGTCAGGGTGTCGACTTCTGGGACTATGGTTTTCAGGGTTGTGACTCTCAGAATTATGGTCTAAAACCGTACGAAGTATGATTAACGTTCGATGAACATTTTGAACAGTAAAACTGAACATTATCTGAAAATCAATACCGAACGCTTTTTGAGTTATTGTCACATTTTCATTTCTTATCATGAGAGTTTAGTTCAATTTCAAAAGCTATAGCTGCTATCAGCGACCGAAATGCGTACATACTTTTGGCTTTACCTTCTATCTAGAAAACACATTTATTAATGGATTTGATAACAATCACAAAATATACATTGTATAGTGTCTATCATATCGTTCCTTTTGGATCATTGAAGCAATAAATTACTTTAAGGTAGTCGTGATTGCAGGCACTAACTAAAATTGCTGCAAAAGCTTCTAGCATTTTTTGACAAAATCTTTTATTCATATAAAATCATAACGATATAAAAATATTTGCCCTTTCTTTATTATATAGATATAAGATAAAGAAAGACAAACAGAGATCGGTGGTGAGATTGATATCAATATACAAACTGTAATTTTATGCTGTATCGAATAAGGAAAATAAGATTGATGGAAAGGTTAATCGGAATTCCGGTAACTGACGCGATAAATCTATTTAACATTAAAAGAATCAGTAAGAGAGTAGCAAATGGAATTATTAACACGTATCGTAGAGGACCGTTTAAAAGATTTATAATGTATCAAGTAAACAGAATTATCGCTTTATTCAGCACATGAAAGGAAATTATGTGCATAAAGATATATCAAAATGGTATTTCTACTGAAATGACAACTTTCTCACGGATCAATATTTCATAAATAAGCAGGATGCGACAAGTCGAAAATTGTGTATACATAAGATTCATGTAGAATTTACTTTTTCCACGCAGTATAGGAAATAAGTGTATGGGAGCTCTCTAGCTAAAGGGGTAAAGGACTTTATCTTCCCCGAAAATGTACACAGTCTTGCCCGAATTTCACTGCTCTGCATGAAATTTTACATCGAGTTCTTACCGAATTTGGAAAAACAATTGTTGTTAACTGGATAAAGGGAAAAAAAGCGAATCTACGGAAAGGGATATCAGTCAATTTTTAAACAATTCTCGTCTCGCTGGACACAGAAAAAAGGTTCTTTTTCGAAAAGATTGTCAGTGGTGATAGCAGATATATTGTAACAAATCAAAACGGAAAAAAAGTCATGGTGAGATCAAAAACAGTCTCCAAAATATGTACCTCTATCGGAATCTGTTGGGGAAAATCTTC
This sequence comes from Thysanoteuthis rhombus, assembly GCA_963457665.1. Taxonomy (NCBI): domain Eukaryota; kingdom Metazoa; phylum Mollusca; class Cephalopoda; order Oegopsida; family Thysanoteuthidae; genus Thysanoteuthis; species Thysanoteuthis major. Next base: position 37,602,612 of record OY735209.1, on the reverse strand, counting down.
ATCTCTGTGTTTGGTTGGAAGTAGATTCTTTGTTACGGATCTCTATGGACTGTATAAAACTGTTACTTTGCAATAGTGCAGTGAGCAATTAGCGTGTTTGATTGACGCATTAGAAATAAAAACGTTTTTCCTTGGCGAAGAACTCGATCTCTGATGCTGCTTCTCAACACCCGTCTTCCAGTCACAAATACGATGCATCAAACTACCATGGAGTTGTAACGAGAAGTTCTCTTTCATTCGGCATATTCTCGAGAGCTCTCACCTTTAAAATATAATTATTTTTCGCTATATGCAACACTCTTTATTTGTTCAGCAGTTCTAACAATTCCATAATATTGAAAATATCCACGCAGGATTTATTGAATCAAAAGATTTGTGCTGTAATTTGCGATCTGCTGATTTTGGTCATCACTTTGTTTCTGTTCTGTAATATGTAGTGTTGACAGCTTTATGTTTTTCTTAGAGCAAAAACCCATACATCTAATTGGAAAAGTACTTCCACTTTCTAATTACTTTCTAGTGATTTCGTTAGTTTTTATTATCTGGAAATCTCATAGGTATAAGAAAGAGGAATAATAAAAGGATTTATTACATATCTATGAGGTAGTTCTAATCAACCTTCATTTCAATTCGTCATAGGTGACCATAGATGTGAATTTTCGGTTCGTACGTCAGTTTCATAGTATTTTCTTGAATAGTATAAAACTAACCGTGTTTTCCTTTGATCAAAGACCCTAAGCCCTTGATCCAATCCCATCCAAAACACAAAAACAAAATGTGGCCACAATCTAAATCCAATGGTTCACATTGATGTGCGAACTATTAACGCCATAAGTGAGTGCGTGGATTCTCAATTTAAAGGGAAAATGACCCTGAAAGTTTCATTATGAGGTGTGCTATTCTGTTCAAGTTGTGCATTGGCCTGTGTGGGTTCACTTGGGATGTGTGCTGGCTCAACCATATATATATATATATATATATATATATATATATATATATATATATGTATTATATTATATGGAAACTTATGGAAATTATTTTTTGTCATTTCACATTTAATGTATCACTCGCCCTAGACAACGTGATTGTTTATCCTATATGCCCTGTCCAGGTTAGTGATCCATTAAGTTCGTAGTGACGGGAGATCATTTCGAAAAGGTTTCTATATAACGTGACGCTTTCAATTGGATTACATGTATCTATTTCTTTATATATATATATATGTATATATATATATATATATATATATATATATATATATATATATATATATATGATATTTTTTTACACTCTCATTATAAGAGATTATTTTGAAACTTTAATAATAAAGAATCAGTTTGTCATCAATATCAACTTTTGTATATCTTTGAAGTGTGCTCTAATCCTCCAAAAGCAGACATGGACCACACATTTGTGCTCAATTAATCCGTCTCTAACTAAATAATTGTTTTATTTTGTTTTTTGTCTTTTTACTGAACGTTTATAAGACTTCAAATGTAGCGTCTTTCATACACACTCTCCTTTTCTAGACTCCATTATATCATTGTAATCTTAATCACGGAATTATTTAATGAACTTTCATGGAATAATCATAATTGCTATTAACAAGTGTTCATTCGTTCCAGGGGATGTGTGTGTGTGTGTATGTGTGTGTGTGTGTGTGTGTGATTCTGTATTGATTCTACAATTTGTCTCAATGTATCTACATATGCCGCTCGATCTCCATTCACTCAAGTCTGTGCGTATCAATCTCACCGATACAATTAAGTCTCTGTCTGTATTTTCTTTCTTCTATATCTCTCTACCTATTTCACTTTCTGCTCCCCTTCTTTTTCCCACGTTTGAACGAAATTCAAATAAAATTCATATCCCCTATTCACCAATTTGATATTTATTTTCAAATTTCTCACAGTGTATGTGTACTTGAGATGATTATTTGGTTTTTTCTCTCTCTCTTCCTCTCTTTCTCTTTCTCTCTCTCTCTCTCTCTCTCTCCCTATATATATATATATATATATATATATATATATATATATATGTATCTTCTTGCTACTCTTTCTCTCTCTTTTCTTCATCGATTAATCCATCTTTTGGGGGCCATTTTCTGATGAATCGCTATAACATTCATTAAATTACACATCCATCTTTGTAGACGTATGAATTGAGGTATTTTCTTTGTATTTAATAATCCAATTGCTGACAGTGATGGGTTTGGTAAGGATTTAAGTCCCCGTCTCTGCAGTTTGTGTGGCCAGATATTTTGACCAAAATGTTTCGTCTATAGCATCCATAAACTGCCGACGGAAAAGGGTGTAGGTGAGTAAGGACTTGCACAACAAACCACATAAATAACTATCCAAGCAGTCGTAACAGTGTAAATGTGTTACACCCATTGACAATATTGGCAAAGTGACCAAGATAGCAGCATGTTTCCCTGTAATTTCAGTATTTGGCTTTAGAGCCTCAGTAAACACTTTGATTTCGAATGCTGTTTTTGTTAAAAAACGAGAAAGCTTCCAAAACTGAGATTTCCCGTCGCTCATATGTTATTTTGATTCCTCCAATCGAGATTCGAATCCTTTGTGGCTGTTTCCCTGTAACAGAGACAACAGTAATCAGAATTATGGATCGGCCGTAACTCATACGAAAACAAACACGAATAGAAGCGTTCTCATGGAAGAAAAATTTTTTGTAATCGAAATGGCACAAAATGAAAAAGCAATTCCCATTTATTCATTAAGAAAATATTTTGAGCATTCAATGACCCTGAGAATGATTTTGGTAATATGTTAGGGTGAGTCATCAGATGTTGAGATGACCGGACGTCCAGAAGATTGTATGTAGAGAGAAAGAGAACGTATGCTGCTTCTATAACCGACAGCTGCAAAATAGACGCTGAACACTATATTCGGTTCTTGCTATTTTCGTAAAAGTGAGGAATACCTAAATTGAATCTAAAGAAGCATAGATTACTGAAAACCACTAATATTATGGTGGATTTATCTGCATATTCCGACGGGGCACAATTTGATGCATTGTCGTTTCAAAGTAGAGACACTTACATTCATCGGCTGAGTGTTATAAAAAATGTCTGGTTCCATTGGCTTTTGCCACAGGTACCAGAATCTTCCTTTGATTTTATTCTGCTAATGTAATAGAAATGTATTACTAGGGATATTTATCATCAGAAACCAGATTTTATAGACTATATTCAATATATCTTGTTCACAAATGGATATGGCTGAAGTTGGCTGCGAACCTTGACTGGGAAATACCGTACTAGAAGTAGATTACCTTCATTTTCTTTTTGGCAACATATGGAAAATATTATGGTTGGACAAACGCACTCATATGACGGAATGTACTACAAGTGTTTTCATACTTTTTTTTACACAACGTTGATCTGCTATTTTTCTACTGTTGCTATCCTTCGTCTCATCGTTGAACTGATCCTCAAACTGGAGACACTTGGCTTCCAAAGTTGTAACTTTTGTCTGGGCAGAAATAGAGAAAAAATATTAGTCGGGGGAGGAACAAATAGGGGAATTTGATTGCAATTCAAAATTGGCTTGGATTTAAGGGGAGAGTGTATTTGGTACTCTGTTGACCACTGTCTAATAGCTATCCAATGCAAATCCCAAAGCATGTTTAGATTGGCTCATTACGATATTCTAACTCTTCCAGTTCGTACATTCGTATATTTGTAAAATCGTCAGTCTCCTATTTGCAATGAAGATCTTTCCATCTGAATCAGTTCACAACTGGTTATTAAGCTTATTTTCCTTCATATCTTTCCATCTGCCCTTCTGATTGCCTATTATCAATTAATTTGGAAGGACACGTTGCTTCATTGTTTCAAGATTTAATCATATTAATCCGCACTTATGTAAGTCTTCCTTACCTTTTTTATCTATTTCTGTGTATCCTCTTGTGTTTATCGAAGTATTGCATTATTTATCCTTTTTTGTCGTGTTCTCCCGATGCGATTTAATCTGCGACCCTTTCCAGCTAGTTTTACATCATCAATCTCATGGTTTGCCTTTTTTTCTTCCTTTGTAAATTCTTATTCCCATATTATGATAGCCTCTTCTTTTCAAACCTTTTGTCTCATCCATCATAATCAATTTCACCATTTCCCAGTGTAAAAGTAATAAAAACTTTTCCTTTGATTAATTATTAATTTATCCCGATCAGACAGGCAGCTGCAAGATATAAAACCTGAGGGAGAAATAGAAACAAATTTAATTTTCATATCAAAGCGGAACGAATAACAAGTACAGGTTTCCATCATAATCCGAATTTAGTGCTTCCATATATATATATATATATATATATATATATATATATATATATATATATATATATATATATATATAAAGCATGTTGTATGTTGGAATAGCGAACAGCAAGGAATCAATAGCTGTTCATTTAGAGATATTTGTTAAGAATTTTCTGACCAATAAAAATGGTGATGATGGTATGTTAAGCTTGAATCATCATAGGTTGAGATGGTGAAAGGGACACTTAACTGAGATGTAGGAGAAAGAGGAGAACGTTGCACGCTGCTTTGGGAACCAACGCCCGTTTTTATTATAAAAATTGAATAGTGACGTTGAGTAAACTTTTTTTTTTAAAATAGAGGTCACCTGCCATATATGTTGATATTAGTTGGTATAAAAATTGTTCCGTAAGGGTTCAAACCTAGTTTTCTTTTTTTTTTTTTGTTGCGAATACTGATTTTAAATGCACAACATCATCCCCCATTCAGTAGATTTACTCTACACAAAATACTAAGCAGACAGTTTTGAAAAGAGAAAGGGGCACTGGGAAAAGTCAGTTAGATCCCAAATGGACTACTCAGAAGGGGACAAATACAAAGGGCCGGCTTTAAGTCATTTAGACAACTTGCTCTCAATTTGGCCCTGCGATTGAGGTGGTCTTGCACTTCTGTATATTTTTGTCTCACCAAATGCACACAATACCACATTACAGATGAATGATTCACAGAAAACAACATGAAATTTCTTTTTCTTCCCCTTTTTTTCTTCTCTCCTTCAAAAGATTCAACAGTGTTTGATTACACTGTTTATATTTTTTCTATTATACTTGAATTAGATGATGTTAATCGATAACAGAAGAGCGTAAAATATTATTTCTGTGATACCTTCTGGCGCACAATATGATTGATTCCCATCGTACCATAGAGATATAAAGTTCATCTATATTTCTAAGTATCTTCTTACCTTGACCGTCAATCTGAGGAAAACGTTCCCAATTGGACTGCAGCTCTTAAGACCAGCCCTGCTGATGCATCATTGTCACATATAAACTTACATGAAAAGGCTGGATACTTTCCTATGTACTATAGTACCCCTTGAGTGGCAAAAGTTTAAACATAAAAGGATAGATATATAGGACAAAAGTCAGGTACATCATAGAATCCATTAAAAAGCTCAAGTGGCAGTGGGTTGGCCATGTTGCTCGAATGTCGGACAACTGATGGACATTGCGACTCACAACATGGATCTCGCAAGATCACATGCAGAACTGAGGCCGGTAGAATATTAGATGGAGAGACGAGCTGGACAAATTCAGAAAGTCTACGTTCTACGATGGACGTTGAAAGACTGATGATGATGATAATTGAAAAACATGCTGCTCATAAAATGGAAATTATGAAACGAAAACTATCAATAAGTATAAACAAATGATATTACTTAGTTCAAGTTGTCTTTCAAATCAGGAATATGTAGGTTCTAATTACAATACCTGGACGGAATCTTACACAATGAAAAAATAACAAAAATTAATGGTTACCCCGCGAGAGTGGATGATTACAGAATTCCTCAGATCACCCACACTTTTCTCAGTAAAATCATAGAGCAGAACGATAAAAGAATGTTGAAGTCTAAATTCTTCCACAGACATCATATTCATCCAAATACTATTCTAGCATGTTTGTTTTTGCACGGATTCTACGTTCTCTAGTTTCCCAGTTTCCGATGGACGTTTTAATATTTTTCCAAATATCATTTTTTTTTCTATTCGCCTTGTGGTCTCCTAGCAGAGGCACATCGATGATCTTATCGCTCAGTTGATAGGGTGGTCGATGTTGATCTCAAAGTCAAGAAGTATTTTCTTTTCTTTTTTCTTTTTACAAAAGTTCCAAGTTTGAAAATATTTGTTCACATAGTCGAAACTGAGTCTTATGCCCAGTCTTATGTGTGTTTCACTCCCTTTTTTTATATTCCATTTGAGCCAAAATGCTGAACTGATTTTGGATAGCATTTACTGTTTCCTTTGTCGGTTTGGCTAATGCAAGCTTCTCTTATTTTTGGATTTGTATATTTTGGCTTTGATGTGAATGTACCTGATGTATTCATCCTGGGCTGAATGATAAGTTATTCCGTTTTTGTTTTTTTTTTGTTTCATTTCAAGTGATCTTTGCGTGACCATGTTCAGGACTTTTTATTTGCAATTGAATATATCTTCTTTTATGATGATGATCACCTTTTTTTTTTTAAATTTTTATTATCATTATTATTATTATTGTTATTATTATTATTATTTTTATCATTATTGTTATTATTATTATCATCATTATTATTATTATTATTATTATTATTATTATTATTATTATTATTATTATTATTATTATCATGTTCTGTCTTTTGGAATCTGATATCAGTCACGAAATTGATTGCATTGTAATGAAACAATTAGTAGATTCGTGATATGCGAAATTCAACCGTTAATATCATTTAAATAAATTTCTTCGAATAAGGAAATTGAAAAAGTAAACTGCAGTAAAGTAAAAGAAGAAGAAAAGGAGAAAAAAGAAAAAAAGAGAAGGAAAAAGAGAGCAAAAATAAAGCTTAAATTAAAAGAAGAAAAGAAAAAAGAAGAGAAAATAGTAGAAGAAAGAGACAAGGAGAATAGAAGTAAGATTAAATCTATACTACAATGATCTGATTTCTGCTTGTATGTATTTATGATACCGTAAGGCAGCAAAACCGACATATAATCCTATTTACCTAAGCCTCCAAGAAAACAGGAGGTAACACAAGATCGGTTTAATGTGGGGATACCACACACGCGAATTCTCTTCAATCCTCGCAACTATTGCCGTAAGGATATATGAGCGTTGATTTTTAGATCTCAAAACGAGTGCTTAACCCTTCGAATACAACAACCAGGCCTCGTGAGGCAGAACAGCCATGGCACCAAGTCTTTGTTATGGTAAGTAGAGATACGTCAGCGCTCTACAATTAAGATGCATCAACTAAAATAATAAAGAAAATTCGAGTTAAATGTGAAACTTATTGATAATACAATGTGGTCTACGTTTGCTCTCACCATGATATCATGTTCAATATATCTATTTCAAAGTGATCTGAGTTCTGTTAATATGCTTTAATGTTACCGTAAAACAGAAAGAATCGAAGCTAATGTGCTTATAGCGTCATACAATCTAATTGTTCTAACTTGAGAAATAAAGTAGTTTTCAGTTGTGAATAGTTTGAATAGACCTTCCTTAAGATTCACTAGACAACTCGATCGTTCGCAATGTGGAGCCAGTACTTTTTAAATCTAGTTCGTCACGAGATCTTAGGTTTTACCGGCCACAATCTCGCATATGATTTCGTAATATCCACCAGTTCTCTGACATATTTGCAACATATTCAGCCAGGCAAATTATCCTCCGGTTTCTATATTTTCAACTTACGTTTGTTTTCTAATGAACTGTGCGGTATTGTCTTCTCTCTTCGTGATATGAACCATGTTTCTCTTCTGTTCATGTTTCATAGTTCCAAGTTTAAGGGTCCTTATTTTATTTGGTTCCGTCAGCTCCATAAGTGACAAATAGGGAGATAATTGGATGTAGACCCTCTTTTTGAAAACTAATGTGATTTTCGAGTTTTGGAATGTTGAACAAGCTCCGTCGAAATCTTGCTTAGCTGGAGTAATTTTTCGGCGAGGATTTCATGGAGATTATTTGTCTTAGGTTGATGTAGTGGTCTATCTCTGTTCACACTACGGCTATTGCTGAAGTTGGTTTTGCTATTATGAGAAAACTTTAGTTTTCTTTTTATCGAATAAGTGAAACAATTTGTTTTCTACATACATTACCGACCGAAATTGTTTCCGGCATTTTACGATCGAACATATATATACATATAGCATTATACTCTTAGGTTTTTCTTGGGGCCTGATTGCTGTTTTAAAAAAAGATGTATGGTGATTTCCGAAAAAATATAACAGATTGACTGATAGCTTAAAATTGGTCAACATTTACAAGACATTCATCAATATCATATTCAATTTCAGGCATTTGATAATGCTGGGTCTAACATTGAGAGACCACTAGATAGCACAGTACATCCGAGAAAAGACAAGGGTCATTGACATCATAGAATCCATTAAGAATCTCAAATGACGGTGGGCTGGCCATGTTGCAAGAATGGCAGACAACCAATGGACATCACAACTCACGACATGGATCCCCTGAGGTCACATGTGCAACCGAGGCCGGCAGAATATTAGATGGAGAGACGAGCTAGACAAGTTCAGGAAGCACTGGCTCCGCGACGCCCATGATAGAGAAGTGTGGCAAATCCTGGGGAAGGTCTATGTCCAATGACGGATGTTGAAAGACTGATGATGATGATGATGATGATGATGATGATGATGATGATGATGATGATGATACATAGCATTATACGCTTAGGTTTTTCTTGGGCTCGATTGCTGTTTTAAAAATAGATATATCGTTATTTCCAAAACAATATAACAGATTGACTGATAGCTTAAAATTGGTCTACATTTACAAGACATTCATCAGTATCATATTCAATTTCAGGCATTTAATATTTACTACTTTAGCTAGCAAAATACCAATGATAAATTTGGAAAAAGATGGTTGACTACTCTTACTGCCAGTGCTGGTGCTGGTGCTGTTTAAATAATCAACATAAAAATTTATATTCTCCTTTAAATAACATAAAAATTATGTCATTTTTGCAGATACTATGCTAGTGTCTATGTATTATCACTATGGTAAAGATTTATGTTTGTAGTTTCGTCAACATAAATCAAAAGTTGGTATATCGTAGCGACGGTTAAGTTAGCGTTATACCCTTTTCAAGCTCTGTCTTGAAAAATGAATCAATTTACAGTTATGTTTATGACTTTATGATAATAGCGTGGTGCCTGCATTCGCAATAACCGCGATAATATTGATCTGATACTTCTATATTTGTTTGTGTGCTCTCCAGCATCAGCAGCAGCAGTCATTGGAAGTCAATTGCTGGACAAAAGCCTCTCCAATTCCATTCAATAACGACCGTAATTGCTTGATCTCTGCTATGTCTTACCGGTAATCATTTCTGTTTCATTTTCCATCTTGTATTTGATCTTTTCCTACTGCTTTTGCAGTCCATTTCACACCAATCAGTTAGACTTAGTCTGAATCGTGCACTTCGACTTGAAAGCATAAATCAGAGTGGAGTATCAGTGTAATCGTACAAAAATTTTACACTCAAGAAAAATATTCGTGGATGTGCATTGAATTTTATGAACGAGTAAATTAACATACATACACACACATGCACACACACACACACACACACACACACGTATACGTAGAGAGAGATATCAACAATTTAACAGTTTATTGTAGAAAAAAAGCATTTATTCTACGAAGCATTTTCTTTATATTTCAACGTTAATCCCTCCCTTCTCAATGCTCCCTAACTACCGGACAATCTTAATCACGTAAATCGATAATTATATAGTTGAAGTCTCAGCTCAAAATGCAGCAAATAACCACGTGCCAGGCTTTATATCTTTACACATATATAAATGTGGGTGTCTGTAATCGTATCCCAGTGCACGCCTGTTGACGGTAAATAGGGCCAAGTTTAGAAAAAATAAGCTGATATCAGCAGCACCTGCATCAACCATTATTAATATGTAGAGAGTAAACTGGCCAGAACCAGCCTATTTCTTACAAGATGAAGTATTCTAAATCAGTGCTTCTCCAACTAGGGTTGTGAGACCCCTCCCAGGGTTGCGTAAAAATTAAGATTTGCAAAGATATTATAAATAATCAGATAGCGATCATTCATTTTCGTCCCTATGCAAATATATACTCTTATTGGTGCTTATTGAGAAATGACTATTCAATTATTCTATGAATACAAAATTCTCTTCTTTTACATTTAAAATAATAGATGATCAAAATGGATGCGAAAAAAATTACAGTTTCAGGGGGCATACACAGTATACTGGGTCAGTCACGTTACTTGCTTTGGGTACCGGGTGACGACTACCAACGGCAACTACCCGAACATAACCCAAACTATAACACACAAAAAAGCATACATTGGCACCTGCAACGTCAGAACACACTGCACAGTCAATCAAAGAGGAAAAAGTCAACTTCTACGATGACTTAAAATCAGTATCCCAAATAACAAGGAACTTCTTCATTGGCATTATGGGAAACGTCATAGCACAGGCAGGCTGCGTTGGCGAGTTCAGATATTAAGTGCAAAACAAGAGGGGCGAAAATCTTGTACATTTCTCAACAGCAAACGGGTTTAGAATCATGAAAACCTTCTTAAAGAATAAACCCAATAAAAATAGACTTGGAAGAGCCCCAACCATTAAACAAAGAAAAGTAGTGACTCTATCCTAGCAGGATGAAAATGACACTGTCGAAGGTATCGTGGTCTCAAATCAACATACGACGTGGATGAGAGGTTGTAAAATTTTAAATTAAAACCAACAAAGAACGCAAAAATGTTCCACACCAAACTCTAACTACTAAACGTATCAAAAGAGTTCACTCGATCCTTCAAGTTTGAGCAGAAAATACTTCTTATCGAATCAGAAATGAATGATACCAACATCAACTAATTCAGCAACAACGTTACAGCCTCTTTAATTGAAGTTGCCACTATGTTTGAACCGAAAGGCACCCAAACCATCAGATGAAACCAAGAATCTCTTGGAAAAACGAGGAAATATCAAATCAATGATAATAACAAGAGAGGGAAATTGAAGCAAACAAACTAGATAAAATTAACAAAAGGAGAACAAAAGGAAATACACGACAGCTATTATCGAAACAATTTTCGATCATTTGAAGCAATCAATAAAATTCAATACAGGACGAAAATGAATAATTAGTGTATTCAAAGAAAATGGAGACTTAACAACAGATAGGGACCGGATCGTCGAACGCACCCAAGAATTCTACTAAAAACTCTACTCCTCAAAACAAGGAAGACAAAAGAACAAACAGAATGTGCGAGGCGAGAGCAATCGGTTTGAAGATTTCGCCAGAATTTTACAACATGGCAGGTGAAACAAGCTATAAAACAAACAAATAAAGGGAAAACCAATGAACCCCATAACATCACCATAGACCTACTCAAAAGCTGGTAAAGTTATCACTAGGAAACAAGCCATTTTTCTCAATTTCTGCCTCAAACCCCAAATACTTCAACAACCACTTGATTAACTGCATCTTTAAACTTTCCATGTAAGTTATCACCGACATTATTACCAAAAAGCTAGATGAAAACCAATCACGGGAACAAACTAGCTTTAGAAACTACCGGAGCATTAATCATGTCCATTCTATAAATCAACTAAAAAACAAAGCAACAATATAAAATTCGACTTGCTGTATCATTTATCAACTTCAATAAGGCCTCAGACTCAGTAGAAGTTCCCAATGTTATTGTGAGTACCACTTGACGAAATGTAATTTTACAATATGCATATCACCCAAGCAGCTCCATAATTAGGCTACAAAGACCCCTTTTCGTCAGTTCGCCCTAATTCTTTACTGCTTGCTTCAAGATGATATTCTAAAACGAAACCTTGTCGTTCAACGTGATTGTAACGAGAGGACAGCGTCAGAGCGAATAGCCAAAACTTCAACTAACTGAATTTACTCAGAAAGTAGAAGGCTGACTTTTGTTACATGGTTCGCAGACGTCATCCCGGCATCCTTGCAGAGGCCATTCTCTATGTCTCCAAGATCTTCCCTGCTGACTCACGAGTTGACTAATAACTTACCAACCCATTTAATTCTAGAGACATTGTCTCCGATACCAGAAAAGCTGACAGATTACTGAAAAAAATACAATTTTTAATAAAGTGTCGTCGCTACTGCTTTTATAGTCCCTGTCTTTTCAATTTATTTTATTTTTGTCACCTCGACACCCATGTTTAGCGACACACCAGACCTTCACCCTCCATCTTTGCATAGCATATGGGAGAACAACTACTGTTGTGGGTTGTTCCAGAGGGAACAGCAACGGTGTGTTACCAAGAATGAATCGTACATTCTGCTAGCTACTACAATCAATACACTCTAACATATTTTGGCTCGCTTCGCCCTGCCCATTTGCTGCGTTATTGAAAGAACACATCTTTGAAGAATATATTCTCTATCCCTATTTTTAATGATCAGTTATTTTTCCCCAGGTAACTCTAGGATTCCCTGCCAGAATATATGTATACATATATATCACTAAAATACTTGATGAAAATAAACCATATTAACAGGCTGAATTCTGAAGAAGTTACTCGATCATGGACTATCTCCACTCAATAAATCAGCTGAGAGAAAAAGCAGCAGAATACAAAACGCTACTTGCTGTACAATTTATAGACTTCAAGAAGGCATTCGACTCTGTATGAACTCCCATGGTCATGAAAACCATCACTATACGTAAGAGTGCTGCAATATATATACAGCCCCCCATTTTTTCTGGCCTCTTCGTCATGAATTAAAGTGTAATATATGTTCCAAGGCATAGACCGAGGCGTCGGTAGTGACACTCGCCTGTCAAATGGGTCGGAGATTGTGTTATCATCATCATCATCATCATCATCATCATTATCATCATCAGTCTTTTAGTGTCCGTCGTTGGACATAAACTTTCCCCAGGATTTGCCACACTTCTCTATCATGGGCGTCACGGAGCCAGTACTTCCTGAACTTATCTAGCTCGTCTCTCCATCCAACATTTTGCCGGCCTCGGTTGCACATGTGGTCTCGGGAAATCCATGTTGTGAGTCGTGATATCCATCGATTCTGTGCCATTCTTGCAATTTGGCCAGCCCACCGCCATTCGATATTTTTTATGGATTCTATGATGTCTCTAACTCTTATCTTTTCCCAGATGTACTGTGCAATTTTGCAGTCTCTCCATGTGAGGCCCAGCATTATTCTTTCATGTGAACGTTGCATGGTTCTCAGTTTACGGGTCTGTGTGTTGTGGTGAGCATCGAAGACCGAGTGCACCGCTGCAAATACGTTAGCCAATGAGGTTATACCGAGGCTGTGCATTGGTGAGCGCATTGGAAGCCTTTTGATTCGTCCTTGCGCTCTCCAACTCTTACTCAACCCAGCTGCGAGGGACCCTTCGCCCCGGGGCAACACTGTCCATTGTATTTAAAGGGACAGGTGGGGTTCATTCTGACGTTCTCGTGACTGCTCTTGTTTTAGCAACCACGGTTGGTTAGCAACCTAAATTGCATCAGCTGGAGCTATTTTTGATGGGTGCCTTCTATTTTCCCCATGTAAAGCCCAGACCTTGTGTTGCATTTCGCTCTGGTGTGAGAGTGAATATATAGAATGCTAAACCTCCCATTTTCCGGCCTCTCAGCAGGTATTAAAGTGTAGTATCTGTTCCACAGCATAGTCCGTACTGACACTTGCATGCTCAATCTCACATGAAGATATCATAAGACAACGCAGTACATCAGGTAGAAAACGGTCATGTTACAAGAATAGCAGATAACTGATGGACATAATGACTCTAAATAAGGATCCCCAGAGAACACATATGGAACTGAGGCTGGCAGAATACAAGATGGAGTGATGAATAGGACAAATTCAGAAAATACTGGCTCCGCCACGCCCATGATATTGTGATTCGCGCACTAGCGCGCACACACGCGCACGTACATATATAAATATATCGGTATCATCTTTATTATTATCGATATACTATTTGACAGAAATAATTGTAAATTCGTTATAATACTTTGAAAATCATCTGTTTTTAATGGATCATGCTAATTATGCTATCCTGGCTAAATGATGCACGCTCTGTGTAGTAACGGAAGAGTATTCCAAATATTTAATTTTGATGTAATAAAACATATTTATAATTTGTATACATAGATAGATAGATAGATAGATGGATTGATATATATGTTGCAAATGCTTCACAAATAATCTAATAACACAAATACGAATTAATCTGCTATTGGAATACATTGCAAATGTTTTTACCGTCGATAAGCACTCTAAATGATTCTGCCATATAAATTCACTTTCTCTCTCTCTGTCTCATATATATATATATATATATATATATATATATATATATATATATATATATATATATATATATATCAGTCTTTTAACGTCCGTCTTTGGACATAGACCTTCCACAGGATTCACCTCAATTCTCTATCATGGGCTTAGCAGAGCCAGTATTTCCTGAATCTATCCAGTTCATCTCACCATCTTCTGTTTTGTCGGCGTCGGTTTCTTATGAGATCTCTGGGGATCAATGTTATGAGACGTAATGTCTATCGGTTGTTTTTCATTCTTGCAACATGGCCTGCTCATTGCTATTTGATTTTTTTAATAGTTTCTATCATGTCACGGACCCCCGTTTTCTTCCTGATATACTATACTGTCTTGTGATCTCTCCATGTAAAGTTGAGCATGACTCCCTAAGAGAAGAGGGGGAGAGAGAGAGAGATAGATGAATTATATTATAGATGGAAATAATGGTCGTTGCTTTGAACTGAAGAAGTTCAAAATAGCAGCTACAATCATGCATACATATAAAGTCCGCGTTAAAATATAATAGATTTGCCAATTACGATGGAAGTGAAATCTCTTCCGATTCAGTCACAAGCTTGTGAAATAGATATACATATTCGACAACGTGGTTTACACTAATTTTACAAGTGTGTGATTTCAGTAACTGCTGTGTAGATACGAATATTGTTTATCGTCATTATCAAATACCGATTCACTCGATTTGTTTTCTTTGTGTTGTTTGTTATTAGAGCAAAGTTTCAACCATTTTACTCTTATGGAGGTTTCTGTAATATTTGGAATTTTGAAGCAAGCCCTTCATTCAATCGCCGGGAGTAGCTTTTCATCTGACTACCCATGCTAGGGGATATTCAGTTTTACTTCATTCTTCTATTAATTTGTTACTTGTAGATTTATCCCGGGGGTGTCGTTTCGGGTTGAGCTTCTGAACCAGAATATAAGGATCCTACTGCCTGATCCAGGGAATGAACTCATGCCAATCAGATTAACCGCAGCACTTAACCAACACTCGTATCGATTAGGACAATTCCTTTGAGACATTTTTCCGTATTTTGTACTGCCAAATTTTTCACCGGAGAATGTCTGCGTCTGATTTAATTATTAGTCCTGGTTTTTATCCGACGAGAATAGTGACCTTAGGCGTTGGAGGCAAAGATGCAATTATCTCAGTCTTTGCGCAGCAATGATTACATACATATATATGTGCACACACACTCATACACACACACGCACACACACATATATATATATATATATATATATATATATATATGAGTATGTGTGTGTGTGTGTGTGTGTGTGCATTCGTGTATGTTTGTGTCTGTGCGCGTGTGACAAGACAGATGGATATATTGACAGGAATACATAGATTGACTGAAAGAGAGTGAGAAATATTAGCCAAAGAGGGATCAATTACATAGATAGATAAACATAAACACACAGAGGTACTTATATAGACATGTGAATAGAAATAGATAGAAAGACAGGTAAGGGATATATTTGTTGCCAATCATAACGTTACTACTAAAAATTTAGTGAGACTGATGGGCTTTTCCACTCTCAACTTTCTGTTTTTTCTTTTGTCACGATGCTTTTGGTTTAATATTGGCCACGAGGAAAAATGCAACAATGGACGCAAATCTCCCTCTGTCTCCCTCTCTCTCTCTCTCTTTTTTTTTGCTCCCTCTCAGTCCGTCTGTCTATCTCTCTATCTCTCTAATCATTTTTCTCTATTCCTTTTCTTCTTCTCCCAAATACATCCTCTCAGTCGAATTTCGTCCTCTAGCAACTTTTTCTCTATTGGAGATTACTTATTAGTGGTAACAGACTAGGTAAAGAAATCTATAACTTCTAATGGAATATGACCGTTCTTGTTATATATTTGTTATAAAAGTGGAGATTAGTGAAAAACGGTAAAAATAAAACACTTTACTATTTTACCATTAATATTAGGATTATACTCAGACTTCCTCCGAATCAATATTTGTAAATTCACTCCTTGTTCCTTTCTAAATCCATTTTTGTTCTTCAAACATATTTAATATAGTGATTACTAAAGCTCAATCAAGATTCTTTGTCTTAGTATACTCATATATATATATATATATATATATATATATATGAACTCTAAAGATTGGGACAGACTCGGGAGTAAAGTGTTTTGAGGAAAGTTTTATTTATCTGTTGATATTTTTTGTTGTTAATGGTCCAAACATCTTGGATGGTGTGTGCTGTGTGAGTATGTGTTTTTAGGGGTTAAAGGTTTCATGTGTAACCAGAGTCCATTGTCAGGAGCTTTGCCTTGTGGGTAAAAAATTTTATAAAGGCTGCTGGAAGCATTCTGCTGTGTGAGAGAAAGTCCAGCCAGTGATGAAGTCCATGGTTAAACAGCAGCAGTTGGTCTTGGAGAGGGCAAAATGTGTCAGGGTAGGAGAGAAGTCATGTGGAGTTAGATTTTTTAGGTATTTTAGTGTAAATGGAGGGGTGATGAGGTTAATATATTCATGTGTGTGTGTGTGTGTTTGTGTGTGTGTGTTGAATCCACAATAATATAAACAGATATACTGATTCTCCCAAAAGAGAATACGGCAGTTCTTTGTTACTAGAATCTATGGTTATTACCTGAAAGCTGATTGAAAGCGTTGGCACTTTTCAAAAACTCAAATGTGAGAAAGTCTACAAAGAAAATCATTTAAAGGCAGTTCAAGAGTTTAACATATTCAGGAGAAAAATAAAAGAGTGTTACAAAATTATAAGGTAATAAAAAATCCGAACATTAATGCTGGAAGATTATTTTCAGTCGGACCGAATAATCACGCAGTTCTGCGATGACAGAAGGAACATACACTGTTGAACAAGAATAGGATACGTAAAGTGAACAGTAGATGTTATTTGATTTTTCGTTTCCATTAACTTTATTGAACAAAGTACTTGCTATTTGGTTTTTCTAACTTTTTCCATCTTTCAGTCGACTTCATAATTCCATTATCCTGAAACTTTAATCTTTCTTAAAGAACTTCTAAGGGTCCGTATTGCAGACTTTGGGGGAATTGATTTTTTTTCCTTAAGAGAATTCTGTGAAAACCGGGAAGAAAGGTAATCAGAGGGTGTAATATCTGACTTTAGTGGTGTACTCATAAAGTTTGTGAGGCTCTTGGCCAAATAGTGGATTGGTGGAAACTGATTACTCTATTGAATCACCAATCCAGCAAAGCAACTATCAAAAATGTCCAAGTGTACTTCCTTTGCACTCATTTTTGTCGTTGAGCAAGTGCTACAGAACCCACAATTTGGCCTAGAACCTTGCAAATCTGCACCCGTACTCCACCAAACAAATAGTTGTTGAGGTTTTAGGAATGTTGTAAATAATCTTCATGTCTTTTTCTTTTCTTTTACTAATTGAAACTCTTTTGCCAATACTACTTTACGCGCTATTTGGCCAAGAGCCTCACAAACTTTATAAGTACACCACTGTAGTCTCCTAAAGTTTATTTTCTGGATATCTTTGATGGAATTTTTTTTTAATTTCTCCTTGAAAAATTGTGCCGGCGTTATCAGACATACCATTGGGTTCAGAACCTCGAGTTCTCCTCAAGACATTTTCCATACAGAAAAAAAATTGGGTAATAATTGGAATTTTTTTTTTTTTCCAAATTTTCTTATTCTAATCTTGTGTCAGCCCTACCGGAGACATCGTTCTAGCGTATAGCCTTGCTATTTCGCATGAGTAAACTTTGCTGATAGCCTCTAAAACTTGTTTTGTTTCTGTTTGGGGGAGGGGGCGAAGCAGCTGAGGCATACAAAAATGTATGCATCCCTTCCTTTTATCCATGGGAGAAAAATCAGATGAAAAAAAAAGTTGACTAACTTTTTATCACAGTGAAACTTCGCTATAACAACCAATTTGGAGTAAGAGGTGTTTGTCGAAGCTGGAGGTTTGTTGTACTCTACGGTTGCTCCTCGTTCGGTAAGTAAACAAATAAGTCTGTCGCAAATAATGAACATCGTTTTTTTTTGTTTTTGTTTTTTCTTGGTCTCCACCAGTTTCGAATGAAGAGTGTCACGCACTATATTGTTAACCTTCGACGGAGTTCCGACTCGTTTTTTCCACATTGACTAATGAGTTCGTTGTTTTGATCAAGTCAAAATATGATTTGATCAAAACACGGATACCGTTATCAAAAGTTGGTAATTCCTTATAAGCAGCGTAAATCATGTTTCTCCAAATACTTCCTCTATTATAACAATGTAAATCATTTTGACTGTGGAAAACTGAACATTTTGAAATGTGGACATAAATACCACTAAATGGCTGATGTGCTGTATCTTTTTTTTTAATGCTCTTTTATTGATGAGGCTCAGATCTATGCCTCATACATTTCTGTGGCCGTGTACACAACCTTCACTGCTGAAGCTCTCCTAACCATCATATACAGATAAAATCATTCCATCCACCTTCTCAATCCCTCATCATACTAACATAGCTCGCCACCTGCTTGCTTCCACTTTTTTTTTCACAAATAGCTTTCTTCCCTTTCTGCGAAATTCAGAATTTGTTTAAACTTGAAGCTACAAATTTTTGTTCACACTTAAAATCTGAAACTATCGATTATTCACCATTAGACCGCCAGCAACTTTATATCAACAGCTTTTGAAATATTTCTATATCTGTATTTTCTCAATCTGACCTCATATATTAACCAGATATAATACCATACAAATACACAGTAGTAAACGTCAAATAATGTCAACGTCTTTTGAGTGGAGTGCAAGGGTTAGGACCACAGCTGCAATAATAGAAAACTCATTAAAGAAGATGCAAGGAATGTTTCGTTCTTTATACGCTACTTCGAACGCTTAAAAAATAATTAAACAAAGGAAATTATTCAGAGCAAATGTAACTTTTACATGATTTAGAATAATTTAGTTAAATTATTCGCCACCATTGGTGACAGGCAAAATCGAAAATAATACAGAAATGAGCTCTGGGATAGAAAATGAAATTCGAAAAAAAAAAAAAATAAATGAATAAGCCAACGAACAAATAAATTGACAGGAGACATATTATCGCCTTCATCAGAGCCATAGCCCTACGCGCTGGCCAATCAATAATAAGTTCTCATGATGAACAGCGTAGTGAGGATGAAAAAGAAAGAATAAAAGCTGAGAAGAAAAAAGAAAGAAAGGAAGGGGGAAACAAGAGGATCTGAAGAGGGAGAGTGAATAGGAGAAAATTGGGGCTATGAAAGAAAAAGAAAGGAAAGGAAGCAAGGAATGAAAATAAGAAACAGGGTATTGGTGGGATATGAGTATTAGTAGAAAGAAAGAAACTCGGGGTCCTCGGTGAGAATAAAGGACGAAGGAAAATATAAATCAAAGAAAGAAAAAGAAACGGCTGAGACATGGAGAGATACAGAAGCTGGGGGAGTTAAAAAAAAGTCGATGTGAAGGATGAAAAAGAATGAAACAAGAGGGAAAGAGAAAAAGGAAGAAAAAATAGAGTGAATATATGCTGTATTGAAAGATCAAAATGTAACAGTGTATATTTGTATTTCTGTGTTGAGAAAAAAAAAGAAAGAAAGAAAAGGAGAAAAATGGAAAGGAAAAAACAAAAAGAAAGAAGGGGAGAAAGAAAGAAAGACAAAGAAGACAATATTTTTCACAGAACGAAACAAATAGGAATCAGAGAGGCAAAACCTGGAATGGATAAATCGTGGGAAGTGAACGAAACGAAAAAGACGGAGTAAAATCGATAAATAGGAAATAGGTGAGAAAACCATACGAGAAAGAAAAAGCAAAATATTACCAAAATGAACAATACAACAGACAAAACAAAATAGAAAGCAAAAATACGGAAAATAAGCAAAGCTGAGAGAAGCAAATATCCCCAAAAGAAGAGGCTAATTCGACCAAGTTATTTAATGGAATACTAATAAAGAATTGAATGATTCAGCAAACGGCTGAAAATAACACCAGGCAAATTTGATTTCAAACAAAAACGAATGGATCGTAACGAGAATTGAGACATCTGATGGTACGTTGACCTTTCTGATATTTGCATTGATTCGATTTTCCTTGAGATTTTTCTTACTTTTCCCCAACTTTTTCATTTAATTATCTATCCATTTATTCATAGATGCAACCAGTCGATCTTTATTTGAATGTATAGTCTTTTGTCATAAACTGTGTATTTCAATTTGATCATAGGATTGAGCAGTTTATTATCTTGTCAATTTTTGATTGAGAACAGTAAAGGTTGCAGTGTCAGGTAGGTGCAAATATGTTCTATTGACTCACACAATGTTATCTGTCACGACTGGTTCTCTAATTATTTCTGATATCAGTCCTCTGATAGATAAATAAAAAATGACATACAATCATTAGTTGTTATAACTCATCTCAGAAGGGCAACTCAAGCCTGAATGGTTAGATCTGAAGCAGAGAAGATTATGTTTAAACTTCTGGAAATACAACACATTTTTTTTTCTTTTGTGTTGTTGAAGAAGCCTTGTTAATCGGCGATTTTCTCGTTTCAAATTGAAGTTTGTTTTTTAGTTTTATACATATCTTCTAATATTGTGTTTTCATCACAAGAATAAAACTGCATTTATTAACTTAAAATTGCTCCGCCGTCGAAAACGCTACATGACCAGCTTCTGTTTTTAGTATATTCGTAATCTACATTAGATTTCTCAGAAAACGGAATCTTTGTGTATTTCCAATCAGAAACAATGATCATTGCTGAAACGAACAAATGTTTTTTGCGTTGATTTTTGAAACGAGTAAATTCGCCACACTTGAATGGATTTCACAGAAAAACACATTTTGCTTCTTTTAATTACATCTTGTATCAAACCAAAGTTTATTTAATATTTAGGTTTGCAACTGGACTGAGGTAATTGCGTATATCTCAGTTACTAAAATGCTTCTTGTTCGAGCTCACACGATGAGAGAATTATATTTCGAAGGCAGATTCTAAAGGCAGAATCTCCACGCTTTGATTGATTAATCTAACGCAACCTTCTTCTAAGATCATATTCCATTTAGCAAAGTGTTGAACAAAATTACGATTGATGAAAATCAATCCAATGTACATCGATTTTCAGTGCTTGTCAAGGGTGACAAAGGATATAATACACACACACACACACACACACACACATATATATATATATATATATATATATATATATATATATATATATATATATATATATATATTATGTCTTCTTTCCTCCCAGACGGCCAACACGCTCACAATAATCTAATTCTTTTGCGTCCTCTCCATAAGTTTCTTCTTTCATTTCTCTCAGCAATCTTTCAAATCAATTTGTTTCCAGCAGTATTTTCATTCTTAACTTCGTCGCATCTGTCAACTCATTTAACACCTAGTTTTGTTATATGTTAACTCAAGACCCTCCAATGACAATGAAATTAAATTAAGTTTCACCTCCTACGATACTGATGTCCAAGTGTTCTTTTTCGTCCAAGAGAAAATAAATCAAGAGTCGAAAGGTAAATATCGACAACCATATATAGCTAATCATGAATATTTGATATCATAGATATCCTGTTGAGGATGACTTCACGATAGCGATAACGATTTGAAATGACGTATCATCATATCATACTAACATAATCATTTAGGATCTGCTTCGTTAATTAAAGAGCAGATAGAAAATGTGCATGTTATGATACATGCAAGAAATTTGATGTGTTTGTTCTCCACACAGTTTGATTTCATCAGCTCGATTGGACACTTGAAAATTCAAGATGGTGGCCACTTTTCAAGATGGTCACCGAACTGTCTTACTGGAATTGATCCTTGTTCTTAGAAAAATGTGTAGTTGGCTGATTTCAATGATATTTGTGTCGATTTATAAGTGTTAAAATATGATATAAGATTTTATCCAAGTTTTAAAGATCGATATGACATTTTGGCTCTGAGAGGCCACTAGAGGTCAGTACCATCGATACATGTTAATTCATGTTAATACACAATTTTACAGTCCATTGGGTGTATTCGTCTCCTTAACGTTTGAGATTGACTCAATTTACCTGACCTTGAATTGACCTTTAGATTTGACCACAGATCAGCATCACTATCCTATATTCATTTTGCTGTCAAGTTAAGCTTGTACTGAGAATTGCAACCAGTAAAATGTAGTTGGCTCTGGTGGATTTTAAAAAGACAAATTGACTGTTTTGAAGTCATAGTAAGGAACATTAGTAAAGAAAAATTTCTCGTCTTCAAAGTATTAAATAAATGTATGTCGATTTGTCGTTTTGGTGCATACTAAGACAGAAACTTTTGAAATCTGTAATAATCACCTATGTTTTATCATGAGTATAAATTCACCCATTACAACACCAATGAAACCTTGTCGTATAGATCTTAAAGCTTTTCAACTCTTTGTCCGTTTGAAATAGTGGCTTCTCGACATTTAATACACACAACATTATGGTCCATTGAGGTTTTGCCATTTTGAGATCATATCTATTCGTGACTTTATCTATTTGACTTTTCGTCTATGGACATTTTATCCTAAAACCAATGAGAACAACAGTTCCGAATTTTTTTAAGCCCAAATTATTTTGTTGTGATACAATGTGTCGTCGTTGATTTTAATAAAAGCTTTCATCAGAAATCTAGCATTAGTAAATATTGATTGTTTCACTGAAAGTGAATTTTAACAAAATTTAAACTACATGATTAATTATTTCGTGCAAAAAGAAAACACAAAGATTCTGTCGAATGATAAAACAATACGCTTACAACCACTTAAAACCAAAAAAGAATCACTCGGATGACTCAAATTCATTTCCTTGAAAGCAGTATTGATCTAAACCTTATTTTTGAAATAGAACATGGGGCTACTCAGCTACCTTAGAATTTACCCAACAATATTTATAAAATTTTGGAGACTACTGAGCTCAATTATCATTAAGCAAATGCGTGGCAACTATCAAGTATAACAAACTTTCGGCTAAGTTCGTTACACCGCATGTTTACTGTTTATGATGGAGAAATTGCCTGATTCGGAGAACAAAACACTTCATGTAATATTTCAGTTCTAGAGTGATCTATTGTAGCTATAAAAGACAATGTCATTAATGTTAATTATGGAGCCAATAGTTTCGAAAAAGACGTCAGATTTTGATGTCTGTCATCAAAGAGAGTGTTCAGCCTTCTCCCTTTTGATTTATTCATGAATCGCCGCTGATAAATAAAGTGCTCACCCATCTATCATATCAGTGTTCAATTTAGCTGGTTTAATTCTGACGGTTTCGTCTCAGAACAGCTGAGGGTAAAACAAACAAATCAAGGTGTGAAAGAAAGTGGTAGTGTTTAAAAGTGTGAAAAGAGTATAATTGATGATGTCTATGACGGATAACATACCCCTGTAAACTATATAGAAGTAAGGAATAAGCTCTTGGTGTAAATAATCTATTTGCGTGTTGTTCACCATGTAATGTATTAAAGTATATCCAGAAAACATCTAGTCATTTTTAATATCTCCCGTACTGGTTGCGTAGACTGATCCCTGTGGGGGCTTTCAGTCGACAGTGAGACACCATTGAGTGAGATGGACTAGATTAACTGTCACCCGCCTGTTTAACACGTCTCATGCCGTCTCTCTCTCTCTCTCTCTCTCTCTCTCTCTCTCTCTCTCTCTCTCTCTCTCTCTCTCTCTGTTACATACATACTCATCTAGGGGTTCCTATTCGCCAGTGAGTCACCGTTGAGTAAACTTATGTTCCGTGTGTCCGTTGCCTACCAATCTAACACGTCTCATAGAGGTATTTTTTTGAAAAAGGTCTCATCATCCAGTCCATCTCTCTCTCTCTCTCTCTCTCTCTCTCTCTCTCTCTCTCTCTCTCTCTGGGGTGCACAACATTGGGCGGAGGATGGGACCACGACACTTTGCCTTAAATTTGCTCTAATGCTTCTGGGGAAGTCGATTTGGGGCATCAAATACTTACATAGTCATGTAAAAACATAATTCTTGCACAGACAGTGGAAATATATCATATTTAGTTACAACTGGTGCTAAATATTTGCAATTTGCCTTGATGTCTGGTATAACCATAACATATTCAAGATCCAAACGAACAAGTTGATTAGGGCCTATGATGACCAATGCACACAATCCAATGTGGCGACCATGGGAAAGTATCAATTTTGTATCCCAATCTTGTATCAAGGCACTTTTAGAATGTAACCCTATAAATTATACGTAATTTGTCATGAGAAATCTATTTACTGCCTTACTTTTGCTTTTCAAATACATTTCAAGGTTGTATATCACTTTTAAAAGACTTTTGATTGGAATAACCACACGATTTGGAATTGATTCAATCCCTATACAAATATATTATGATGAACAAATAGATGAATATACTTTAGGTCCAACTATTCATATTACATAACTATAGATTGAGCCCAAATATCATTGTTTGAGTAGCGTTGTTCATTTAGGCTTCGTCCAATTGTAATGTTCAGTGATTTTTGTTGGTGGAAGGGAGCAGTTGATCGTAGAAAGGTGTGAAGGGAAAAGAAAGAGACAAAGAGGTCAATCGGACAACCCACATAGAAAATCAATGGGAGATACATGCAGGGATGTGATAGTAGAAGGAAAGGGAGGTCGGGAGGAAAATTGGATAGTTGTGGGACGAGTTTGAGAAGGGGGGGTTTGCTTGTGGTAGGAGGGAAGTGGAAAAAGACGGGAGGAGTTGCATGCACAACTCACAAATAGACTCAACGGGAAAGAGATGCATCTAAAATGTAGGGGGAAGGGAGTGCTAGGAGGTCATGCAATCTCCCCACTTACCTAACATCTTTTCCTCCTGCCATCACGTTTCTGAATGTGTCTCCCGTTGATTCTCTCTGTGAGTTTCGCGTGCGACCTCTTTCTGTCTCTTTTTCCACTCCTTCCTTGGGTCCAGTACTCCTTATCAACTTTTCCAGTCTCTCTTTTCCTCTCATCTCTTTCCATCATTGTGTTTGTGCTGAAATTGAATGAATTCTAAATAAAACATACTTTAATACTACAAGACGGAAATATTGAAAAAATTATCAAAGTCGAAATGAGGCCAGAGGATTTCCCATAATGGAACACATGAGTTGTATTACAAACCTATCTTGCTCTATCAACAGTGAATACATGAGATTGATGCTTTTCGGTGGTAGCTATATTGAATCGGGCACACATGCCATCACAAATTGACACTAACTTTGAAAATGTTATGGTTTTTGTAAACATCATTGCAAATTGCAAAAACTCACGATCTCTTCTGTAGTGATTGGGTCTCCATGGATCATTCGAGGAAAGATTGATTCATCAGTCGCGCAAAACTGGGCGGATGATTCAAAATCTGAGTGTAAATCTCTGACTCGTTCATTATACCCTCAATATATAATGAATTTAACTTGGTATGCTGCAATAACTAACGTGAGACGATAGTTTGAGGTAAGATTGTATCATGCTAAGTTTATATTTACAAAAATGCCTGCCAACATAGAAAATCAACAATTGAAATCCCGGACTTTTTATGTAGGGATGAGCAGTGGCCCTTGGCACGAATGGGAAATACGTTATTATATCAGCCATGTAGCAGGCTACCTTTCACTTTTGAATATTTCCTAAGCTCGAATTAGAACGAAGCAAGGCCGAATGGCGCATAAAAGGATTTGGAAGATTGTGTTCAGGAAATCTTCTAAGTGGGCTTTGCCCCCAAAAAATGTTTGATTCGAAATTCTGGCTTATATTCTTACTTCGAACACAAACCTCTGGCACCGGGGGGAAAAAAAGCAAGCTGAAGCGGCCATGTTCCCTTTTTCAATATCTTTTTTTCTCTTCTGGCATACACTTTTCTTCCTTCGCTCATTGCATAAGCACCTTTCTCTTCTTCCTATTCATAGACCCTTTCCTTTTGCCGATTTCAGAAAGGCCTTATTTCTGTTCCTACTTCCCACCCCACGATCCGTGCCAAATATTTCAGTTCTGGTCGTAATTAAATCTACCTCTGAATGTGCCAATTCTTCATGTACCCATCGTAAATGCAACAGAATGAACAATTCAGCTGGCAAGAACTGACGCTAAATTAGATTTGTCTTGTCAAGATTACACATCCGTTATCCTATGATATTGTAACGTCATTTCTTTCGCCCTGCTGAACTCGCGCACGAATTTGACAATGATCAAATATTAAAACGATGGATGTCTTCAAATGTATTCCACACGCTTCTCAGTCTGTTTATTCGCTTGACATGTAAGGGACGCAGAATTCATTAAGTACAATCCATTAGTTTTTTCGCCTCAGCCAATCATTGTTAACAAATAAGAAATCTGGCTTCTGGGTCCAATGAGATTTTTTGGCAACTAACTATGAATTCAAAACATTTCCCGGAGAAAATCTGTACTAAGAATCAGTTGCATGCTGATATCGCATTAGATAGTTCGTTTTCTCTCTTTTTATTGTAACTTTGTCCAGTTTATGATGGGACATTCTTTCTTGAGAGATAATGTTGGTATGCAACATGTTTCCTGTTGATTTTTGCACGGGAAATTTTGCTCGTTGTTTATTGAGAATACAATGGATTTTTGCTTGGAAAAATGCAGGAACCTTGGACAAATATTTAACTGAGCAAATATATAGCAGACGAATATGGACAATTATTCAACAAAACTCGTATTGTAAGATGGATTTTCTCTTGTTTTTTTTTTCTTTCTTTTTTGGATAGATTCTATGGTTTTGATAGATTCTGCATGAGCAGTCAAAAGAACATTGTAAGATACGTTTTGTTTTGAGGACTTAAAACGAATTATATAGTAAAAAATGGGAAGCGTACATAAAAGATGGGTTCTATACTTGTATCAACATACCCCCCACACACATACACACACACACAAGCCAGCTCGTGTGCACACTCGAGAGAACATGCTGTAGTATATTTGTGTGAGTCCGTACTATGACGAATTGGAAAAGACAAACACGTTTTTCCCTGGCAAATAAACCAGTGAGCTTGTTGAGTGAAGATTAACGCTCACAACTTGTTAATGCTACATGGCAAACGATCATGTTACAAGAACTTACTCCATTTGCAGTGTAATTCAAAAACCTGTGGCCTTTGACTGTATCCTCAACTAGTCAGTATTTCCAACAATCACAATATATCATAAATATATTGATGACCTGCTAATTATGCATCGTATTTTTTAAAAAAATTCTCTCCGAAGTTGTACCAGAAAAACTTCCCTTGATATATATATATATATATATATATATATATATATATATATATATATATATATATATATGGAGAAAGAAACGTAGGTCTCCCTCAGATCCTACAAGCAAATGTTTGTTCGAGAGAAATAGTGGAAACCACAGAAATAACCCATTGGTAGTGGGATGGAGAAAATGTATGGTATAGGTAGAAAAAGTTGGGATTTATTACAATATCCTTATGATATGATTGGTTTGGGAAGCTTTGATGGTTTAAGAGAATTAGGATATTGTCGGATGTTGAATGGGATCTATGAACGTTTGAATAAGAGGATAAAAAGTTTTAGAACCGTAACACAGAGTACGTTTAACCAGTATTGAACGTGCCGTTATCATTTGTATGAGGTGTTGTTTTATGTTGTTTTTCGACTAATTTTGCAAGATGTGAGGTGGGTTGAAAAATGACAGGCGTTGGATGATCTCATTCCCAATTAATATGAGGTTGGGAAAATGCACCTGCGTCTCCTGGGGTTTGTTTCTGTGTCCGCCCGTCTCCAATAGATTGTTCACCATCCTCAGAAATTTATATTTCAAAACTTAGCCTAGTCTTGAAGTCGAAAAATTACTATATATAGATATATTATAATCAATTATTGTGTCATCGATTGACAGCTGCTTTGCTGTATTACAACACTTCAAAGTGGTTATCCATTATGCCTTCCAATACCGTTAGGTAGGGGCGAAACCTTCGCACCAAACCCAGAGGGAGATGTTCCACCGCTGCCCTACTCAGAACTGGACTGTCAGTTGGACTGAATTGAGCGTTATATCTACTTACGCATAATTCCCTATCTACCGGAGTGCTCCATTCCAGAGTCGGAAGAGCTATATATATACATATTTATATATAAATATAAAGAATGAAGATTTGTTCAGTGGCAATGTTGAGTTCATTAATGATCTTTGTGAGTTAAAGGCAATATATAAAAAATTCTATCGAGATGGATAGCTACACGTCTTTGAAATCAATATTCCCTATTTGAGCTCTTAAGATGATACCAGCGGCAATACGCTATTATACACAGCTAGTAGTTTCATGTCATAAAAAGCGTGATAAATTGACAGGTAAATCTATAAGTCTGTAGCCTAAGGATTTACACAACAAGCTTTCATTTTTCAACCTAATCACCCCTCTTGCAAATACGGTAGAAATTTCATATCAGCAACGAATCAAACAATTTTACATTGATCCATCCTTGTAAGATAGATAAACAGATTTTTAAAAATCACTGCGTCACAATGATTTTGGTAAGGATTGAACTCACAATATGAAGAGCAATCTAACGAGCAATCCTCGCTGATCATCTGTACTAGTTCAATGCTTGCGTACGTTGATTTGAATAAAAACTGGTATCGATCAAATACGTCGATGTAGACAGACTATAACATTATTGAAACATACGTACAACACTAATCGATTTTGCTCTTACAAAAAATACAAATTTCGCCTGAGGTCTTCGAATCGTTATAGATGAAAAAAATTAATTTTAATAAATCGAAACATAGAGTTCTGTAGTTTTCTTTCCTATTGCCGTCATGTCAAACGTGTTTTTTTTTTCTAGATTTAAACCTTTGTTAGGTCTCACTGTTCTGTTTTTGTCTTGCTCCGAGTCATCAAAGTCAAGATTCTTTGCAGGAGGTATTATTTTCAGTGTTCTTCACTCCATTGAACGTATTCATGCTTTTCTGTTTGCGCATGCGTGGCATAATGTACAAAAGCTTTTCCCTAAGGCTCGACTGTACCGATAAACACCGTGCCGCATGACAATTAGAAATGGCTATGCGAAGCGACCAGCTGCAAAAATTAAATTATTTAGTGGTTTAATTATTGCTTTACTAATAAACCTTCCGATGAACATGAGATACTACCATC
>OY735209.1:37508069-37570569 GCA_963457665.1 Thysanoteuthis rhombus | reverse complement strand
ATATATATATATATATATATATATATATCTTTATATATATAAGTATATGTATATGTGTCATTGTTGTTGATGACTGTCAAAATGGCTGCGTGCGTGGATTTTCTTTTTGTGAGAATATCTAGTTGCTTAACGTCAGGAGCAACGTTGTGTCAGTTTTTACATGAATAAGTACATTTATACGTTGCAGGGATTTATCCTAACAAAAAGTAGTGCTTACGTCATATATTTCTTTTTTCAGTTTACTTCCATATTCATCCTTTGTTATTTCTTTCAGTGTATTCATCTGAGTATAGGTAACGAGAGTGAAAGAGAGGCAATTTGCAGGAATTACATTCAAAGCTTTACGACCTTTCCGAATAATATCGCATATATACGCATATATATATATATATATATATATATATATATATATATATATATATGTATGTATGTGTGTGTGTGTCCCCGTGTGTATGCCATGCTCGTTTCTGTGTGTACAATATTTTGAAATTAATGGGAATATCACCTATTCATCCTTTTATGATATGAATACTATACTTATGGTATTTTGTTTCATGAAGTATAATTTAAAATAATGAAGTTCTTGAAAAGATATTTAATTATCAACAGATTTAGTCTTGGTGACGACGGATCTTTCGTAAAATGATAATTTGAAAATTGCCTTCGGATTTTTCGCCAAACTATTCTTGCAATAATATCCAGCTTGGTTCAATATATTTTTTTCAATATGAGTTGAATGAAAGGAAAGAAAGGAATAGGGAAATCTAACAGCCAACGTGACAGCCACCCCTAACACTACTTACTCTGTGCGTTTACGAATGTCTTTCAGTCACTCTAGACTTCTCAACTCTTACTACCCCAACCAGCAGCTCGCCACAACCGGATATCCGTGCTTCTTATTTAGTAATGCACTTCCTAACCTTGTCAGAACATTGATTTAGTGAACATTATATCTGTTTTTGCAACCCACCCTTACAATCCTTCAGTTTTTAATGTTTCTTATATCTAAGAACTTTTTAACAAAATGAATTGAGTTATAAAAAATAATTGCTTCGATGAAAATAAGATGTTAGTTTTTTTCTTAAATAACTTGTCAAGTTTTCTTTAAACTTTTGCATTATATGATTATCTAAACACCGTTTTTAGGCCATGGCCCAACTCTCTTTGGAATTCCCTGATAATTTTTTGACCAGCCTTCGCCAGTCACAGAAGCAAAAGATGTGACGATATTATGGGACCTCACTATGTATATTGGGAGGACTATAAACTCAAAAAAGAGATATTACAGTTACAGATTATTTTAAAAAAGGCCTCCTAGAAAATATGACTATTCCAGCGGGTAAAACATTGCTGTCAATGAATTCGAGAAACTGTCCCAATATAAAGACCTTGAAATCGAAATCAGTAGAATGTGGCAATTTAGTATCAAAATAATAACCATTCTTATTGGAGCCCTTGGGTTACTCAAAAGAGGGAACCACTGAACTTTCTGACAGCATACCTGGAGAACCCAACATATTTAAATAGCAATTTCATTTCACATAGATAGAAAGATAGACAGATAGTCTCTCTCTCTCGCTCGCTCTCTCTCTCTCTCCCTCTCCCTCTCTCTCGCATGTTGAAATACCATCTTCTCTGGCAACCATGTATCAACAATATACAATGTACATTCAAATGAATTCCACCTGTGCCAATCATAGGTATTGTTTACGTGATTACGGTAACGTATACAAACAAACATAAATACGGATTGTTTACGTTCTAATACGCATATGGTTCTCTTTATATTCATATTCACATTTAATCATACACACACACATGCATACACACACACACACACACACACATATATATATATATGTATATATATATATATATATATATATATATATATATATATATATATATATGTATATATATATATATATATATTCGAGATGATATATTCACTGAGTGATAACGGAAAATCAAATAAAGTTCGAATATAATATAATGTAATGTAAAATGATTCTCTCGGATCTTGTATTCATTTTTCAATAAAATGATTGTCGCATTGAAGTATTAATATTCCATTGAAATACAATCGATTAACTAAATATCGAAAGGAATATATAGTAAGAAAGGATAAAAGGATTCTCATAATTTCGATGATAATTTGAATTAAAAGCAATTCAAAAATTACGATATGTAAAAAATAATTTTCTAACTAGTTCAAATATACGCGATTACGCAACAGCATTTGGCTGGCTAGAATATATTGCTGTCTTCAACTCGATGCGTACGCTAGGTGTCAACAAGACGTACGTTCGAGTCATTCGGAACATACGAAAACGGCACTGTGGTAATTAGGTAAATACAAATATTCAAACATGATAAAGATAAGAAAAAGTAGATTCCATATCAACTAAGCTATCTACAGCGAGCCTCGAAAGCATCTTTTGGAAATCTAACTTGAGTGAGTGTGGGAAGTAAATATAGAGAAAGAATATTTAAACTACCTGATAATCACCAATGATGTTTTCATGACTTCCGGAACATCGAAAGAATTACAAAATAAGTTGACTGATCTGAATCGGAAAAGTTAGAAAATACACCTAAGGGTGAATGATAATGTAACAAAAGTGATATCAAGCGATAAAGTTACCTAAATGACCGTGAGAAGAGGCTCTGGAAGAAGTTGATGAATACGTTGGCCTTGGGTAGGTGATTAATGTAGTGAAGGACATTGAAAACAAAACAATGCAACGAACAGGGATCTGCTAGATATCATTCAGAGTGTATGAAAGGTTATTAAAGATCACTTTGTTTAAGTATTTGAAGTACAAAATATATAATGAATGCATAATACCAGCTATGACGGATGAAAAACGTTGAAATTAATAAAACAAACTGAGAACCAACATTGAATTACGCAAGAAGCCATTGAGAGAGGAATGCTATGGATAACAATAAGATATAGAAAAGACTGGACATGGAACAGAGGGAAGATCCAGGTGAAAGATATTATACAAATAATTAGGCAGCAAACATGGAAATGAGCAGGACTTGTATGAAGGAGAGATAAAAACTGATGTAACAAAAGGCAAACTGACTGGTAGCCAAAAGGCAAACTGACTGAGGTTAGCGCGATGACAGTAATCATGGGAGGAGATGAGAAAGATCTTTGTCCAGCAGAGATATTATTGAAGCGGCTGCTGCTGATA
This sequence comes from Thysanoteuthis rhombus, assembly GCA_963457665.1. Classification (NCBI taxonomy): domain Eukaryota; kingdom Metazoa; phylum Mollusca; class Cephalopoda; order Oegopsida; family Thysanoteuthidae; genus Thysanoteuthis; species Thysanoteuthis major. The sequence continues at coordinate 37,567,366 of OY735209.1, read as the reverse complement.
TATATATATATATATATATATATATATATATATATGACTAGGTAAATAGATGGATGTGAATATTACAGTTATTTATTGCCTACAGGATACGTGGAGGATAATATACCACCTCGTTACATTGGAAATATTGTAAAAAATTGTAACTCTTTACGGTACTAGACGCAAGGTGTTTGATTGAGGAATGGTCTTATCTCTACATATGGTACATATGTTTGTATTATGGATGTGATGTGATCTGACAGAACGCAGATGAAAATGATGATTGGAAAGTGAAGAGAAAAAAAAGAAATAAGTGTTCCATCTCAATATCTTGTTATTATTCCGTTGGCATGTGTGTATGCATTTTGACAGGAGCCAGCCATCTTTTTCAGAGAAAAAATATTTAAAGAAGATCTTGTGAACTTTGAAACTGCGAACTGGTTAAAAATCATGATCACCTTCTTCAAAAAGAAACCCAGTAAAAAACTGAATTAGAAGAGCCCGAAGAAATCAAGAAGGTAATAGACTATAAGCTTGCCGTTAAAAGCGACAAATTCAGGTCGTGAGTCAACGTAAGAAGTGACACAAGAATGGTAGGGGAAAAATCCAAATCAACACCGACAAAAAAATGCAAGAAAATATTCCACAGTAAATCACAACCACTAAACGTGCCAAGAGAGTTCACTTGATCCTTCAAGTATTGAACTGAAAAACAAGTATGAAATCTTAACCGAACCAGAATAGAATGACACTAATAGCAGTGAATTGAAAGAAAAAATAATAGCCTCTCTAAATCAAAAAGTGCACAAACCATCGGTAAAATCTCTGATGAAACCCCAAATCTCTTGGAGAAACGCAGAAATATCAAGCAACTGACTGCAAGAGAGAAGATTGGAGTAGCTGAACTTGATAATACTATCAAAAAGAAACGAAGAGAACACAAAAGAACATACATGACACCAATCATTGGAAGAATTCTCTAAAAGGTTCAGGGTTTCAAAGCTATGAACAAACCTGTCAATAAAGTAAGGAAAGAAATAATCAGTATGCTCGAGGAAAATAGGGACCTGACAACAGCGACCGGATCGTAGAACATGCCTAAAGATTCTACCAAAGACTCTACTCCTCCAAACATTGACCATACAACTAATAGCATAATGTGCAAGATGCAAACAATCAGTTTGAAAATTGTCATCGGAAATTAGCCATTCTTTTCTACTTACACCCCAAACAAGGTAACGTCCAGGAAATTTTGAACACTGCAATCATAATGCTGATATATATATATATATCATAGAAATGGAAGCACAAAGGATATCGACGACTACAGATCAATAAATCCAGTAGACTGCATCTACAAACCTCTCGCCAAATTTATCACCAACTGAATCACCAAAATGCTAGATGAAACTGAACACAGGAACAAGTTTGATTTCAAGGAGCTACACGACCATGGACTGTCTCCATTCAATGAATCAACTCAGAGAAAAGGCAACAGAATACAAAATGCCACTATCTGTAGCATTTATAGACTTCAAAAGGCTTTCAAAGGCTGAAAATTCCCAATATCATTGAAACTAACACTTTACAAGATGAATATCCCAGATTACTGAAATATATATTCAGTTACAGCTGCTCCTTTATCAGTATAGACAGTGAATACGTAAGCTACCTCAGATTTGCAGACAATATTATCCTTTCGGCAGAGAATGAACAGATGAAGAGAGCAAGAAAGCCAGCCTTCACATGAACTCTAGCAAAATATAGATCATGTGCAAAATCATGTCGGATGTGAACGCAACAATGGAAATCAAAAACACAAAACTGGAAGAAGCACAGCAATACATATACCTACAATAAAGATTCTCATTGAAATCCTCAACAGAAGAAGAAATCAAACGAATAATCACTCTGGGGTGACAAGCCTTCGGCAAAGCAATTTCAACCCTCAAAACCAAAAAAACCCGTCAGTCACCCCCACCCCAAAAAAGAGCATACAGCAAATGCATCATCCTGATAGTCCACCATTGAGCTGAAACATAGACCTTGATCAAGAGACTGACCCTAAAACAGGAAAGTGTACAACATGCATATGAAATAATCTTGTTCAACCTTGTATGGATAGATTACAAGACAACACAATTTATTAAGGGAAAAAAGAATGAACATCACGATTCACATCATGGGTCCTTATAGATCACATGCAAGGTCGGGACTGATATTTTAAAGGCTGAGAGTCGAAATAGACACGCTAGGAAAGATATTGGCGCTGCGAAATACGTGATAGAAATGTGTGGCCAATCCTGGGGAAAGTCCAAGTCCGAAGACAGACGATAAAGAGATGATGATGTCATATCATATCATTTTATGTTAGGTTGTGTGTTGTTATATCATCATGTGTATTCTTATTTGAGGTCATCATGTCTTTTTTATGGACATTTTCATATTCTTCATTTAAATGCTCATATGTTCCTTCGCTCCCCCACCCCAAAATAGTACAATCGTAAAATTCGAAAAATTGAACTCTTTTTTTCTCAACATTATTGTGAATACGTGTTCATTTGAGTTCATATGATGTTTTGTTTTGTTATAATGGAAGATTTCTTTCTTTTTCGCAAATAAAAACAGAGCTAAATTCACCCATTGTGCAATTACATATACGAAAATTCCAATATATCGCTCTCTCTTAGTCATCGATGCAAAGTTTGAAAGGAATAATCGCTGCTTTCTATACTATTGCGCATAAGCTATCAGAAAATAAGACCCACTACCCAGGAAAGAAAATTACATTGCATGGTTGGATTCCCAAACTTACAGCGTATACCAATTGGTGTTAAAAACTCTCCACGAGATTGTACTATCAAGCTGAGCATAGTAAATATTGATCGTGTATTACTTGTCTCTCATTAAGTAGTCCGCTTGACTGAAATATTATTTTCCAGAAGAGTCAATTCCACATTATCCGTATAGGTCGGTTTGCCAATAAGTCAGCGTATATTTTCTCTTTTTACTTACTACGTATCTATTGAATTAGCTTGGGCCATTTACCAGTCTCAACAATGCGAACAAAACTACGTATCAAATCAAATGTTACTCTCTTTTTGTTGAAGACAAGTTTATTCTGGCCTTTTTTTTTCAATCATGCTTGAGATTTTGAGGCTGTCACTACATTCCTGATTATAGCTTTTCTTTCCTGTTTCTAACTTCCTCTCCATTGTTCTCCATCTCTTCCTTTCCTTTCTCATTCTCTCTCCCTCTATCTTCCTCTTTTTCTTCCTTCCTCTATTTACTCCTATTCCTTACTGGGTATCTGATCATTTTCTTCTCTGTTTTCGAAAGGCAGTTATTTCTCTTCTTGTAAGATAGTACAAACCTTCCATTGTGATTACTTGGGATGTTCTCTATAATACGTCCATTTCTGGTCAAACCGCTTTTCACTAATATAAAAGGACGATGAAGTGAAGTAGTTTCAGGCCAGCACAGCCACAATAATCTGGTTTTCGATAAGTTTACCCCCTGGAATTTTGTGGATTTTTCAAGTGTCAGTCTCACCAATAGAGACCCACTTAACAAAGCAAGGACAGTTAATAACTTCACAGTTGTTATCAAAGAACTGGCCGTGGGTGATAGTGTATTTAATTTTTTGCGAAACAGTTTTTGTGGTATGGAGATTCTCAAACAGATTCATTCGATTGACATGAAAGGAAAGAACTATTTTCTGACTCATGTCACCGATGAAAGAGAGAGAGGAAGGAAAAAAGTTTAGTCAACTGCGATCCAATGCAGCAATTACATACTCTGCCTGCATATACAAAATAAAGTAACCGCTGGAGGTCAAATAAATATTCATTGGACTGAAGTAACGTCAGTAGATGACCCAATAAGTGGAGAACTCAGTGGAGATTGCATTCGTGGACAGTATGCTTCTTGTCATCAGTATAAGACAGGTACACATTCACAACAAATTCTTCTATGCTCATGACACTGCATATATATATATATATATATATATATATATATATATATATATATATATATATGTATGTATGTATGTATGTATTATTGCGTCATCCACAGACGGCTGTTTCGTAGTATTACAACTTTTCTTTCCATTATCCCATCCAGTACTGCGAAGCAGGATTGAAACCTTTGCTTCAGACCCAGAGGCCGATATCTTACGAAATTGGATGGTCAGTAATGCTGAATTTAAGCGATATATTCATTATAAGTTAAATTCCCCGCTAACCAGAGTGCTCTATTCCAATGGAAGAGCATTGCATATATATATATATATATATATATATATGTGTGTCTGTCTGTCTGTCTGTCTGTGCATGTGTATGTATGGTTATGGCCATTATAAGTAATGTTCGGAATCTGAGTATAGAAAAATAGCATCGTCGTTATTCAGAAGGGCGTAAATGATAATGATTCACTGTCATATATCTTTGTATCGATTTACATGGATGAGTTACATTGTCGCAGTGCAGTTCAACCAACTTAATTTGCAGTTTGATCCAAATGATTTGACAGGAGTTACAATCAAGTGGGGACTTTTCCTTCACTTTTAGTGATCGAAATCCATGGGGACAGAATATGTTTTCCACTCTCAAGACTTGAATTTGAAGGATTTTTTTTTCTAATTTTGGGTGTCAACAGTGAGTAGAAATGTTTCCCCCTCACTTTCAAGCTAAAAAATTAAGTGAAGAAATTCTTTCCACATTTACGAATTAGAATGGACAGGAAAATTTCCTATTTTAAGAATTGAGAGAAAGAGGGAATTTTCTGCCCTGAATTCTTTTTTTCTCCATCCCAAGGGGTCAAAATCAATGGGAATTCTTTTTCAATTTTCATTGGTTCAAATCAAAGGGTTTTTTCTCCCTTCTTTTAGGTGTCAAAATCGAAAAGGACTCTATTTTTATCTTCATCTTCATCAGAATAAAGTAGGATTCTTTTTTCCACTTTTGGGAAGCAATCAAGGAGAAATTCTGAGGTGTCACATCGAAGGGGATTCTAATTCAATGTTGAGGAGTCAAAATTGAGTTTTCTTCTTTCCTGCTTCCTTGGGTCGAAATTGTTAAGGGCTCTTTTTCCTCTTTAGAAATTAAATGGGAGGGATTCTCTTATAATCTTTCATCAGTCAATGATTTTTTATCTTATTCATCAGTGGTGAAAATTGAAGTGCATTTCTCTTAAACTTCTAGGGATCGAAATCTTGAGAAAATTCTTTTCCTCTCTTTTAGTGTTCGGAATCGATTAGGGCTATACTTCCCTCGTTAATTGGGTCCAGATAGAACTGAGATACTTTTTTCCATTTTTAGCGGTAAAAATTGGAGGGATTCTTTGATCAACTTTTAGGAGTCAAAATTGAGAGGATTTTTTTTCAATTTTTAGTAAGGGATCAAAATCGATTTTTTTTTTAAATTTCTAGATGTCAAAATCTATTGGGAATCCTCTTCCCTACTTTTAAAGGTCAAAATAAGGAAGGACTGTCTTTAAAATTCAGGGATTTTTTTTTCTCCTAGAAATCAAAACCCGGCTGGAATTTCTCTCAACTTTCAGTGGAAAAATTGAGGGTTCTTCCTTTTCACAGTTTTAGAGGTCAAAATCAAGAAATATTATTTTTGTCTACTCTCAGGGGTCAAAATCGAGAGATGAGTTCAAGCATTTTCTTGGGATTATAATCGGGATGGATTCTTTTTTCAACTGTTAGCAGAGTTTTTTAAAGAGTTTTTTTTCACTTTTAGACGTCAAAACCGAAATGCAATCATTGTTTTTCAAATTTTAAGGGTGATGATCAAGGGTTAATGCTTTCTTCTATTTTCGTGTTCCAGAATCGAAAATTTTTTTTTTTCGACATTTTGTGGTCAAAATGGAGGAGGAAATTTTTTCTTTTCATTTTGGAGGTATATTGAACAGAGATATTTAAATCCATTTTTCGGTCTCAGTATCGTGGGGAGATTTTGGGGGGTATTTCGAAATCGAGAGGGAATGCTTTTCTCATCTGTTATTGGTTAATTGCGGGATAATTTCTTTATTTCAACTTTAGGTTGTCAAAATTGACTTTTTTATCATTTGCCCAATTTTTTCAATCTTATCTTTTTAACAATACCTCTATTTTTTTTTCACATTACGCCCCTTTTTTTAACTTTATACCTCTCTTTTCAAACCCCCCATATTTTTTTATCATCAGCTTCCCTCTTTTTGGAGTTCACCCATACATTGTTTTCACATCATCGACGTAGTGATCACCTTTTTTAAGATATCAACCCGTTCGTAACATTAGTACGCCTACTTTGAATCAGGCTGACCCGTTCCTCACATTAGCCGAAAATCATTTTTTTTTTTTTACATTTGCTAACAAGCTTTTTTCAACAGCGTAAACAGTGGTATTAGATAAGTTTCAAAAAGTAATCAAATTAAACATCATCTGATTTCTATCTTTTTACTTTCAATCAACCAGCAATTTTATCGAGGGTAGTCAGGATAATTTTGCCAAAAAAGAATAATCTATTGGTGAAAACCTTTTGATAACAACAAATGTTTGCAAACCTGGCATTTCAAATTGAAACTCTGCAAAGCACTTTTGACACATTTGCTCAGTTACAGTTCCTTTGCCATAAACTGCAGAAATTCTTTTGTGCTCAAGGCAAATTGAATCCCTTCCAAAAAGAGTATTGCATAATATGCAAAAGAAATGCATTTGTGCTTCCATATTCAACGCTAGAATCAATAAAATAGAATAAGGCTTTTTTGCAGTTTGTTTTTTTTTTCAAAATGCACGTTCATATGATATGATGTGTTTGACTCAATAAGCAAAAATATCTTGATTTTAGCAAAATTATTCTAAACTGCACGTTGATATGACAGCTGTCACAATACGATGAAATTTTTTTTTTTCAAATTAAGTTACTTATAAAAAAAAAAACCTCCAAATACCATATATTGACTAAAGCAGAACAAAGTTTAGCACCATCTACTGTGTCAGAATGTTGCTAATTACAGTATGGAATACAATTTTTTTTTCAAATATACATAAGGATATGATATTCAATTCACGACAGAACATAAGCTTCCAGCGTATATGGAGTTTTCATTATCATTGTGTATCTTCTCGACATGTTTCGTGATGTATCTCCATTATCAGCAGTGATCAGTTAATAAAAAGTAAATGACTCATGAAAAAAGATTAGATACAGACACGGATATATGCATCCTATATCACGTCGTTCACGTGGTACTCGTTAAATATTCCCAGCAGTAATAAAACGTGTATCACCAAGATTTTTGTGATATGAGCGTTTATGACCCCTCTCCCTTTAGCAGACTTGGGCCGGTCTCCATCCGAAGAAGAGCGGGGTCTGTACTGGCCTGCTGGTTACCAAGGTAAATAACTTCATTATGACCCTGTTTCTTCAACTGCCGGTGGAATGGCCAAATTTTGATCATTCTATTGGAAGGGCTGGTTGAAATTGTACACATGAAGTACGAAGAATCAAAGAAAAATGCAAAATCAAAGATGTTAGGGTAATCTTAAAGATTTTTAGCATTGAACTTTAGTGATATTTGAGTATTTTAACTCGATGTTGAGTAAAATAGTTTGTAGACATTTTATCTACATGTACTTTTGATGACTTTACTGAGCGTTTTATCCTCTAATTTTTTACCAATTGAGAACTTTTCATAATAGCTCGAGCTGTGGCATGATAAACTGGAGTGTTGTTTTACTTGGAGTAAATCATTATAGTTCGATGATTCTATTTTATGTCTCAAATAATAAAACCAGAGTAGAAATATTTAGTCTGGTATTAAACAGCCATTCAGATTTACCAATTTATTGTATTTTACATAAGAGGTTTGCGGTCTGATTTGTTTTTGTTTGTCAATTTTAGGGTATCATCTCTGGGTTTTGTGATTTTGAACCTGCTGAAACCATCGGTTTGGCTGAGATATGTGGACAATTCGTTTATACTTTAGCTCCATCAAGTTGATATATAAGTTTACTTCGATCATATGAACTCGATCAGACCATCAATACAATTCAGGGTGGAAAAAGGAAGTAATAGGAAACTTTCATTTCTAGATGCACTGATAACTCTCATAGGAAGTGGTTACTGCACAGATGTGTTCAAAGAGCCAACGCATGCAGGACTTTACCTACAGCAAAATTAAATGAATGGCCATCCAACGAACCTCATAGCAAGGGAAAAAGAGGTAGGGGTCCATCCAAAAGCTTGACCAATTCCTCGTTTTTTGCCCCAACCATCACTATCCCTAATGTTAAAAAGAAAATAAAGAAAACTTGTAAGTCCTACAATATCTGGGTTGCTTCGATCAGTTCCAACACTCTTCACAATTTACTAACTAAAGTGAGTCCACCACGAGATGAGATTCTGACCAGGAACTGCAATTATGCTACCCCGTGTAAATTCAGAAATGTTTATACTGGAAGAACGGGTGGGCTTCTCAAGGTTCGACTTGACAAATACAAAAAGGCTTCAATCGAAACAGAAGTAGAAAGATCGGTAATGGCTGACTATATTTGGGAAGGAAAGGATGAACACTTCCCTCTCTGGGGAGAAGTACGTATAATGAATAGAGAATGCAATTTGGAAACTGAGAAAAATCAAGATGGCAGCCAATATCAACGTATCAACTGAATGTATGGATCAGATATGTGCATAGTTCAACACAATGTGGTATCCTGTACTCAAGGACAAGGTATAGAAATAAAGACCTAACGAGGGAAGAACTCGATATAACCCAAATCCAACGTTGTAAAGTAGCTACCATTGAAATATTCTGTTTACTACCAGCTTTGAAGATTTTGTTTAGCATTATAATATTCAGATATTACACAAGAGAGCAATAGAATGAATTGTCCCACACAAGAGAAAAAAGTTCGATATAATCTGAATCAGACGATGGGAAGGAGTTACCATTGAACTATTCTGTTTACTACCAGCTTTTGAAGATTCCTTTTACCACCATCATATTTGGATATTACATCAGGAAGCAATAGAATTAATTCTCCAAAACAACAAGAAAAAAGCTCAACATAACCTTTATCCGAAGTTGTGAACTACCTACAAGAGAACTAAATTGTTTACTACCAATTTTTGAAGATTCTGTTCAGCACCATCATGTTTTGATATAACACCAGATAGCAATAGGATAAATCGTCCAAAACAACAAGGAAAAGGCTTGACATAATATGAATCTAAAGTTGTAAAGTAGCGACCATTGAACTGTTTTGTTTACTACCAACATTTGAAGATTCTGTTTTGCACTATCATATTTGGATATTTTACCAGGAGGCAATAGAATGAAAGGTCCAAAACAATAAGGAAAGGGCTTTACATAACCTTAATTAAACGTTGTAAAGTAACAATCAATGAATCATTCTGTTTACTACCTGCTTTTGAAGATTCTGTTTATCACCATCATATTTGGATATGACACCAGAAGGCAATATAATGAATCGTCCTCAATAACAAGGAAAAGGCTTAAAATAACCCAAATTTAACGTTATAAAGTAGCCTCCATTGAACTATTCTGTTTACTACTAACCTTTGAATGTTTTATTCATTGCCAATTTATCTGAATATTACACCAGAAGGCAATAGAAGGAATCGTCCGAAACAACAAGGGAAGAACCTGATATAACCTGAACCGAACGAGGAAAGGTAGCTGCCATCAAACTATTCTGTTTCCTACCAGCTTTTGATGATTGTGTTAAGCACCATAATCTTTTGATATTACACCAGAAAGCAATGGAATGAATTGTCTGAAACAACGAGGGAAGAGTTTGACAAGACCCGAATCTAACGATGTGATATAGCTACCATTTTACAATTCCGTTTCCCACCAACATTTGAAGATTCTGTTTTACACTATCATGCTTTGATATAACACCAGAAGGCATTAGAATGAATTATTTGAAACAGCAACTAAAGAGTTTGACATAACATGAATCCAACGTTGTAAAGTTGCTTCCACCCATCTATTCTGTTTACTACAACCTTTGAAGATTCTGTTAAGCACCATCGTTCTTTGATATTACACCAGAAATCAGTAGAATAAATCGTCCCAAAACAACAAGTAAACAGCTCTATAAAAAAAAAACGAATACAATGTTGCAAAGTAGCTACCATTGAACTATTCTGTTCACTACCAACATCTGGAGATTCCCTTTAACACCATCATGTTTGGAAATAACATCAGAAGGCTATAGAATTAATTGTTCAAACGACAAGAAAAGAGCTCGACATAACCAAAATCCAACGTTTTAAAATAACTACCATTAAACAATTCTGTTCACTACCAGCTTTTGAAAATTCTGGTATGCACCATCATATTCGAATACTATACCAGAATGCATCAGAGTGAATCATTTGAAACAGCAAGTAAAGAGTTTGACACAAGATGAATCCAGCGTTGTAATGAAGTTACCACTGAACTATCATGTTTACTACAAGTTTTTAAAGATTCAGTTAAGCACAATCATACCTAAATATTACACCTGAACACGATAGAATGAATTGTTTGGAACAACAAGGGATGAGTTCGACATATCCCGAATCCAACATTGTAAAATAGCAGCCAATGAAATATTCGGTTTACTATCAGTTTTTTTTTTTTTTAATTCTGGTTAGTACTGCCCTATTTGGTTATTACACCGGAGAGCAATTTGATGAATTGTACGAACAACAAGGAAAGACCTCGACCTATCCTGAATCCAACGTTGTTGTTACAATTGATTTATTCTGTTTACAACCAGCTTTTGAAGTTTCTGTTTTGCCTCAATCATGTTTGGATATTACACCAGGAGGATACAGATGGAATCATCCAAAACTACAAGGGAAGAGCTTGACATAACCCGAGTCCAAAGTTGTAATGTAGTTGCCATCAAACTATTCAGTTTCCAACCAGCTTTTGAAGATTCTGTTTAGTACCACCATATTTGGATATTACACCAGAAGGCAATAGAATGAATTGTCTGTGTTCAATCGTCCGAAAGACCCTGTAAATGGATTCTACGATATATTTTCACCCTTGTTCCTTCCCTAAAATAATGTGATGTCTGTTAGTCACTCCTTGTTATCTTAAGTATCGTCTTTTCCTGTACATGTTGCATGGTCCTCAGTTTGTGAACACACACACACATATATATATATATATATATATATATATATATATATATATATATATATATATATATATATATATATATATATATGTTCGTTTACCATTTTTATATTAGCTGTTGTGTGACAAGTAACATAGCTTCATTTTATTTCTTTTTCAGCTGCAACAAAATCACTTTTTCAACTAAAGCGTTCAGGATCATGAATAGTTCATCTGATGCCAATGTTCAGCTGATTTGCAAGATCCCTGGGGACAATGATGCCACCAAGCTCTGACAATTCTGTCAATTAGAGTTTGACATATCAGAATCGGTGATGTAGTAAGTGGGTTAAAAAGATGGATTGTTTTTGTCACCGCGGGTTATTTGTTTCCAAACACTTTGCTTCTAAGTGTTGGAAAACTCTTTGAGAAACTTGTGACGGGATCAGTCACGTGTTTTTTGCCATTCCCATAGGACTGTATTCAAAATTACTCATTCTAATATGGTATTGCCTTGTGAATTGAATTGTTACATATTTTGCCGATCCCCAGTGTCTGTCATCGGAACAAGAACTTCAACATTCCGTCTCTTATCACTTATATAATATAGGTATCCCTAGTGGCTGTAGTAAGTAGCTGTTTTACACCATTCTGAGAAATTTATAACTGCTACAACTACGTTGTGGCTGAAATAGTCACTTACTTTTTCACTATTCTCAGTGGTCATTGATCGAACCAGAATTTCACAACTCCTCATATCATAAGTGAATTGATATTAGCCTGCTTGGTGGCTGAAATAGATCACTGGTTAACACCATTTCCAGTGGTCGGTGTTCGAAACAAGAATATTACATCAATGAATATCTAATCTGGTATTTTCCTGCAGTGTGGCTAAAAACGTTTCATGTTCTACTCGATTCTTAGTGTTTGGTGATCGAAACTAGAATTTTACAACTGCTTCTCCAATCCCTAACCTGACATGGGCATTCTTTATGGCTTGAATACTTACGTATTTTTCACTATCCCAGTCGTTGGTATTTGAAACCGGAATTATACAACCTACTTGTCCCATTTGCAATATGATATTGGTCTACCATGTCGCTAGAATACATTGGCGTTTACAACTTTCCCAGTAGTCGGTATTCGAAACTAGAATTTTACAACTACCCTGATTACTAATGGGGTATTTACCTACCTCGTGGCTGGAAATGATGGGTATTTTGCACTGTCAACTCCAGAATTCTACTAATTTATGTGGCTGCTCGTAAGATGATTTACTCTACAAAGATCTTTTACGTCACGCTTTAGTTATTGCAAGAAAAATCATACTGGAGACGATATATACTCCGAAAGAGAATAGTGCAAGGTTCGAGGAGAGAATACGATACGAGAAACAAATGGATGAAAGCTTTATTACTTTACTTATTTCAATACAGCATCTGGTCTCGTATATCATTATCATTGAGTTCTGAGTTCAATCCTCACCAGATACAGCATTTTTGTGGCTTTGTACCAAAACTAAGTTATGCCTCGTAAACAACTACTTATTGACAGGCTATACATATATGTCTTGATATTTAGCTTAATACGATCTGATGAATGAAATCAAATGTGAGAAGAATGTTCTGCACCAATCATTTCAAATAAGGAGGGACTATATGTCTTATTTACCATTCGAAATCCTGGCTTTCACTTGGACTTTTCATCGTTGGAAAGGAAGTAACTATCATGGCTACACTCAATATCACTATTATTAATTTCTCCTTCAATATTTGAATAGAATGAAAGATATAGGTGAGTGCCCCTTTTATCCACAGGAGAATCTTTCAAAATATATGAGTGGCTGAGGTGCGTGTTTTTTTCCCAACTTCGTCTGTTAAGGTGTTGGAGCTTACAGGATTTTAAGTACTTTCATCCAAAATAAGCCAAGTTTGGAAAATTGCGACAATAGACACTCCCTGAACCTATTCTTCACCACTAGAACCCCAACGGTTGTCTGAAACAGTTGTTTGTTCCGAACCCTATATATACTATGTTTACCCTATACGTATTCATGGTGGAGTTTCATTTATGAATTAGATACAATAAGAGATTAACAACAATAACACTTAACAAAATAGGGCAATAATGACAATATAATGTGATAAAAGGTATGGGACTGAGAGTAAATCTGTTTTCACAGTAGATCCCACTAACCTCAGTATACGTCTTTCCTTTCTCTCTTGAGCCTCGAACTATATCCAAATTCCCAGTATCATCATTTTTCCACTTTGCACGATATAAAATTACGACTCGTCCAATAGAAAACTAGCTAATGAGACGATACCTGTTGTAGAGTGTGCACTAGCAAGCCAGTCTTGGAGACCACGCCCTTAGCAGAGCTAATATCTTGATATATTTTTTCATCTATTTGCATGTTCACGACAGATGTTCGGATATTATCCCTATAGTCTGGCCGATGGCGGAAATCCAGCACTTCTGTCAGTATCTTACTCAAACTTACCCAAGTATTTGGGGACATGATTCAAAAAGCGGCAGCTATTATGGGCACAGCATTAAGTCCCATTTTTTTACAGATTTCTCTGTTTCTAGGCTTGTTCCTGGGATACATCCAGATTGTTTTTCCAGTTTTTTGCATCGCAGGAACAAATTGAATTGGAAAAGTCAACTGATACGATGCCCAGCCATGAACATTACAATGAGATCAAATTCCTCTAATGGATTGAATAAGATTTTTGGCTCGAAAGTCACTGACTGAATACGACAGACAACATGGAGAAATCCCAATGAGCAACGACCAAGACGTTGTAACTATTATGAACCATCATCATCATCATCATTAGTCTTTTAACGTCCGTCGTTGGACATACAACTTCCCCTGGATTCGCCACACCTCCCTATCATAGGCGTGGTAGAACTAGTTCTTTCTGAATTCGTGGCACTCGTCTCTCCATCTAATATTCTGTTGGTCTACGTTAAGCATGTAATCTCGGGGGATCTATGTCGTGAGTTGCAGTGTCCATTGATTGCCTGCCATTCTTGCAACATGGCCAGCCCTCTGCCATTTGAGATTTTTAATGGATTCTATGATGTCAATGACTCCTGTTTTTTTTTTGGATGTACTGTGCTGTCTTGTGGCCTCTCCATCACACTGAAAATTAGGAACAATACTCTGAAATTAATGCAATTAGATTAAATGATTATAATACCTTGTTTAGTCTAACGCAGGGAGAGAGTGGTCGGTTGCTCGTTGTGGTTCGAACTCACTAACATTATCATTAAATAAGTATTTAAATCAGATGGAAGCATTTTAACCGTCTCTCTATGGTAGATAACTGAAATAAGTTAGTATACCACAGGAAAACAATATTACAGTCTACAGTAGAGATTGATCATCCAACAATAGCAAACATTGTGAGAATAGCTTTCTAAACATCGTGCTACGGTAGTCGTCCAAAATATATGTGGCTGAGATACGTGTTTTCCTAGTTTCATCTATCAAGGTGTCAGAGCTTAAATGAAACACAGGATTTTGAGTGTTTCTATTCAAGAGAGGCCCTGTTTGGAAGATTGCAAAAAGAAACTTCTCACACCTATTTTCCACGATATCCCCACAGACTCATATCCACTGAATATTTAATGACGTAAGACAAACTACTCCGATCGTCCAGTGCTTTTTTCAACACATCCTTAGACGGTTTTTCATTAACAGGCTGATATTGGTCCGCTAGGAACTCTCTGTAATGCTGAGATAAAATAGATTTTTCTATCCATGTACAAACAAATAACAAAAGCTGCCATTTACATTTCCAGCGGCTTTTGTGCTAGTTCGCCAAGAGGGCCCCCAGTGTATGGAACCATCTCTGAATTGATTATACCGTGATAGTTACCAGTCCTCCATTCATTTTGCAAATTTCGAAGCGTAATTTGCTTACATTAACACCAAGTAATGGCTTCTAAGCTAAGTTCAGGTTATTGTGTAAAGTGCAAACGCTAGTCCATATCAACGTTAAGAAGAGTAAAAATGTTGAATCCTGAGAAGAATTCTGGGAAGATGAGACTTACGACCCAAGGCTGGTTTGCAAAGGCCTTAGGACCAATAAAAAATAGATATGAAGGAGATGATACAAACCTCAGCGCTGCTGAAATAGGTAAGGGTGATAGGAGAGAGGGGCTAGAGAGTTGTGGAGACTTTTTGTCACTCTGCCTTGAGTGGTAACGATCAGGTAACTGGTGTGAAACTTTAATCTGTAGCACTGCTTTGGACAGGGATGGAGACTTTACGAAACTTGCTATCACTCAAACTCAAGCGGTGACCCCTGAGGCAACTTTCGTGAAAATTCAAAAAAAATGATAACGATAATAATAACATGAAATTTGGGGTAGTACCAGTGATAGTACGTGCACTCAGAACCGCACAAAACATACTGAAAGTTGGATTGGAAGAACTGGAAATTAGAATGAGGATTGAGGCTATACAGGACACAGCATCACTGGGCACTGTACGAATACTGAGGAGAGTGCTGGAACATGTGATCTAAGACCCTCAGCTGTTAGGAATGACCCAACAGAAAAAAGAGATGATGGAATGAAAGGAAAGAAAGAAAAAAATGCCGAAGGAGGTATTAGCCACAGCGTGGCTGTGGTAGGTGAGGGAGATATGAAATTAGGGCTAAAGACCTAAGGGGGCTCACTGTCACTGAGACTTCAGCGATAACCACTGGGCAACTGGTGAGGAACTATAAACCACAGTACTACTGCAAACTGAGGATGTGGAGAAAATGGCTGGAGACCTGAGAACACTCACTGTCACTAAGTCTCCAGCTGAAACCAGGAGGCAACTGGCATGAAAATTCCAAATAATACACTCACCCACCTACTCCAAAATTGTCTAAACGAAGGCAAGGCACCAGAATGGATGACTAAAGGCAGAACCACCCTCATCCAAAAAGACCCAGAAAAGGGGAACATAGCAAGCATCTATAGACCAATCACGTGCTTACCACTTATGTGGAAAATCCTGACTGGGCAAATAGCAGAGAGAATATACATGTCAATGGATAGAAGGGGACTACTACCAGAAGAACAGAAAGGGTGTAGGATAGGAACCAAAGGGGCAAACGATTTACTCTACATAGACCAGATGATCTTAAGAGAAGTGAGGAAAAGGAGAAAGAATATCGCAATGGGATGGATAGATTACAAAAAAGCGTACGATATGATACCACATAGCTGGATACTCGAATGCCTTAGAATGTTCAAAATTAGCGAACCAGTGGTTAAATTCATTGGTAATTCGATGGAAGACTGGAAAGTAGATTTGACAGCTGCAGGGGACAAACTAGCAGAGGTAGGGATAAAAAGGGGAATCTTCCAAGGAGACTCGTTGCCCCCACTATTATTTGTTCTAACAATGATACCGCTCAACAGAATCCTGAAAAACAGCAAAGGATACCATTTCTCTAAAACAAAAGGAAAGGTCAACCACCTAATGTACATGGACGATATAAGATTGTTCGCAAAAAACAGGGGAGAACTTGAGACTCTGATCAACGAAGTATGGGAATATAGTGAGGACATAGGAATGGAGTTTGGAATAGAAAAATGCGCTATCACGGTGATGCACAAAGGAAGGCTTTCAATGACTGAAGGAATCGAACTCCCGGACAACAGCAAGATTAGGGCTTTGACCGCACAAGACCGATACAAGTACCTAGGTGTCCTTGAATGTGACACGATAAAACGGGAAGAGATGAAGGAGAAAATAAAGAGAGAATACCTCAGAAGGATAAGGAAAATATTAGAAACCAAATTAAACAGCAGAAATCTAATAAAAGGAATGAACACCTGGGCTGTGTCAGTAGTTAGGTATACAGGACCATTCCTAGGATGGACAAAGGAAGAACTCCAATCAATGGATAGGCGAACAAGGAAACTTATGACGATACATAGAGCATTACACCCTACAGATGATACGGATAGACTATACGTTAAGAGAAAAGAAGGTGGCAGGGAGCTCATCAGCATAGAAGATTGTGTCCAGAGAGCTAAAATAGTCCTAGAAAGATACGTGCAAACAAATAGTGAAGAAATCATAAAGAGTGCGAGAGATAGTGCTACAAGCAATAAAGTAGAAAACAATGGAACAGTACAGCAAACAAGAAAAGAAAGATGGGAAGGGGAAAAATTGTACGGCGAGTTTAAAAGACAGATACAAGATGTAGCAGACGAGAAATCATGGACATGGTTACGAAAAGGGAACCTCAAGAGAGACACAGAATCGCTCATCATGGCAGCCCAAAACAAAAGCATAAGGACAAACAACATAAAAACAAAAATCGACAGAACACAGACAAACAGCAAATGCCGCATGTGCAGTGAAAGAGATGGGACAGTAAACCACATAACTAGTGAATGTAGTCAGCTCGCCCAGAAGGAGTATAAGCATAGACACGATAGAGTAGCAACGATGATACACTGGGAACTAAGCAAACAAATGGGATTCAACCACGTGGAAAAGTGGTATCAGCACAAGCCAGAGGCAATTTTGGAGAATGACAACCACAAACTACTGTGGGACTTTGACATCCAAACTGACCACCTCATCCAGGCAAGAAGACCGGACCTAGTAATTGTAGACAAAAAAAGGAAGGCCTACCAAATAGTAGACGTTGCTGTGCCTGCAGACCATAGAGTAAAAAAGAAAGAGGGTGGAAAAAGGGAAAAATACTAGGACCTAGCAAGAGAGTTGAAGAAGATGTGGAATATGAAAACCAGGGTAGTACCGGTCATAGTGGGCGCACTAGGAACTGTCCCCAAAACGCTGAGGGTGAGACTGGAGGAGATCAGGATTAGGGGAAGGATAGAGACCGTACAGACCACAGCACTACTGGGAACTGCACGGATACTGAGGAAGGTGCTAGAGATATAAGTACCGCAACGAATTGTAGCTCTGTCATGATATGCAAAAGAGAGAGGAGACGTTAGCTGAAAACCTGAGGAGACTTATTGTCACTCAGCCCTCAGCGATAACCACTGGGCAACCGGTGTGAAACTGTAAATCGCAGAATTACTGCGACCTACGAGTACTAGGAGAGGAGGGCTGAAGACTTGAGGAGACTTGCTGTCACTCAAACTCCAGCGGTTACCACCAGGTAACTGGTGTGAGATTCCAAAATAATAATAATAATAATAATAATAATGATAATAATAATAATAATAATAATAATAATAAATGGTAAATAATAGTCATGTATGATAATATAGGTAATTCTACTATTTAATTCGTATTCAATATTTGTATATTCCTAATGCCTGAAAGATATGAGATATGCCTAGTTAGTTGGTCGAAAGTGAATTACGCGACCTACATTGGTCCAGCGAACTGGATAACGCAGCACAATTCTTGAATCAAGTTGACCGGAAAATCAGTTCTGTACTCATCTTTCCCTGTTTGACTCTTCCTATTTCACCTCATCTCAACAGGACTCGGACTTTGTCAACATGAATCGAAGTAATTATCCCTTTTTCTTGGTCTTTAAATGATTGCCTGCAGGTTTAATTTCGTGTATTCTCTCAATATATTTGACAATTTGAACACTCAGATGACATGAGGTTGATATAAGCGTTCCCTGCATTTTAAGATAAATTCTAGAATTCATTGTCCATTGTCTTTTCAGCTAAATTATGTGTTTCGTGATAAGAGAATAATACTGCTCTTCATTTGAAGAGATCTTTCATGAATATTTCGATATCCAGAATTATGTATAATATGGTACGCAGTGAATCAAATGATAGCCTGGAGGAAGCAAAACTGAAGAACATCTTGCATGTCAAAGAACTTTTTGTATTCTCTCACAGGATCGTTGTATTTGAGACAGGAGGATGGGCGTTGTCGAGCTACAAAATCAACGGTCAGATTCCAAGGTATTTTTTCACCAATTTCGTAATACAAAGGAAATAGTTGTTCTCCATATTGTTTTGATTAACAGTTGATCCATAATCCAGATAACATTTCCAAACCCTATCAAACAAAGATAACAAAACTTTCTTCAGTTGGTTTTGTTTAGGCTGGGACATTAAAGTCTGTTCTGGTTGAAGACAAGAAGAAAACAGAAATGTTTACACGCTGACCGACGTCCCATTCTGTACATTCATGTTGGTTCCATTTCCTGGTCCTGATTTCTTCCCTTCCGGTAGCTTGTTATTTACATACAACAGTGCAGTCACACATACAACAAAGAGCTTAGTAAACAACAACAACAACACTTCTTTGAAAAAAATCTATTAATTTTCTATTTATTTGATTTTTAATTTTAAATTTATATGCTTTTGACCTTCAGACCTTTAAAAAAATTAGCAATTTTAAAGAAGGGAATATTCAAAAGTTCTATAAGAAGGGATTCTATTCACAATGTTGCTCTAATACTTATGCAATAATGCTAAACTGCACCCTTACTTTCAATTTGTCATACGTAACAATGGATGTGATTTTTTTTCTAGTTTCTGTTCAAATTTGGCAGTATTTATTTATCAACAATATCTAACTAATTCATTCTGGAAGCACAAAATTTAAAGGTCCTGGAATCAACGAATTTTTCAAACGTTTTGGATTGCTGCCGAATTTATGAAGACCTCCTCTTGCAGGGGTCGAAATTGTTTGAAAAGTGGTAGTTAGTCGGAAGAAGGTCTGCTGAGTAGGCTTAGTGAGGTAGAGATTTGTTGCCAAGTTTATTCAATTTATGCAGGATCATTCGTGCGATATGCGAGCGTTTTTTTTTATTCAGGGTCATTACCGCGAAATGTCGAGTTTTTATGGTCTTCCAATCAGGTGCAAATGTCGAACAACCATTGCATATTCAACATTCAGTTCCTCTGCAATCTGTTGAGTTGTTTTGAGTTGGTTCGAGTTGGATAATGAAACACAAGTGGATTCTGTCAATCACAGAAGACCGTCCACATTTTCAAGGCTCCGTTTGGGAGCCTATCTTGAGCTGCATGTTTGCATCTCATTTTGAACTCAGACAGCGGACTTGATCCACTTTGCTTTTTTTCCTCCTTTGATGTGAGATATTTGAATAAATCGGAATAGATGGGGGAAAGGACGCGTTCAGTTCAGATAAATCGAGCAAAATTCACGATTGGTATATTAGATGAAGGCAGTTGAATAATGCTTCATTCCAAAAATAAGAATCAATGTTTAAAATGGAAAAAACCATGATATGTTTTGCACCAACTATATATATATATAGAGAGAGAGAGACAGACAGACAGACAGACAGACAGAGACAGAGAGACAGAGACGGAGAGAGGAGGGAGAGATATATGATGCTTGTGCAAAAATAATTGTGGTTTTTATTATCTCTCTCTCTCTCTATCTATCTATCTATCTGTACATCTCTCTTTATATATATGAATGTATATATATATATATATATATATATATATATATATATATATATATATATAAAATAAATATTAATTGTAAAGGTGTCTATGCTCAAGTAGTCATTTATCTAAATACTTTTGTTCATACCCATGTGTGCTCGTGCTTGTGGCGTTTTTTTGTTTGTTTTTTTTTCATTGGGTTGCAGACGATGACCTGGACTTGCAAATGATAACGCACCAGAGATGTAATTGGATGATATCAATATTTATTCTGTCACACTATATTATAATAATCCACTCGTGCAATAAAAGTTTGTTATTTTTGGCTCACTTGGCCATGGTAGTTACCGTCCCATAAAAATAGATAAGACCACAGGAGACGTGAGTTTTATGCCAATAAAGACAAATGGAGTCATTGTAAGAGGCGCTATTCAGCTGACAATAATAAAGGTGTTATCAAAAGGAGAAGAAGAAGAAGAAGAAGAAGATGAAGAAGAAGAAGAAGAAGAAGAAGAAGAAGAAGAAGAAGAAGAAGAAGAAGAGGAAGAGGAAGAAGATGAAGAATAAGAAGAAGAAGAAGAAAAAGAAGAAGAGGAAGAAGATGAAGAAGAAGAAGAAGAAAAAGAAGAAGAAGAAGAAGAAGAAGAATGCTAAAACATAAGAAGAGGGAAACGAAGAGAAAGCCACAGAAAGATGCGAAGAAGAAAAAAGTTTCCGAAGAAGGAAAATGAGGAAAGATGAAATATTGGCGGGAGAAAGCGAATATATAAAAGAGAAAACTGAAGGAAGGAAACAGATGGATCAAAGGGAGAAGAAAAAAAGCAGCAAGAACAAGAACACAAATAAATTAAAAGGTGCAAAGCAGTGTATAGCGGGTAACAACAGAATCAAAAGGAGGAGAAGAGAGAGATTGAAGAAGAAAAAATAACAGTTAAAGCAACACAAAAGAAATAAAGAGAATAGTAAAGAGGGAAAAATAGAGGAAAGGAGTGAAAAATAAACAATAGTAAATGATAGATCTCCTGATACAACTGCCATATACTATGACACATCCCACACAGTCCTTTTTTTTTCTTTTTCATTTATACCAGAAAAATTGTAAATTTGTATCGGTACAAAAAGGGAAATGTTAAACAACATAATCAACAAATGTAGCAAAATGGCCCAAAGGGAGTTCAAAAATAGATACAAAAGAGTAGCAATCATTGACAACTCTGCAAATCAACAAAGATTCGGCTATGCAGACAAACGCAATTACCATAAACCAGAGTCTTTTTTTGTATAGTAGAAATCTTGGGGTACTCTTGGAGTTCGATATCCATACCGACCATCAAATCCAGGTAGGAGTACGGTTCTTGAAGTAATAAATAAAGGAAACAGCACTTGAAACCGTACCGACAATACTGGACTGGAGAAGTTAGACATAAGAGGGAAGTGTTTAGACAGTGCTGACCACGTTTCTTCTGTTATGTTCGAGAATACTCGGAAAGACTTACTGATATTAGGAACAAGTGACCACTAAGATTCTGAGATTATTTAATTTGACTTTGCACGGCATGTCAGATATCTAGCAGCGGATTAGGACTCTATGAAGCACGGAACTGCAATGGTTTGCGAGAATACTGAGAAGAATGTTGGAGATTTGAGGAGATTTGCTGTCACTCTGTCTCCAGTGGTGACAACTAGACGGGCCGACATTCGGTAATAGTGATAGTGAGATACGCAGGGGCATTTCTTAAATGGACATAAGATGACTTCTAATCAATTACCCGGCGAACAAAGACACTTATGACGATGCACAAGACTCTACACCCGAGAAATGATACGGACAGACCTACTGTGGAAAGGGAAAGTAGTCCATGGAGGACTCATCAGCGTAGAGGTCTGCGTCCAGGTAGTTATAACAGGTTCAGTAGAGCATTAGCAAGCATGTAGTGAAGATATTATGAAAAGTGCTAAAAGTGGTGAAACTAGCAGGGAAAAGACAGGAGACGAGGTATTAAGCGAAACAAGGAGAGAAAAATTGGAACAAAAGAAACAATACATGGAAAATTCAAAAGACGAATAGAAAATATTGCGGTCAAAGCATCATGAAAATGATTAAGCCAATAACACCTGAGGAAAGAAACAGAATCGTGACAGTCCAAAACAAATGAATCCGGACAAACTACGTTAAGGCAAAGATCGATGGAAGCCAGAAAAAAACAAAACAAATATCGCTTCTTCGGAGGGATGGAAAGTTAAATGACAACTAATGCCACGATTTAACACTGAATGAGAACAGGGACAGACACAGCAGAGTATCATCCATCCATAAATGTCGTCAGCAATGGCTTAACAATTAGACTGAACATGGTCTTGATGTTAGAGGAGAGGTGCACTGCTGTGATATGTGATGCTTACTCCATCTAATGTGGTTTTCAGGTCATGTCTCTGATTATCGTAGATATACATATGGTGTGTACATCTAGCTCACTTAAATTCGTATCGAGATCAGTAGTAACAGACTTGGTTGGCAGGTCAGTGTTTTTGCTGTTCTTATAATGTTCTTTACCGGCTCTATGAATTTTGTGTACTTTATTCCTTACGTCTTGTATGATGCAGTACTGGTAGTGGGGGGTTGGAAGCCCGGGGAGACCTACTGCGACTAACCTCTCATAATCTTTCCAGAAATCTGGTGAAAAACAGCAAATCGCAGCACTGCGGGAATGCTGCTAGGGTGGCTAAAGAGTACATCTGGTGGGTGAGAAAATTATTAGAAAATGAATAAATTAGAGACTGAGAAGAAGAAATCTGTTGAAGGGATTTGACACATCGGCAGGATCAGAAATAAGATACACCAGCCCATTTCTTTGATGGACAAAGAAAAAGTTCCAATCAATGGACCAGCGGGCGAGTAAGCTCATGACAAGGCTTTACACTCCAGAGACGACACAGATAGAATGTGGAGAGAGAGAAGGCAACAGGGACTCATCAGCAAATGAAACCATGTCTTAAAGGCAAAATCAGGATTAAAAAATATGTACCAGCAAGTAATGAAGACATTACAAAAGGTGCCCGAAGATCCACAACAAAGGACAGAAAAGTAGCAAACGAGCAGCAAAGCAGGCAGGAAGGAAAGAAAACTGGGAACGGAAAAAATCCCCTGAGAATTCAAAAGACTGGGTAAAGTTATTGCAAAGAGAAAAACGGAATTGCTCATCATGTCAGTCATCATGGTAGCCCGGGTCAGATGCATCAAGATAAACTTTGTCGAGGCAAAAATCGACAGAACCCAAGCAAACAGCAAATGCTTCCGACGTGGAAATAAGAGACGAGATTGTAAACTATATAACCAATGATTGTTGTCATCTGGCCAAAAAGGAGTACAAAAACAAACACAACAGGGTACCAACAGTGATTCACTGCGAATGAAGCAAATAGCTGAGATTGGACCATGCAGACAAATGGTATTAGCACAAACCAGAGACAATTCTGGAAAACAGAAGCCACACATTCCTCTTGGACTTGGAAATCCACATTGACTACCCAATCCAAGCGGGGAGACCAGACCTGGAGACGTAAAAGCTAGGAAAATACCAGAATCTCGTATGGGAACTAGAGAAGGCGTAAAACATGGAAGTCAGGGTACTACCAATGATAGTAAGTACACTCAGAATGGTAAAAAAGACATTGGTGAGTACGGTAAAACAATCGATTTTTCTATTCAATGATGTCGATTCCAAACATGCGAACAGTTTCCCGGGTGCAGCTCAAATAGATTTTGAGAGAATCATACAAGAAAAATAATTAAGCTATTTTTATCCAGCATGCACGAAGCAGATCTATTTGATTTTACGGATCTTTTTTCAAAAAAATGTTACGTAAAATGGGAGCTTTAGGTAAATTGGGGCCTGCTACTTTAAAAGATGCTCGCGTAAACCTTGTAAGAGAACTAACATATATTCGTACAAACTTAATACATTCAAATATTTACAACTATTTTTGAGTTATAATCTTATCCGTCGCTTTTCTTGGATCAAGAACAACCCCTGAAGATATTTTCTCGCGTTTGAAGATGTCACTGACCATGCAATGGAACAGTTCCTGCCACGACATCAACAACAATTAATCAACATCACTTAATCGAATCCCACAGCATCTTAGACTCATAGCCACCTGCTTTACATTCGCAACTGAACTCCTAAATAACGAGAAATATGTATTAGCACGAACCATCGAAATACATTAGCATAATTTCTGATTCCCTGCACACGTTCAGAAAACAAACCCGAGCTAATGATAGAGGAAGCATGACGAGGGTTTTTTTGTCTTGTCTCTAAAAGCATAACACAGGTTGATAATTTTTTTTATCATTATTTGAAGTATGATGTGCTTGTAATTTTGAAAGAGCTCCGGGTATGTTTATTTCTATTATAAGCATATGTGTGCCAGTGGTAATAAATGCCTTGCCCTGGGTTTAAAAAAATATTTAAAAAGAAAACAATTACGTTCACTATCATCAGCAGCAGGAGCTTTCTAGTGTTCGTTATTAGACGTACACCTTCCACAGTATTTGCAAGACCCTTTGATCATGGGCTTCGCAGAGTTGATATTTTAAGAACTTGCCAAGTTCCTCACGTTATTTGTTTGTTTTTTTTTACAGGGCATATTTTTGCTTATAATCTCTGGGAAACTGTGTTGTGATGTCTAGTGGTTGTCGGACATTCTTGCAATATGACCAGTTCATTGCCATTTGAATTTACTAATTGACTCTATTATATCTTTGATTCCTGTTTTTTTTCTAATATACTGTGCTCTTAAATGATATCCCAATTTGCTCTTGCTTACGTTGCATGGTTTTCTGTTCTTTGTATCAATTGTTCCGAAAGAATGCTGAAAATGCTGAGCTGGTCCAGAAAAGTTGATTTTATTAGAACTGTTTGTTCCAAGCAATTGAGAAAATTATCTTCAGAAAATTCTTAGCATAAATAAACGGATAAAAACCTAAGATACAATCCTTTCGGTTTTTACTTCCAGTTCTATGAGGTACATCATGTTTACAAATAGAAATAATTCACTTAATCACTGTGCGTTAATATTTTTTTAGTCGAGTACTTTTTTCAATATCAATTGAAACCTTCACTTTTATTCATGACTTCCCAAAGGGCGTCAGTGTGGAGTGAATGTAGATTTTGACCTCGGTTTTCACCAATGCCGTTTTTGTGCTGCTGACCACATGACCACAGACACCTCAACTGGTATCTTTTTTAGAAATAATAAAGTGTTTACATACAACGAATATGCCATGGTGGTCAATGCACTGTCAAGTGAAAAGATATTCCTTTTTGTAGTTTGGTCAATGATAGAGGTTTACATCACAACAGCCTGGGCTCAAATAGTACCAGATTCAACACAAAGAATCAAATTACATAGAACTGAAAAAGCAGTTTCAAAACGAATTATTTATCCACAGCGACATGTTAGCTACTATATAATGTTACAAACATAAGTGACTGACTTTTGATTTTATCACCATTATTCGATATCTTCATAAAATTCTCATTTGCAAGGTTGTGCACGTGTCTGTCCAGGAGTCTGTGAGCCAGCCCAAGTAGATTTCTTCAATAAATTTTTTCTTTTTAAAGTTACTCGAGAAAAAAAAGGAGTAACCCAACACTTCAAATCCGTATATCCGTACGCATGGCGAAAAGTGAGTATCCTAATTAGCATTTCTTCCATCTTACATAGATATCAAGCCCCCCCCCCCAATCTTGAGATGTTTTTTTTCAAAAACTGACTAATTCCCTGAGGAAACAGAGTTCTTATGATTGAAAGTATAAAAAAAAATATTAGCGAAAATTGTATTTCTATTTTCAAGAGTGGGGAACCGGTTTGACTTTCGGACCATTCTCAGTTGAAGATCAAAAGGTGAAGTGAGTGAAGGTTATTTTTTTTCCTGTGTGAGAGGAAATGAATTTGACAAAACTCAAAAAAAGGAATCCCTAAATTTTAAGTAAACTTGATAAGCATTTTATGAATGCAAGATATGAAGCCTGGGTAATAAAAACCTTGAAAACTGTACTGTATGGAAAGTCTTAGATATTGAAGCTTGAAAAACAAAAAAACAAAACCGTTATCAAATAACCCAGTTTTGGGTTTGAAATCCATGTGCTGGCAGCTTTGGTGAGCTCCAGTTACTTCGGAGATCTCCGTCACCTATTCAATGTTCATCCTAAACTCGTCAATCGTACAGATAAATTGCAAGGCCAAAGGGTCCAGCAGTTCGATTGGCCATAACACACATACAACCTACCAAGCTAACAATCGCCGGTGTTCAATAATGGAAATGTTATTTTCATCGTGACAGACCTCAAAGTAAGTAGTCATGAATAAGCAGGATTGAATGCTGATTCGATAAAAGATTTATTGTTGCTTTCTTCGCTCAGAATGTATTGAATGTTTGTCAACTAGAACCAAAAAGAACTGAAAAATCCCTCTCCTAATTTTTAATGCACACCATATAAACTGACTGACGAAAGCTGTTGAAAACAAAATTTGAGGTAAAAGGGAAAAAAATGAAATAGATAAATTGCCAAAATCGTTGAACAATAATCTTTCCTATATTCAGGATGGTGATTCTGTTCGTAACAGAAAATGACTAAATCTATGTTTGGCAGTGTTGTTGTAGCGGATATGACTGCGCCGAGAAATAAAGAAAAATCAAAAACACTTCAAAGTGTTTTATATAGATGAACACATTTACATTAAATCTGAAATTAGAGGAAGAATTAAGATATTGCTTACCAGGGCACTATTACGGTCAGTAAGAACACGGAAAAGAGAACGAAAGGATTTTGGGAGCCTGGTTCTATTCCGTGCCAAGTGAAGACCACCAGGTACCTTTCCTGTGAACTTTGAAATAATCAGGTATTCGTGATAGATAAAAAGCAATTAGGCATCTAGACATAAAAAAATAGACATGACTTGGCAGGAACGTTAATCTACTCTGAATTGTTGTAACAAATTCAATCTTATCGTGAAAATCAATTGCATAAGAACAAAATTGAAGATGGGCTAGAAAAAAATTTATATATATATATATATATAAATATATATATATATATATATATATATATATATATATACTGGATTGAAAAGCTGTGGGTGCAAGAATATGGGCGTGGTTAATTTTCTGTTACTTTCAGAATTTGCTGCATCACACTATATCATTTCTGAAATGATCAGAGTGGTTGGAATTTCATTAGCATTTGTCTCATAAAATTCACTCATGATATTACAAGTCATCTAAGCAGTTAATAAGAATGACGGTACAAAGGAGATCACTATACCCAAATATACCCAAACATCATTCAAAATCAAACCAGATGTATAATATGTTGGTCAATATAAATATATATATACAAATATACATATATATATATATATATATATATATATATATATATATATATATATATATATATATATATATTTGTGTGTGTGTGTGTGTGTGTATGTCTGTTGATATTAGAATATTTTAAAAGAAAAAACTATCTGTGCAAATAAAAGATAATAACATATTTATATTCATCGGTATGGAAATATATGTATGTGCGTAGTGCCTCTTCCTATCTACATTTTCATATATCTAGAAAGATAAATAAGAATAAACATATAAGGTATGAAGAATGTACGTAGATGAATAGATAGATATGTTGGGAGTTGAGTACATAGATATATAGATAGATATGGATAGGATGAACTGGAAAGGCTCCAATTAAAAGATATATAAAAACATACACATACGAATACACACACACACACACACACATATATATATATATACATATATATATATATATATATATATATATATATACATATATATGAACGTATACAGTCACGTATTTAGCTACATATATATGTATACATATGATTTATTGTATCTTTCGGCCGTAGTTGTTGGAACACCCTACAGCAGAATTCAGGTCTTTTTGCGTGGGGCCAATTTTATTGAGAATGGTGGAATAGTTTATCACTCCTCTTCCTTTCTTTCTCTCTCTCTCTCTCCGTCTCTCTCTCTTTCATTCTTTCTCTCTATATATATATGTATATATATATATATATGTATATATATGTATATATATATATATATATATATATATATATATATATATATATATATATATATATATATATATATGCATATGTTAAATGCATGCAATATTAGAAGAGCAGAGTATATACACACATGTACGTATTCATATATCTATGCACCCAAGTATATACATGTAAGAATATATCCATAGCCACAAGCTCACACTTTGACAGGTATATGTATGTACACACCCAGGCACACACAGATATATATATAGATATAGATATAGATATGTAATGTTATTAAGATAGTATTCAATATCCATATTTGAATATATCTTCTTATATACAATAAGCGTTTACGCCTCACTTCATCCATATCTTGTCAGCGAGCCAATTTCATCTTTTACTCTGCTCTCCAACCACGCTCCCCAGATTCCTCATCCCGTCTTTGCTGTCCACTGCTTTCTACAATTCTTCATAATACACCGAATCCGATTCCAGGCGCTCTTTTGCAATCTTCTGGTAAACAGTTGCGTTCGCGCGTCAAAGCCCTTCACACACACCAAACTAATGACACGAATATAAACACGTATCCAACATGTCTCTAATTTGAGAGATATTAGATTTTCTGTGCGAGACGTTTAAACTCTACCCGCAATAAATTTGATCTCCTGCCAGGGACAGTGGCGCGTATTGAGCAACAGAGCAGACTAAATCAAACAGAGCCCCGTGTACGAAGGAAGTAGTTCCACAAACGTGGAAACATCGGAGCGTTACTTCGTTTTAAGAGTCTTAGATGGTTGGCCGTGAGATCTCAGTTTCAAACTCCAATTTGTTTTGTTCCGTCTTTTGTTTTGTTTGTTTTGTTTAGTCTTTTTTACAGTTTTATCAATAAAATAAAGGTAAAATGTAAGGGTTGAATTCACTCTTCAAAGACCGGAAGACAAACGAAAAAAGGATGGGATCGAGAATGAAGGTCAGGGTCACTATCAAAAATTGACCAATCAAAACACCTCAGAAGATCATTTACTGGAATGTTGCTTTGATGCCTTTTTGAGCTCTTACATTCACCGTTGTCGGTCGGGACAATGCTCCCTGATTCAAGCAGACTTCCACGGACGTTTCATATGCTCTAGACTCACACAATAATAACACTTGTTCCAAAAATTATTACGTTTTGTCACTCTATGTACACTCAAACGATTTGCGCACACATCAACTGGAAAACTTTCTAATGATAATGATATGCAAAAACAAGAAAAAACATTGCTTTAATCAATCAGTAAAATAATTATGGATTTTAAAATAGCGTATTCATTTTGCTTGATATTTTGATGATTTAAAATTATCAAATAACATATTGATGCCAATAATTCAAGAAGATTTTATCATATCAGGCTACAATTCCAGCATGAAATTTTGCTTTTAACGTCAAATATAACGGAAAATATTCCATATAGCACAAACATTATTCATCAAAAATCGTTATGTATTTATATATTATATATATTATTGTGTCATCCACAGACAGCTGTTTTGTTGTATTACCACACTTGTGTGGCTATAAACTATCTATTATCCCATCCAGTGCCACGAGATAGGATTGATACCATCATTGTTTCAAACCTGGAGACCGATATCCTATCTCTGCTCGACAGAACTGGACGATCAGAAAGGTTGAATTTAAGCGATATATTTTTTAACACATTAATCCCCATCCACAAAATGCTCCTCCATATATATATATATATATATATATATATATATATATATATCGGTAAATATTTACCAAGTTTACATTGGTTGTAGTATATATATATATATATATATATATATATATATATATATATATATATATATATATACCACAACCGATGTAAACTTGGTAAACATCTAATAATATATATATATATATATATATATATATATATATATATATATATATATATATACCACAACCGATGTAAACTTGGTAAACATCTAATAATATATATATATATATATATATATATATATATATATATATATATACCACAACCGATGTAAACTTGGTAAACATCTAATAATATATATATATATATATATATATATATATATATATATATATATACCACAACCGATATAAACTTGGTAAACATCTAATAATATATATATATATATATATATATATATATATATATATACCACAACCGATGTAAACTTGGTAAACATCTAATAATATATATATATATATATATATATATATATATATATATATATATATATATATATATATATATATACCACAACCGATGTAAACTTGGTAAACATCTAATAATATATATATATATATATATATATATATATATATATATATATATATATATATATATATATATATATATATATATATACCACAACCGATGTAAACTTGGTAAACATCTAATAATATATATATATATATATATATATACCACAACCGATGTAAACTTGGTAAACATCTAATAATATATATATATATATATATATATATATATATATATATATATATATATATATATATATATATATATATATATATATATATATATATATATATACTACAACCAATGCAAACTTGGAAAATATCCAATGATATATATATATAGATACCACAACCAAAGTAAACTTGGTAAATGTCTAACGATATAGATGTATATATATATATATATATATATATATATATATATATATATATATATATATATATATATATACATATATATATATATATACATGTGTGTATATACTACAACCAATGTAAACTTGGTAAATATCTACCAATATATTTATATATATATATATATATATCGTTGGATATTTACCAAGTTTACATCGGTTGTAGTAGGTTGTAATTATTTGAGCATCGGACCCATAACAATAGCAATGGCTTAGCGAAACTAGTTTGTCTTACAATAGGCATCCATATAATTTTATTGCATGTAAATATTATCGGAACTACTTTAGCTTATCTGAGCAACAAATAATTCGAATACAAGGAGATATGCAACAATGCTCGAAGATTGGACAGAAACTTCATCCGGTCGGACATGGATATTTTGAGCCGAATCACATGAATTTTTCAATCGACAAAATTTGTTGTATTGTGAGATATGGTCGATGCAAACATTCTTAGCTCAATCCTTTGAAAGTTTTAGACAACTCTTTATTGATTCTGCAACCAGTCAAGTGTAGTTCGTTGTACACAAACCACAGGGGGTAACAGAGGACATGGAAAGTATATTCCACATGATCTTTCGAGAGATTTTAGCGGTCGTGGTTCTAACGCTTGTCTTTCCCATGTGGCTTTCCAATGTGGCTCAATACGGAAAATCATTTCTAGACCACTTCTAGGAAAATTTGTCACGGCTTGAGTCCAGTCTCAGTATTGTCAGTGGTCAACAACTGCTCGTGTTTATGAGGAAAAACTATCAATATTCTTATTTTCATTGTTATTTTTCTTTATATTTTTGGGGGGATGGGGGGTTGTTATTATCATTGCTGTTGTCACAAGGATTTGTTTGTGGATCAGTAGTGGAAGGAATTACTCTTTGGAAAATGAGACAAAGCCCTACCCCCCGCGCCTATAGAATTTAAAATATCCCTTTAACTTATGAAGTTAAGCTGTCTTTAGAATTTCATCTAACATATTTTTTTAAATGAAATATCTTTTTTAAAAGAATTCCTTTCTATGTTAAAATTAGATGAGGTTAAACTCATTGATCAAATGGGATTCAGGATTACACGTTGAGTATTTGAGATAATATCTGTTTTAAATGTAGGTTTGTTAATCAGAATTTCCAATCAAATTCTCTCAGTTCTGAATTACGTTTCAATAATATGAATATCCATTCTTGCAACAGATTAACCCCAAACTGCGACGAGCTTTCCTGGTTGTGTTTAGACCATAATTTCACCAGCAATGGAGAGCAGATTTATCACGGGAATCAGGAAAGTAGAAAACTGTATCTGTTATCAATGCTTCATTCTGAATGCAATATCCCTAGGGAATTCTCTATGATTGATGGGGATTCAAAGAAACTTGTTATTACAAATTGATGAAATCTTTACGGACTGTTACTGCACCGCAATACAAGACTGAAATTACTCGTTTTCAAAGATCCATTGGAAGAAAGAGGACCTTACCGTTGGCAAGAAATTCGATCAGGGATTTTGTTGCAAGACAACGTCCATCAACAAATTGCAAATTCAATGCGGGAAACAATCATGGCATTGCGATGAGAAGTTCTTCAACATACATTTCATCCTGCAATCTAGATGAAAGATACCGGAAAGCCATTCAAAAAAATGCCAGGGAAAAATCATATAATAATGCTATGAATTCACAAGATGTCAAAATATACCAGATAAATTTGCATTCACTTGATATATTATGCATGTGTATCTTATATGATCTATATACCTAGATATTAAAATATATAGTTTGCTTGGTGAATGATATATTGTTCTGTTAATTTCCAACGGAAGAAAGTAAATATTTAAATTCAGGCATTGATCATGATACCGATCCTTCATTCCCAAGAAAGACAAGTCCTCCCCATTTTACAATATTGATGTTTGCTAAGGCTTATATATATATATATATATATATATATATATATATATATATATATATATATATATATATATATATATATATATATATATAATTGAGTCATCCACAGGCAGCTGATTCGTTGTATTGCAACTTTACAGTGTGGCTAAAGACTATCCATTATTCCATCCAGAGACACGAGGTAGGGTCGAAACCTTTGCTTTAGTCCCAGAGGCTGGCTTTTTTACCCTTGGTAAGTAAGTATATGGTCAGTAAGATTGAATTTAAAGGATTTACTTACACATTTTTACTTACACAAAATTCCCCATCTATAAGAGTACTCTCTTCCAAAATTGGAAGATCATTGCTACACACACACACACACACACACACATATATATATATATATATATATATATATATATATATATGCTGATTCTTCGTCGCCAAATACGTTTCTGTGTAGCATACATAAGTAAGCCCTCGTTTCAAAATTATTTCAGTATAAAGTAACATCCATATACAATGCATTATGATGATACTCAATATAAAAAAACAAACCTCATGTATTAGGATACGACACTAAAAATGAAAATAGTAAGCTAAATATCAAAATAAAATATTATGGGGAAGTGGTGTTTGATCAAAACTCCTGGGGAGCCATGCTAATATAACTGTTTTGTTTTTAAGTTCCCGAAACGGTTACATCGGAAACAACGGAGAGAATAAAAAAATCAAACATGATACTAGCATAAAAAAACGAATAGGAAAGCTTTAATGTATTCCATCGACCCATATTTGGAAATGAATGCATGAAATTACATAAAACGGAAAGTTTTTTTTTTTTATATCATTAGTGTTAGGAGTTCTCTAGAAATAAACTGTTCGATTTTCCAGGTTTGCTGACTCATTTCTCCTCCTGAGGGTTAAACTCTTGCTGAAAAAAACTCTCCTTATCCAGTGCTTTGAACTATGCGAAATGAATATAGCTATGATCATCCCCCGTTGGGGTCAACAAATAGATCATATAAAAAGAAATTGTGTCGATCTGGTCTGAATGATCTTCCAAATTCATATTTGGGTGATCAGTAAATTCCCATTCACATGTAGAACAGGATATGACACAAGGTCGGCTTCACGTGTTGAAGCTCACACGTATACGTGAGAGGCAGCAACTTCCACTAAAAAATTACCTATAAGTCCTTGCAACTATTTCCTCGTTTTCGATAAGCTAGTATTGTTTTATTTTTCTTTCTTTTTTCCTTTTATATTTTTTTTTTTGTTCTTAATATGCGTTCAATTTCTCGCCATTCTGAATTCAATTCTTACTTCCATCAACTTTTTTATTCTTTTTTTTCTTCTTACCTCCCTTTTTCCTTTTTCCTTTTTCCTTTATTTCTACCATCCAAGAAGACCCGTTAAGCCTCCCTCCATCATCTTGGTCCCTTGAGTCGGGTTGCGTTTCAGTTGTAGCTGCCATCTACTTAACAATTCAAGCTCCTGCGGCCTGCCAGTGATTATACGTTGTCATTGCTTGCAAAGTAAGCCTGTAATTTTGGATTGATTTTTGTCTGCAACGGTTGCAGGCAACCATGTCCAGAACGTGGTTTCATTCTTGATACTAAACCCTATATAATCACCGACCACAGGAAGGGTTTAAGACCTGTGTTGTTGTAGTTGTTTTTATTACAGTATTTCTAAGCTCACGGCTTGGGTCCGGTCTTAGCATAAGTCAGTGGTCTACAACTGCTAATTATGTTTATGAGGAAAAACTATCACTATCATCATTTTCTTTGTCATTTTTCTTTGTATTTTTCGAATCTTTTTTTGGTGGGGTGTTATTATCACTGCTGTTGTTTTCTGTGGTTCCTATTGCAATCGTTGTTTTACTTGTTAAGTTTGAGATTATTTTTTTTATTGTTGGTATTATTGTTCTTCCGTGTATCATCAAAAAGATTTATCGTTGTGCTTTTTTGTTGTCGTTTTAGAAATGATAATATCAAACGTAGTATCTTACTTATGGTATTTACGAGTGTTATATTTATATACATATTTATTCATACAGGTAATGACTGGTGATTAACTGATGATTGTGATTGGAGATCAGGTGGCAGCAAGTTTTCTTAATTACCCTGCACTTTCTCCGATGTATCAGATGATTTTAGTAACGTTGATGTCGGGAGAGTTATTCTTTTTTTTTTAAATCCTTCCAAACCTCTTGCCAAGTTTTTCATGACCTTTCCGAACGCATTTTCTCCAAGATATTTACTCTTTACAATAATTAATGCTCCTCTATTCAGGGTTTACTACTCTTTAAGTGAGGTAACTCACCCATTGTGAGCTTATGCAATGCTCTTCCATAGGAATAGAGCACCCTGGCGGATGAGGAATTTCTGTGTAAATAGATATATCGCTTAAATTGGATGACACAATATTATATATATATATGCTAACTAAATTTGAGGCATACACTATCTGGAATAAATTATTTCTATTAGATAATGATACTTGGTCTTCTGGCCTGGATTAGATGATCTCGAATTTCAGAGTCGAGCAGAATACTATCACTGTCGAAAGCTGTATTTTAGTTTCGTTCTCCCCCCCCCATAACAAAAACAATAACAAAAACAATCCTCACCAAATTTAGAGGAGGTATGTCCCAAATTAGTTTGTGGAACTGCTTGAATCCTAAAATCCGGTAGAATATTATCAAAGTCGGAAGCTGAATTTTAGTTCTGTTGTTCTTCCATAACAAAAACAGTAAGAACAGGAACGATTCTTAGTATTCTCGAATATCAGTCTTTCCTGTCATGTTGAACTAAGCCGATACATTCAATCAAAATTTCCTAACATGATTTGAAATCACAACCAATTGATCAGTGAGCAACTCTCTTACCAACTGAAACAAACGGATGCGTCTGACACATATACTAAAATTCATGTTACGGATACGCAAAGGCTTTCTATACTCTATACACTGTATGTAAGTCATCAACTTTAAAAATGAAATGTATTAAAAAACAAATCAGTAATCAATAAACGAAACTTTTATATCAGAATTCCCTTTCATCTGTCGCGACTTAAAACTTCTAATAAATGCAAAGCTTTACGGAACTAATATTCTATATATGCCATCATTCATTCACGTGTACATTGGTTTTTCTTTTAAATTTCAGAATCTTTTTTTGAAAAAACGAGATTCATGACCAATCCTTACTTCTACTTTTTTCCCGATGACGTTTGGAAAAAACGTAAAATGAGAGTAAGGCAATTTATATACTCTTCTTTGGCGTTATTTGTACGCAAAATTTCTCGATGAGTGCGATAACCCAAAGGAAGAAATATGTAAATTTTAAGCAACTATTCCAAATGATTACAAGTACCAACAGATAACTATCAATGTTGCATGGAGTGCGTGAAATATCGTTGTAAGACCCAAAAGTGATGCAAGCGAAAACAAGGAACGAAGAAAGGAAAAGAAAGATTGAACAGAGACCTGAATTTCAAGAAGGCAACGCAGTGCAAACTTCTTGTGAAGCTCTATTGATGACATTATTGCCGTAAAAAAAATGTATAGCCGTTTCATGCATTTCTAATGAAGACAAAAATAAAATTTCACGCAACGATGGAATCGAAGGCAGACCTTATTTCTTTTTATTCTTTTTCGAGTTAGAGAAACCCCGAGGTAACTTTCTGTTGCGATACAGAAACGTTCGCACGATGATTTTCTCAAATGAAATTCTACAAATGCTCTCTAAAAGTATCAATGATATCACTATTTCAATCGCATATCAAGTCCTGATAACTTTTGCCTTTCTGTCTTATTCTTTCACGTGTACTCTTCAGCTAGCAGTTGATTATATCATTGACTGCCCTAGAGAAACCAAAGGTCTTTCTTTCAATTTGTTTCCTGGTTAAATAAATGGTTCCTGCGTTTGGTGTAACGGTCAATGGAAGGTTGCTTATCTTGGGCTGCTCGCAAACCAGACCAAATAGCACTGTACGAGATCCTGATTGATCAATCAATCCTACACCTAATTTTCTTTGTGTCCGATTTTCTCTTGCCTAAACTGATGATTTTTTGGGTTTTTCACTTCTACGTTACATTACTTACATTAACTTATGTTCATCAAATAAATAGATACACTTATACTAATATATATATATATATATATATATATATATATATATATATATATATAATACAGAAGTTGCAGTAATAACCCTCACTTGGAATAGAAGTAGGAGTTGTGTTTGACCCAGCAGCAACCAGGTGTATGACTTGTTTTTTCCAAGACAGAATCTCTCGTATGTATGGTCAAATCTCAATTGTTTGCACGATTTTCAATAAACTGTCTCTCCTACCCATTCATGTTTATTTTCGTACTCCTTCCCGGTCAAATTTCTGCATCTGTTTATTATATGACTGACTGCGATTCATCTAATCTCAATTCTACCGTTTGGGTAGATCCGTAAGTGTGCTAACTATTATAGGCACGATTGTAACTTATATCTCCAAAACTTCTCAGCTCCAAAGTTAGGTTGTTTTTTTCCCAATTTTTGCGTTTTGTCCCATGTCTGCACTCTGTTGTCAGCTACGCCCGCAACCAGATCCTCCTTTCCTTGTTTATGACTCTATGACCTAGTTCTCTCCCTTGGACTAGATGATCAGTCTTGTTTTTCGACTCCAAGACTATGTTTGCTATATTCTTGTACAGCTTTTAGTTTGTGCTCATACCATTCATTTGTTTAGTCATGGATATAAATCCTATTGTATTACTACTCCTACTATCTTATGCATATTTTATAGTTTTCAGGCAAGCTTGCTATGTTCATTATGGTTTATTGTCTCGTTTCTTCACAAAGGCAACATTTGCTTCTTTTTTCGGTATTTCGACTACTATGAATATTGTATAATCCTTACAGCAATTATCTATAACAGCTATCGCTGGAGTTCCAGATATTCACCCCTCTGTTCGGCATTGACCCCAGTATTTTCATTGACTTTAGTATTGTTTTTTTTTCTATTTGTTCTCGAAAACTTTTCAGGGCCGTGCCACAAATTTCAATCGAGGTATATCGTACTTTTCAAAAGTTTGGTTCACGATAATTATTTCAGCTTATACTTAAAAAGCGAAAAAATAACGTTCAGTGTTTGTTCTGTATCGATCTGTTTCTGAAGCAGCCCCCACCCTCAACTTCGTCTCTCTCCCACATGCCAGTCATACGAACCTACCAGATCCGATCTTTTCGTTTAGATGAGATGGTTGCTGTAAATGTCAGATTCCCATCATGTTTGTTTTTGTTTTTGTTTTTTATTCGTTCTCTAACTTGCAAAGATTCACTCTGTTTACGCTTGAAAGATTCAGACAAGTTGAGATTATCATGTCTTCTACTACTACAAGATGTTAACGAACAATATAACAATGCGCAAATCGGCGTTGGGCTATATGGCTAGATTTGTGACTGAGAAAATTGCCCAAGAAATTTGCCAGGGTGCATAAAACTAGGAGACACGGAAAGGTACATTGTTTGGTGTCTGGTAAGCAAAAGGAAGCTGTCCCATATACTTTGGTTTTAATCTATTTTCTTACAATCTTTTGGCTTACGAAAGGTTTCTTAAGAACGCTTTGCTTTCAGACAGCAGAGGAGTCCTTTAGTCAAGCTTGATAAAAAAAAATAAAAGAGAAGAAAAGACACATATTCAGGTTCTTGAATGATTATGTACAAAACTTGCCAAGGCCAAAATGAGAAAGATGGCTGAAATCACCACAACAGCAACGAAACTACAGATCTATTCTACAACTAATGTTTCCAGTAAATACAGAAGATATCATTTTGGATTATATCGCTATTACATAAACATTTGTCAATTGTTATTTCCGGCTAGTATCCCCTTCATCCTAGTTTCAATTAATTTACATTGCAATTAATCATATCGTCATTCTACGACCGTTAGTGGAACTTGAACTCGTATCTCTTTCTCCTCGGTAAACTGCTCCTCTGAGTGAGCCAAGGATATCAAGAGTTGCAGAAGATTAATTGAATCAATTAGACTTATTCTTTTTTGCCATCCAAAGGTTCGCTATATATGCTGTTTGTCAACCTTGACTAAGTGTAGCTCACTTATGAACATGAAAGTTGTATAATTAGTCTTAAATTTCAATACTAAAGTATCACAAATGTATATATTTACATACATGCATCTATTTTCATTTTTCTTATTGAAATTCAGAAATCGTACGCTCCTAGATATATTTATGTATTTTCTCAGCTTTACTTGTATAATTTTACTTTTCATTGGGTTATATTTGCTGTGCCTATTGTGTAGAAAATTACCAATAACTTTTCTGTACCCAGCCTCTCCTTAGAGCCTGGAGCACGTGTTTATTTTGCTTATTAGGTAATCCAGGGCTGGTTATTTGAGAAAATGGCTTCTTGCGGTGTTCTTGATCGTGAACCAAATGTTATGCTTTGTTTTCCGCTGTACTACATTTTCGTTTGTTTTATTTTTTTTATAAACATTCTTTTTTTTTGCATTTACGGCACTCCTTTGTTTTCTGTCCTTTCTTCTTCCTCCTTCCTTTTGCCCTCTACTTCTTCTTCTTCTTTCTTCTTCTTCTTTTTCTTTCCTTTATTCTTTTTCTTCCTCTGGTTGTTGTTGTTGCTGTTGTTCTCCAACGTCTTTTTCTGCTTCTTCATTTTTTCGTCCATTTTTTGTTCTCCCTCTTCTTCTTCTACTTGTTCTTTTTCTCTCCTTCTCCTTCTTCTTCTCCTTTTTCTTCTTTTTTCTTCTTCCTTTCCTTCTTTTTCCTTCCTTTACATTCTTTAGTTGCTTTCGTGGACAATTTCACCCAGGCCATCAATCCACAGCATTGAATAAACAATGCAAACCAGAAACAAACAGCATATTCTGAACAATTTTATCATATTGATAATGATGATTGTAGTAACAGCAATGATAATTTGGAACCATACCAAAAACACAGAAAACGAGATTGGAAAACCTGAAGGTAAAGGAAGGATTAAGATAATACTGATCATTGCACCACTGGGGACTACATGAATACTGAGGAGAGTACTGGAAATATGAGACATATGAGCCCGAGCTGGTAGCAATGGCCAAACAGTCAAGAAAAAGACATGGAAAAGGCGGCACAAATCACAACCCTGCTATGACAGGAGAAGATGGTATGAGAGGAGGGCTAGAGACCTGAGGGGACTTACTGTCACAGCCTCCAGCGATAACCACCGAGCAACTTGTGTAAAAAAAAACCTTCATTCGTGACACTGCTGTGGACTGTGAGAGTGTGGAGAGGAGGGCTTAGGACCTCAGGAGACTTGCTGTCACTCAGTCTCTATCCGTAACCATCAAGCAACTGTTTTGAAAATGTAATGATAATGATAATCATCCATCTTGACATACTGAATAATGATAAAGATTTTAGAAAATCAAAGAATAAGAGCATTTCATTTCAAAATGTGTAACAAAGAATCGTATACAAAAAAAAATTGTCTTCCATTCTTTTTTGGTATCTTTTTGACAAGACTATCTTTTTTTCCTGTATTTTTGTTCAAATAATGATCGCTCGATATCTGGTTTACTTTTCTTTCCTTTTTTTCTCTTTTTTCCGCCTTTCATTTCCAGACTCGTCTTTTTTTTTCTTTTCATTGTCTTCCTTTTCTCTATTATCTATATTTTCATCATCGCCATCTTGATTTCGTCTTTCTATCCTTTCTGTTCTTTTTTTTTCTCTTCCGGTGATCCCTGTGTTGTTTTGTCCGCCATATTGTTTTTCCCCCACTGATCCCCCCTAGCTCTTTTCCTGCTCATTATTGCCATCTACCTTTATCATTCGCGTCATCATCCTCATCATTATCATCATTTTTTCCTGCAGTCTTTGTTATTCTTTCATTTTCTTTATTGCCGAACGAAAACTGCAATTGGAAAGATGCATGGAAATTAAATGAGAGAATCGTGACTCAAAAAAGAAATTTGAATTTCATGATAATTTAGTCTCGAATGCAGGGCGGAGGGTTGTCTATTGTCTTCTTTCATTTCCAGTTCACCGTTATTTGTCTTCCTGCGTAGGGAATAAATTTGGTCTGCCGATGGGAAAACATTGTTAAGATGGAGAACCGATGGATTTAAAAATAAAGAAAAAAACATAAATGATTTCAATAAGTATTTTGAAATAAGTAACGAGGCATTAACAATTTCAACAAAGACTCGCACAGGCATGTATTCCCGAATTTATGTATTATGTATGTATCCGTATAGAGAGCTACTCAGATACTAATGCTTCTATTTGAACATCCTGATAACCTCTCCCTTCGAGTGAGAGAATGGTATCGTCGAATATCTCTCTCTCACTCTCTCTCTCTCTCTCTCTCTCTCTCTCTATATATATATATATATATATATATATATATATATATATATATATATATAGTGTTATCTCTTCTCACACTCAATTAGATACATAGATTACTCCAGCTTTTGATTTGGTTCTCTATCTCTTGTTATGCTCAATTAGATACATAGATTATTAGTCCAGCTTCTTATTTGGTTCCCCAGTGTTATTGCAACTGTTATTTCTATTCTCTAGTCTAAAAATATATTGTATACAATACAAAACATTGTTAAATAAAGATAAACTTGTTGCTTACAGAATTATGCAACATAAACCTCTTATGTGTCAGATATTCTTGCTACCTAAAGCGTTTGACTGAAGCATAAACTTGATAATCGTAAGCTCACAACTTCTCGTATTACGCACCATGAACCTGAATATTAGATGTGTCTCTTGATGTGTTATGCTACATAAAATAAACTTTCCATTGATACCAAGTATGAATACTTGGCATTTTCTTCCGGGTCCAGTCCTATTTTGGTCTGATTCTCTCTGGCTCATCATCGGCAACGTTCATGAGAAGGGGGTACAATAGATTAAGAGCCTACATATTTCTGGCAAAAGGAAATAGAAGTAGATCATATATCAGAATTTCATTCTGACAATAGAATGATAGGAATATGGATTTGATTACTGGAATATATAGTTCTATCAAAGGATTCAAATGATTTTTAAAAGAATTATGATGTTTATTACACAACTACATGAACCTAAATGTT
Source organism: Thysanoteuthis rhombus (assembly GCA_963457665.1). NCBI lineage: Eukaryota > Metazoa > Mollusca > Cephalopoda > Oegopsida > Thysanoteuthidae > Thysanoteuthis > Thysanoteuthis major. Next base: position 37,525,085 of record OY735209.1, on the reverse strand, counting down.
TATTACACCATACATAAGTCCTAGATATTGGGTAAATATGGTTGGTATGATGTGTACCAGTAGATACAATTTTTATATATTTTTAAGACTGAAAACATGTTTTAATGCTCTAATTACGTATCACACCTGCAGGCCAAAATATCATAACTTTTAATCATTATTTCAAGGAACACAATTTTTAGTTAGTTTTCTTAACTCCAGTCTTTAAAAAGGTCTAGTTTTGTTATGTTTTTGTTTTTGTGGTTGATTTCATTTGCTTCTTTGTTTTGTTTGCTTGTTTGTTGGAGGAAAATATTTACTACGTAATTTTATGCTAAAGTTTTCCCCTATTTTGAGTCTGACAGCGTACACACTTGCTTTTTTTATTGATCACCCGTAACATAGCTAACAGCTAAAGATTTTTTCCATTGATTACCTATCTTGACGTGCAGCTACTGCTGTTGTTGGTAAGGCTGCCTCCACTAGTTTTTTTTTTTCAACCATTTTAATGCTAACTTTTCACCATTAGTTTGGTTGTAAAGAATCATAGTTTTCGATTACTTAACTTTTGAAGATTATAAAAAGGTTTTTACAAGTACTTTTTGATACTTTCATTAACGATTTTAGGGACAGCTTACGTGGGAGGGCCTCCACTCACTCAATTTCTGAAAATTCCAAAGTTTAGAAGTATAAACAAGAGTCATTTAGTAATAGTTGATATGTAAATTATTTTGCAGCAGTATAGTTGTCCTGGTTACTTCATCTTAACAATTGAAAAAGTTTTAATTTTTCATCTTTCGTTGCGAAATATTTCATGTCTGTCTCCCAGCAAGAATTCACTACTTAAATTAGATGGAAGACCGACCCATCCAACACTAGATTTTGTTTGTTTTTATGGCCAGTCAAGCCCCGGTCGAGGGACATCATAGAATACATTAAAAATCTCAAATGGCAGTGGGCTGGCCACGTTGCAAGAACGGCAGGCAATCGATGGACATCACGACTCACGACATGGATCCCCCGAGACCACATGTGCAACTGAGGCCGGCAGGATATTAGATGGCGAGACGAGCTAGACAAGTTCAAGAAGTACTGGCTCCGCAACACCCATGATAGAGAATTGTGGCAAATCCTGGGGAAGGTCTATGTCCAACGACTGATGCTAAAAGACTGATGATGATGATGATGATGATGATGATGATGATGAAATTATTTTGAAACTTCTTTTCTGAGTTCTATATCATCTGCTGTTGCTTTTTTGTAGAGTCTTGTTGTTTTTAAAGCTGTTGTCAGCGACGGGCTTTTAGTCAAACATTTGACTTTGACATCATCTAAATGTATGCTTCACAAGTTGACATTCGGTCTGAGACTTACTGGAACCAAAGTATCGGTCGACAAGAACACTCCCCAATGAATAAAAAACCATTTGATCTCAGTCGTATCGTTTTATCTTGTGGAAGAATTGACGAATCTCTGAGTATGAATCTCAGTCAACAGCAAATGTATATACGAAATAAGTATATAAATAAGATATGTATACATGATGGTCATTCAAGTGCAGATTGGTCTTGGAATTATCTCCAAAGAGTGCAGCTTAGATTTTCAGATATACGAAAACAATAATTTTGAGCCTTTAACGTGTCCAAATATCGAGTCGACCCCAGTGCCACCATTGAGTTACCAATGTAGTGGTTTCGTCATTTTGTGAGATTTCAATCTTTTTCTTTTAACTAAAGCTGAAAGAGACAAGGGAACGATGACTACGTATGTCAACATTTTGATGTGAGATTCTGTTCATGGATAACTGAAATATTTTGGTCTGATTAATTTTATTCTCTGCAGTCACTTTGTCCTTTCCTGGCTCAAAAGTGAACAGGAACTTTTCCCCTTTCAAGATGTCAAAAGTAATGGGAACTTTCTTCCCGAAAGGGGTGGGTCAAAAGTGAAGGTAACCTTTTCTCCACCAAAGGATCAAAAGTAAGGGAGGATATTTTTTCGATTTTAAGGGATCAAATTGGTGTGAAAGTTTTAGTTCTTTTTCCAAATCCTCAAATTTCAACTTGGTTTAGATGAGTAGTTCGGCTAGTAACACAATAACTCAATTCAATTAAAAGGAGACCTTGAAAAACGAATTGAGTTCTTGATTCTTCTGCATTGGAATCAAACAATGCTAAACATTTCATATCAATTCATCTCATTTTAAATAACCAAATATCTGTTCGTCCCTCATTGCAAAACGGACGGACACATAGCCACCATATGCTCTGTGGTTACTGACGGGACACTAGAGTAGGTATTCACCTAGGTTGAAATTCCTGCTAAAGATAAGTTTTTATTCAGGGTTCGATTCAAAATATCTATCGATGCTAAATTATCCCCTTGGTTTTTGTTCAACCATGTTTACGTATGCCCTTTTGAACTTTGTCTTTTACTTTCATTACATTAGCCCCACTTCTCTTTTGGGACGTTGGAGTTTGTTGCTTTTTTACATTAGACCCACTTTTATCTCTTTAACCTCCCTTTAACATTATGGGCTTTTCTAATTTGAACCCTTAATAATTTAATCTTGGACCCCTTTCTAAACAGTGTCAAGAAAAGGTGCTGATGAATCATTTTTTTTTTTTAACCAAAATGAATTAAATACTACGGACAGTGTCCGATCGATTATGAAGGTGGGAAATGGATTGAGCGACACAAGTTCAAACACTGTCTGAGATTATGTGAAGCCGAGGCAAAAATGATTGGTGCAGTATCCAGTGTTAGGGCACTACTTCATTTTATGAAATGAAAGAGTATCTCATTTCAAGCTTTCTATTTATTTATCTTTTGACGTCCCACCACCGCCGCCGTTTATTAATGCCAACATGAAAATATACTACTTTACTGTAATTAATCAAATGTCTGTTCGTCCGTGATTGCAAAACACGAGAACAGGCATGGGAATCAAATCATCTGTGGTTAATGATGTGACCCCAGAGGAGAAATTTAGCAATTAGATATTCAATATTACCCTTCAAAATAAGTTCTCCGTTGGGGGAAAAAGTTCACTTATCTCAGCACTATGAATTTGTTTGATTAATTATGGAAAGATAGTACATTTTTTGGTAGGCATGGATGAACAGGAAGAGTGAATAGGTGTCGAAAAAAATAGATGAAAATCTTTTAGCTTGAGTTCTGGGGCATTTACACACCTAAAGAATCACAATCAATATAATAAAGTAGTGATGTGTGAGTATGTTTTTACTTTCACAAGTCGAGAAACACACACCACATGGGCAAAGTAGTAGGTTTCAATTCACGTACAGAACACATTTCAGGCTCGAATTTTGCAAAATTGAAAATCATCCACTTCTACGGGGTCTGCATTTGCACTCACCTGAAAAAGTTAATTCATAAATGTTTCTAATTTCTTTTTTTTTTCAATCTTTTGGATTTTCCCCAAAACTATGATAGTGAGACCTGTGAAACCATATAAACATCATTTATTTGAACCTACGTATGTTGGTGGTCAAAGTCCTTCCTTTTTTTTTTCAGATTTTATCTAATTATATAATGAAATAAAATCCTTAACTGAATCGGAAACAGGGTCTTTTTTTTCGAAAAAAAAAGTCTTTATAGTATCATTATCATCATCATCAATCTTCTAACGTCCGTCGTTGAACATAGACTTTCCCAAGGATTCGCCACACTTTTCTATCATGAAGCCAGTTTTTTCAAAATTTGTCCTGTTCATCTCTCCATATTGTAATCCGTCGGCCTCGATTTAGCATGTGATCTTGGGGATCCATAATGTGAGTTGTGATGTCCATTGGTTATGTGTCATTCTTGCAACGTGGCCTGCCCATTGCCATTCAAGTTTTCTAATAGATTCTATGATGACTTTTCTATTTATTTTTCAAATCAATATCCACATGTTCTTTCATAATAAGAAGATTTTTTTTGGCCTTATATATATATATATATATATATATGTTTGTGTGTGTGCATTTATGTGTGTGTGCGAGTATGTGTGTGTCAGTGTCTGTGTGCATGTGCGTACATACATAGAAGATGGTGCAAAAGTCACGAGGAGATTCCAAACATTCATATATTTTAATTCAACGATCTTTTAATTACTTTTAGTAAATAGAGTATACAAAAAGCGAGATTCCTTTAACTGACGTACAGAAAGTTGGTTCTTTCAAACGCCTACCATTTTCAACTTTCCATATTGTTTTTTCAATTGCATTCTTCGATAAATTTTAAAGACATCTGATTCTCAGCCACTTAATTCTTCTAGGATATCACTCTCCAGCCCCCCTGGGCAGCAATTAGCTTGTTGGCATCTACCTCATTCAAATGACCCTGGATCCTTTGAAATGTCTTCTGAGATAAGCTAAGCGGAATAGACTGTCATTGAGTTGGCGTTGAGGATCTCCTCTGAACATGTATAAGGCTCGTAGCATTTTGTATTGAAGGAGGTCTCCATGTTCGTAGGTGATCACTGACTGATCCTTATTCTCGAGAATGCACGAATGAACGATTTCAGATGGCGGTACGAGCACGTTCAAATGATGGGAATCTGCTCATTGGGTTAATATTGTCAGTCGATGGTATATAAAACAGAGGTATCTAATTTCATTCGATCGCTCATTTGTGTTCTTTTTCATGATGAAGTGCAAAAAGCTCCTGTGTGTATCCGGAAAGTGAGAAACGAGGAAAATCGAAATAAAAAATATAAAAACCTTTCGCAAATTTTGCACCTCTGCCTCAATGCCTCTACCTTAGTCAATCTTTCTTTCCCCCTCTCTCTCTCTCTCTCTCTCTCTCTAAATATATATATATATATTATATATATATATGTATATATATATATATATATATATATATATATATATGTATATATATATGTATGTATGTATTGGTGCTGATTATGGCTATTCTGCATTATGAGGATGACAATATTGGAATTTTTTTTTTAATATTGAAATTCCATTCCTGCCGTTTCGCCCATTTTTCATGACTACTTCAGAGGCAAATGATGTGGGGAAATTTAGTGACAACTCTTCATAGCTGGACAATCCGTAATATATATGTGTATTTATATATATATATATATATATATATATATATATATATATGTATGTATATATATATATATATATATATAGAGAGAGAGAGAGAGAGAGAGAGATTGACGTAAACCAAGCCCCATGCCATTTATGATCCCCTGGTACTGCAATGTAGGCTCCCAAATGGAGCCTACAATTATATTAATTAGCCCCCTTTTCTAACATTGGTCTCACTTTTTTTAACTTTAGCCTCCCAAACGTCTCATTTTCCCTCAAACATTTTTTACATATTCGTATTATTTTTCTAATTCTGAAGCTTTCAACTAGTATTGATGTCATGATAGGATTTGATTGTTTTCAATTTCAAAGTCTAATCAAGTGCACTTAACAGGAATTAACTTGACGGAATATCTTTGATTTGCTGACTAAAAATACGATTCAAGTTATTTGGTTGTGCTCATTCCGTTTGCTGAGTGCTGCTACAGCCTTAAATCTTATCATAGAATTTGGGATATCGAATCATGATAGAGATAGTTTAATAATCAGGTTTTTTTGGCTGTGAATGAGCCAGGAAAATGAGTTCTCTGAAAAATTAGGCAGGGGGACTCTTAATGACACTGTGGTTGGAACAAACACATTAGATAATAATCTTGCTGATTCATAAGTAAAACCTAAAATGATTTTTTAACAAGATTTTCGGCGGAACGATCATCAACGAAGAACATTGTTAGCGGAAGATCTTTTCGATGAGAGGGTTTTAGGTGTGACGTCTCTCGAATATCTTTCGAGGAAACGTCCCCCGGTAGAACGTCCACTGGCAAAACGCCCTTCGGTGAAAACGCTCTTCTGTGAAACACCCGTCGGTGAAACGTCCAGGAACGATATATACAAGCGTACCTTGAACATTGAGGTCAATTTGTTCCGATATTTTCTGTACTATTTAAAACTGTTCGGAGCTGTACTGTTCCAGGTCTTATCTTTATTCAATGTGTTTTTGTTTCAGCTTATACTTAGTTACATCAATCAGTAAACAATAGTTTAAATGTACCGCATCAAAATCTGCACGAGTCAAAAACGCGCCATCCAAGGTATTAATATATTTATAACTCTAATGACATAGAATATCTTCCTCGTTTGCTTTCTTGAGTGAAGAAATCTTGCAGCCGCCCAAATGGCTTTACCCTGAGGCTAAAAATTGTCTTCATCATACGATATGTGATGCTGAACTACGTGCTCAATACCGGTCAATTTTAGATCAAAGCTACTCCTACGCTAATGGTGAGCTGTTTTGAAATTCAATTATTTCTAAGATGAATAGTGAAAGTGCCAATGGCATAGTAGCCAGAAGTAATAAAAATAGAATTGAAATTCAAACTTCGACAAGAAAAATATTGTTTCAATTGAATTTTGTTTGTTAGTGCTTTCAATCTATCAAACCTTCAGAAATATGCCAGTTTTGAAGTAAAAATTCTTCAGAAATATGACGTTAAACAGTCAATAAAAAAAACTACCACTTCTCTGACTCTAAACCAAACCCAAGCACGAAAATAAAACATTGGCATTATTTAGCTCAAGGTGTACGCTCTGACGTTAAAACTACTAACACCAAATGAGAACATTAGAATTGCCAGTTTCGAGGGGAATTTTTTTTTTTTTAATCTTGCGAAGTGCTACATGGGCCTCACTGAGTGCGCATGCAGGCCTGTGGAACTAGTATGGGGCTTGACTGGGGGTGTACGTGCACTCACTCAACCTTCGATTTTATGAAATCACAAAATATATTATTTGCTTCCCTATGTTGCTGAAGTTGCTTTTTTTCCGGGAAGCTGGGGTCTCCCAGCTATTTCCGCAACATATGCATATAACTTGAGTATTTTTTTTTCATCTTCCTTACGGGGGTGATGCAGTTCTGATTGAAAAATTACAGTTCCACAGGCAAATGTTAGCAGATGGGTTATTCGATACAACCACTTTGCTGGTTGCCTCAAAGCCAAACTGTTGGAATCGCCTCTGGACATGTATATCACAAGGTAGCAAGTTACCAGCTCATATCCGAACTAAATTACATTTTGTCTATAAGTTCATAACTATGACATAGACCTGAAACATTGTGAGTTCATTGAGAAGAAGAATTTCAATTGCCAAAAACAAAAACCTGTATCAATCATATTTGTTTGAAACTAGGATTTTCCTGCAATCTTCTCAACACAATAACATAAAAATGGCAGATACGTGTTTGGTCGTACCATCATCAAATGATCAAGATTTGGATTATGTGAGCAAAATCATTTTAAATATTATTTTTGACTTTATCCCCTTATCCGAATCTGAGCCCCCTTAAAAAAAACTGACGCAAATCACTCACCTAAATTAACACATGGCTTCAATATAAATAAATATAATTTGATAAAAAGCGTATTATTCCGTTTTGTGTGCACTCAAGTCTTAACCATTGTTAAAATTGACTACAGATGCTCAAAAAGGACCCCAGTTGATTGCAAATGTTCAAACATTAGAAAAGTATTAATCAGTATTTATTATTTGATGATTATATCATATGTCCTTCTCTCCGTTGAGCATTCAGCCATCGAGAAAAAAAAGCACACAACATAAATCCATGAAATTTTCTGGGTGTATTACTGGGACCCTGGTTTTTTAATTGATCTGACCGACTATATATATATATATATATAATTGCATCATCCACAGACAGCTGTTTCCATGTATTTCATCTCTTCAGTGTGGCTATAGACCTGTACCCAGTCTGGCTATAGACCTGTACCCAGTCTGGCTATAGACCTGTACCGCGAAGCAGAATTGAAACATTCACTTCAGACCCGTAGGCTGATATCCTACCTCTAGACTACGGAACTGCATAAGCATTTAGGCCGAATCTAAGCGATATATTTTAAATTACACAGAAATCGTTCATCCACCAGAGTGCTCAATTCCGATAGAAGAGCATTGCATAAGCTTACAGTGGATGATTTACCTCACTTAAAAAGTGCTCAACCCTGAATAGAGGAGCATTATATATATATATATATATATATGTATGTATGTATGTATATATATATATATATATATACATACATACATATATATATACAAATATATATATATATATATACATATATATTCATATATATATATATAATATATATATATATATATATATATATATATATATATATATATATATATATATATATATATATATATTGCACATATATAAAGCACTGAATGAAGCTAAAGGGCTTAAAATATAAACGTTTCCTCTTGATCGTGTCTAAGAGGACACTTTCTTGGACTACCCCACTGATCACTATCCAATAAAAGGCGATAGAATTATATTATTTAGTGATCACCCCTCTTTTTACAATTTTAAAATTCATCATGCTTAACATAATATGCTGCCAAAAGATGTTGGTTCGTGACAGTTTCTCTCCACTGACTAACCAAAGCAGATCGTACATATTCTGAAGCCAGGCACAGAATTTTTCCACAATCTTTAGAAAAATCAAAGTTCAATATAAAGATTTATAAATATTTATTTGAAATCAAATTAGGTTTTGCAAAAACAGCATCCAACTTTTTTTGGGAGGGAGCGAATCTATTTACAATTTTGTGTTTGCTCTTTGGTTTTATTTTGTTTATTTTTTGTGATTGTAAAAAATTATTCCAGTTCATTTAATTCGATATGTAATATTTGATATTATCCATTTACCATCGTTGTTATTCAATATCATTTACAAATGATCAATCATCTATTTATCAATACATTGATATTTATCATGCTTACAGCATCTAATCGTAATTCTGATTTTATATAATATTTTTTTTAGTTCATTTGTTTACCGTTTTTATCCCCTCAGCGCTGCAAACACCCATGTATACTACAGATAATATAGGTGCTAAGAGCCGATGGAGCTCCAAGGCCACTGATTCACATCAGCTGTGACCAGTCCACAGGTCTCCTCCCTCACACGTCATGGGCCAACGACGTCCATCGTTGGACATAGACCTTCCCAAGGATCCGCCACATTTCTCTATCATGGGCCTCGCAGATTCATTAATTTCTGAATTTGACATCTCTCCATCTTGTTTTTTGTCGGACTCGGTTTCGCATGTCGTCTCTGGGGATCCATGTTGTGAGTCGTGATGTCCATCGGTTCTCTGTCATTCTAGCAACATGGCTAGCCCATTGCCACCTGAGATTTCTGATGGATTTTATGATGTCTCTGATCCCCGTTTTCTTCCTTATATATTGTGCTGTCTTGTGATCTCTCCATGTGAGATTGAGCATGATTCTCTCACGCGCTCGTTTCATGATTCCCAGTTTGCAGGGTTGTCTCTCGGTTAGTTTCGATGTTTTAGGTCCATTGGTGACTATCAGGAGGATGCATTGGTTGTAGACTCTTATTTTTAGAATTATTGGGATCGTCTTGTTTTTGAAGGTTCAGTTTGCTTTGCCGAAAGCTTGCCATCCTTTGGTGATTTTCCGATTGATTTCTTCTTCTTATGTAGGTTTCATAGAGATTCGCAGTCCTAAGTATACATATATTGGTCTACTTTCCCCAGTTCTGCATTTTCAATTCTGACTGTTATGTCGTTTTTCTTGATTTGCACATGCCTTTAGTTTCACTGAAGTTCATGTGTAGACCAACTCCTTTCCTTTCATCGTTTAGTTCATCTAGCATTAGTTGGAGGTCGTATAGGTTCTCTGCAAAAAGGATGTTGTGCTCAAAATCTGAGGTTACTCGAAAATTTGCTGTCTATTTTGATTCCTCTATTTTCCCAGCCCAGGTTACGAAAGATCATCAGGAGTCTGGTTCTAAAGAGTTTAGCTGAGCTGGTATTAGCTTGTCTTACTCTTTTTTGGAGTTGGAAGGGTTTGGAATCTTTATGTAGCCTGATAAACGAGTTGCTGTGATTGTATGGGAAGGAGTAATGTGCTCCAAAAGCGACTACCCGAATAAACCCCCAAAATTCTCACCAAGAGAGCAATATTATGCATTGGCACCTACAACAGTAGAACACACTCATTAGTCATGCACGTTACCTATTTATAAAGTAAAATCAAACAGATAAAACATAATCAGCATAAGCGATATGAGGACCGGGGAAGAACTAATTTTCTTTAAAACTACAGGAAAAAAATTTGAACGAAGCGGACCAGTCTCTCCCAATTTCTATGATGATTTGAACTCTCCTCTCTAAGATACCAAGAAATACCTCAATGTTACATGGAAAAGAACGATAGATCTTGTGAATTTTGCAACTGCAAACGGTTTCAAAATCATGATAACCTCTCCTAGAAGAAACCCGAAAGAAAATGGACTTGGAATTGCCCCAACCACTAAACAGAGAACGAAATAGACTACATCTTAGCAGATAAGGGTGAAACTGTCAAAGACATTTAAGCCCTAAATCAAGTCAACGTAGGAAGTGACCACAGAATGGTAAGTTGTAAAATGCAATTAACACCAACAAAGAACGTAGGAAAATGTCCAACACCAAACTCCAGCTACACTGTATATCAAAAGAGCACACTTCATTCTTCAAGCTTGAACTGAAAAGATATACATTTCTCACTAAACCAGAGGAGAATGACATCAGCATAAACGAATTCAACATCATAATAACAGCCTCTCTAAGTGAATTTGTCACTGTATTCAAACCAAAGAGCACACTTACCATTAGTAAAATATCAGACGAAACCAAAAATCTCGCAGAAAAACGCAGAAACCTACAAGCACCGACGATAACAAGGGGGAAAATTGAAGCAGCTAAACTCAATAAAATGACAGAAATCATTGGAATTGTTTTTTAAAAAGGCTATGAACAAACTCTCAGAACTGGACAAAAACAAATAATTGGGAAAATGGAGACTTACCGACAGACAAAGACAAGGTGGTCGAACATGAATTCTTCCAAAATTTACTCCAGACGAGGACTACAACGAGAAGATACGCAAGATTAGAGCAATCATATCCAAGATTTTCCAGAGGTCACACTATGGGGTGTGTCATCACACTAACAATAAAAATGAAAAGCTCCCAGACCAGATAACATCACCATCAATACACTCAAAAAAGCTGGTAAGGTAATCCCTAGGAATTTAGCTCTTCTATTCAACTTATGCCATACAGTAGCATATATACACTCGGCAGTTCTTTATCAGGCTACATAAAGACTCTGGGCCTTTCAGCTCCAAAAAAGAGTAACACAAGGTGATAGTAGCTCATCCAAACTATTCACAGCCTGCCCGGAGATGAACTTCAGAAACCCAGACTGAGAAAATGGAGGAATCAGAATAGACGGCGGATATCTGGTCAATTTCAGATTTGCAGAACCTCTACGACTTTCAACAAATGCTCCAGTAAGTGAATAAAGAAAGCAAGATAATTGGTCTCCACATAAACTTCAGCAAAACAAAAGTCATATGCGACAATTACGTCGGAAAAATTCAATCAAAATTGAGAACGCAGAACTAGGGAAAGTAGACCACTACATCTACCTAGGACAACGAATCTCCATGGAATCCTCAAAATAAGAAGAAATCAAGCCAACAATCACTCTAAGATAGCAGAGAAAGCTAAGCCTTCAAGAACAATAAAATCCAATTAATCTTAAAAGGATGTATTCAACCAATGCATCCTTCCGATAATCACCTATGGAGCTGAAACATGGAACCCAGCCAAGACACTGACCCTCAAACTGAGAACCATGAGAAAAACGTACACATGAAAGAATCATACTCAACCTCGCATGGGGAGGTTACCCGATTGCACAATATACCAGGGGGGAAACAGTGATCTGAGACATCATAGAATTCATTAGAAAACTCAACTGGAAATGAGCTTGTCATATTGCAAGAATAGTAGACGATTGATGGATATCACGACTCACATGTGGATCCCCAGAGATCACATGCATGACCGAGGCTGGTAGAATTCAAGACAAACTAGACAAGTTCAGAAATTATTGGCTCTGCAACGCTCTTGATCGAGAATCCTGGGGTCGGTTTGCGTCCAACGACAGACGATACAAAACTGATGATGATGATAAACGAAGGAATGATATTTTACATTGATACAGTAGTGCAATGAAACAATCAAAACTTACTGATGATGATGATTCAAATGGGCTAACTTTCCCGAGGGCAAATTCTCATCCAACACAAGACGCAATTTTATCTCAATAATAACAGGAGATTAATCCGATAAAATTGATAAATTACAAATTTCACATTTTTTGTCTCGGACACATGTTGAAATTTATTTTTGTAAAAATCCACGAAATGAATTGAATTTACCATGGTTACACCACAGACATTTGTAATGTAATTACGTTTTATTTTTCCAATGTATGGAATTATGGAGTTGGGCACCGAACTGCTTTTGAGGCATTTAAAGACTAATTTATACAATCATCGCCAATTGTATTAATCAAAAGTATCGATATTATTATTATTATTATTATTAATATTATTATTACTATTACTATTATCAATAATAATAATAATAATAATAATAATAATAATAATAATAATAATAATAATAATAAAAATAATAGCAGCAGCTTTATTGTTTGTTTGAAGGAAATAAAATATATTCTCTCCTTTTCTATTCAAATGTTCGAGGTGTTATTTTTTTTTAAATCAAACAACTTTGAAATCGATTTTTTGTCAACAGCCACCATAATCGATCATCAGAGTGATTCAGTTTTTTATGATCATAACTACATTTTTTTAATAACAAAATATGGGTATCCTGTTTCGATCTGTTTTTTTTTTTGTTTTTTTTTTATGTTTTGTTTTTTTTGTCTTTAACTCCCGTTGCAATATGTTTTTGCATAAATATTTTTGTAATTCTATAGATCTGTATTTCAGTAGTTTCACTTGCTCGTTTGGATAATGATTTATTTTCCTTTTTGTATGGAGTATTATATTCCTCATATCTATAGCAAAAAAAACAGTTCCAAATCTTCAAAGTATTCTTGAATAAAGTGGATACACCCATACTGTTCAAATGTTGTTGCAAAAAAATTCTAGAAAAATAATTTTTCCTGTCCGGTTTGCTCATCAGCTCAGTTTGTAACTCCCTTTCAGTTGACTGACATGAATCATACCGATCTGCCACAAGATAATTTTCTTGCTTTCGACGCTCGTGGCAAATTAACCATTAGGTTGAGTATACTCTTTCTTTGTTTCTTTCTTTCTTGTGTCAAACCTGTCATTTCGGATTTTTTTCACCTTAATTTCGTATGTAAACGTGACGGATGACAATGACCAGAAGAAAAAGAAACGGTGATCTACGTAAGAACTGATGACGAATTCAACCCAGGTTGACAATTTACACTGTTAATGGCGATTTGAAATGAGACAGTTAGTTTGGGAATATTATATTAGACAGTAATTAATTGTTTTGTTTACTGTTAAGATTTCTATGGAGCGAAGGAGAGTGACCGTAGCGCAGTCAAGCTTGTATCATCGCAATTACGATTAAAGTAAATCTTGGTCATGAAAATTTTCTGAGATAAAGATTTATGATACTACTAATAATAATTGCCTTTTCCAGCAACGTTTTACGATGAAATAATTTTTCAAAGCTCAAAGCTAAAATATTATTTCGTACATGATATATTTGATGCAGGGCGAGTTATGAATAGGTAATATCAAAGTAAAGTTATGTATATATATATATATATATATATATATATATATATATATATATATATATATATATATATATATATATATATATATATATTTATATATATATTCATATATATATATATACATATATATATATATATATATATATATATATATATATATATATATATATAATCAGCTATGGTAACTTCGACTATTCCAATGTTTTATTACTTTAACCCAGGTAAGGTATGGATTCATAACATTTCATGAATGATCTCTATCAAGCTGAAAGTAAAGAATGTATTCCATTGAATCATCTAATTATCATCTACGGTAGATGATCACTTGATTAAGAGTGGACATTAGAAATAGATAGCTAATTTAGTTTCATTAATTAGATATATTTCCCAACTCTAGTCTCGCGCAAGAGGGGAATAGTCATCATAGAAATAGCAAACGAATGCAGCTTCAGAAATATTGCTCTATAACTGATGCTATGGTTTATAGATATTTACTAACTTTAGACTAGCCCGAAACCCAAATAGTTCAGCACCAAGATGGACTGAACTAACTAAAAATAGGTAATCAAACTAGCTTGCTGACAATGACTACTACAGACGCCTATAACATTTTATGTCATTTAATTACGAGCCTTGTCACTTAAAATATCTAAACACAGCTGAGTTGATACGGTTGGGTACATATGAATGGCATAATCATTTAATCAATATTACTTCTTCAGAATGAGGAGAACGAAGAGAAGCAGTAGGGACGTGGGCTGACTAAATTGGATTTCAGCCAGAATTGTCGGTATGCAAACGGCGTTACGTTTTTTTAGTAGTATCACTGGTTCGCCTTCGTTTCTGAATAAACGCCTTGTCTTATCTATGAGAACATTTACGTTTAACGATCTTGAAAGTGGAATTCAGATCGTGATAGAAAAAAGAAGGATAGCATTAATTGATTTTGAACGAATGTGTCATATTTACAAGTCTTCTACTTTTGAGTCAACAGTGGTAATTTCAGAACGATTGCTCAGGGATATTATTTCATTTGCAACAATATAACGCGTGTCTTCATTCCTGACCCCAGACACTACCCTTTTTCCTGTTTTTCTATTTGCATCATACAAATTCAGTGCGGCGACCTTTTTGGAAAATCTTAGATTGAAATTTGTAAAATTCGGTCGTAAAGCATCAAACCATTTGTCCAAAATATTCATTTTTTTTTCTGATTGACCATAGATGAAAGGATGAATTGTGGATAGGCGGAGCTGTAGTAAGATGAGAATGTGTAGATATCAATATAAATCAATATATACAAGTTTCTACCAAAAACCCAGATTAATTTGACCTTGAAGAATTGACAAATATCAACGTCTTTTCTGAAAGAGTACCCTTGGAGGCGATCTTGTAAAGGTTTTTTTTTCCATCAAGAGTAACCACAAAATCCGTTCTCCGTTTTTTTTTTTTTTTTTTTTTTAAGGGCTGTTCATATTTTCCTTGTGTTCATTTCTGTGTGTGTGTGTGTGTGTGTGTGTGTGTGTATGTGTGTGTGTGTGTGTGTGTGTGTGTGTGTGTTTGTGTGTGTGTTCTCATAGTGTATGCATGAATTATTCACAGTATGGTAATACTTTAAAACAAATGAAGCCAAATTCAATTGTAATAAATGTATGCTGAAGTATATATTAAGTTCTGAGTACTGTATTATCGTGTTGAGTAACTTTGGTTAATTCTTTTTTTTTTTTGATTCAGACTCAAGCATTGGATTTATAATAAATCCTTACCTAAATGCGTTGTTTTTACACATGAATATTTCACTTTGACCGGACTTTTCAATGGTCGTGGCGCAAAACAGGTAGATTTCCATCAATGCACCATTTCTGCTTTGAATTCAGAGGAATAAAATCTCGCAGACGAATCAATTTATTTGATTATCTATTCGTTTCGCTCCGTGCCCAAGAGCGATCAAGGCTTGATTATCAGTTGTGGTCGAAATCCGGTGGACATAATTCCAAGATAAGCCACGAGAAGATACTGTACATAAGATGAGAAGCACAGATATGAGTACGACGAAATAGTAAGATATACAGCGAGCTATATATATATAAATATATATATAGCATTTTTGACAAGACTGTTTATTCATATAAATTCATAACATCATTCATACTTCATGGTATTTCCTCTGATTTTTTATGACCTCACGGTACCTTCCAGTTAATTTGTATGTTCCATTAAAAACGATTTTGATTCAATGAATCCTTTGAAGCGTATTTATATATGCGTGTGTGTAAGTTGAGTAAGTTTCACGGTTCAAAGTTTTCAGAATTCAACCATTTGTTATTTTGTCGAGAAGTCTCGCTTCCTTTTCAACCTTACTTGAATGTCTGAGGACTTCTATTTTCTTTTTATTGCTCGACCTTAAGAGTCTATCTCTAAAATCATTCCTGTTGGGAGATAGGGGGCATCTATGTACTACCTCTATTTCCTCTACCCTTGTGTTATTTTTTTTTCAAATTCACAGTGATAAACAATAAGGAATTTCAGTCTGAGCCTCACAGACCTAATCAGGTGAAGGGGAGAGAGAAGTAGATTCTTACTCATGGATTCTACATTAAAAATTCTAGCAAAATATAGTAAATATAATTTGAAATAAAATCGAGATCAAAATGCTACTTATCTGTGGTCAGACCAGGCTTTTCGGTTGAAAGTTGGGTGATTTTCCATTCGACTGTCACGGTTCGGAGTGTTTAGAATCCGACCATTTGTTATTTTGTCGAGGAGTCTCGCTTCGTTTTCTACCTGTCTGAGGACTTACGAATTGTTACCCAAATGGTGAAAGAATTCAACCATGAACAGAAAGTACTTACTTACTAACATCCACTTTACACCTCCTTTTTTGAGTCCTTTCATTGGGGGACGTATACATCCTCATACAAAGAGTTGTCAGTAGTATTGCATTCATCTTGCATGCGCTGATCAAAATTCCCCAATCTTCTTAGTAGGACTAGGTAGGGGTAAAATCACTCTGGGGGAATAAAGCTATCCCTCACGTTTCAAAGCGAATTCCTCTTTTCCCTCCCCTTTAATAAGATTAACCAGCCTAGCTTTTAAGATCTTAACTGAGACACACATGAGAAAACAGGAAGAATACTCATATTGACTTCTCGATCCAAACACCTAATCCAGCGATTTTCTCACAACTGCAAATTCTAAATTTAAAAAAGAAATGGTCTGGTGATTTCATCCACGCGATTATAGTTGAATTTAATTAAAGCTGCCGTATTTATCAGTTTAATTAAAATTATCAAATGACCCTTGA